>CM021732.1:108984814-109098119 GCA_011075105.1 Heteronetta atricapilla
CTTCCTTCCTTCCTTCCTTCCTTCCTTCCTTCCTTCCTTCCCTCCTTCCTTCCTTCCTTCCTTCCTTCCTTCCTTCCTTCCTTCCTTCCTTCCCTCCTTTCCCTCCTTTCTTCTTTCCTCCCTTCCTCCCTTCCTTCCTTCAGTCCTTCCTTCTGTCCTTCCATCCTTCCTTCCATCCTTCCATCCTTCCTTCTGTCCTTCCGTCCTTCCTTCTGTCCTTTTCCTCCTCCTCCCCCTCCCACCCCCTTTTAGCATCTCATGAACTCCAGATTTAATTACTGCAACTTACTTACATGGGGGTTTCTGCTTGGTTTGAGTTACCAGTGAAAAGGAATGGGAGATGAGCTGATCTCAAAACAATTTTTGAAGGAGAAAACACGTATTAGACACCACTCTAATCTCACAGTATTTGCATTCAGGTGTCATTTTGCCAGTGTCGATGGAGCTGCAAGAACAGGCTCCTCTTGACAGTGAAAACTCTTAATTACAAGGCAGAGTTAGACTGGGATGTTCCTGGCTAGGATGATATGGAGAAAACTAACAGAATATAACATCTGAGCAAGTAGATTGATGAGTTTCTCAGCTGCTCTTGCAGTGGGTGCAGGAGAACTGATGTTAGTGAACAAGACTTATTTTAAATGAATTGCAGGAGAGTTAACTGCACTTACAATGTAGAAGCGCAACAGCTTTCTAGGAAACACAGCTGGGGCTGGCTAGCTCCTAGATTTGGGTCAAGCCATGAGGTCTGGCAGTGCTTTTCCTGTAGCTGTGTCTGGGAGAGGTTTGCTGGTGTCAGGAATCCATTCCTTGACTCTCTTTGAAACCACCATCTTCTCATTCGTTTAACTGCACCAGTCTTGTACTGGAAACTCTTGTGATTTACTATTGCCCAAGTTCCTAAAACGCTGTCAGCATTTTTCCCAGTGCATGTTTAGTGTGGGCTGATAAAGCCAAGCCATGGCAAGCAGTGAAACTAGTGAGGAATCTTCATTTGCATTTTATTTCCTTGCTAACTACAAACTGAAGAAAGAGAAAGCAGAGCAAAGACCTGGATGGCAGCTGAAGTTCTGAATAGCCCTTTAAAAACAAAACAAGAGCAACCCCACAACCAAGTTTTTGCTGGATACCATCCATAGCCCTCTGATCAGCCTTATATGTTGTGGGCTAAGCATCATACATGGTAAAAATATCTAGCTGTGCTTTCCTCACTTGTGTTCCCAGACAGCTGGAGGCTAGATAATGGTATGCTATTAAATACAATAATAACTCCCAGCAGTGCCAACATACAGCCATGTGTTCTGAAGAAGAAAAATTAGAGTACTTAAATGTTTTAAAACATTTATCTCCTGGTGGGAAAAAATGATCCCTTTTAAGTAATACTGACTGTCATGTTCTCCAGCTAAAATAAACAGACAGGATCTTCTGGCACAGGAGACTGAAAGTAAATTTGATCTTCGGTGTAATAAAATTAACAAGTTAAAAGCTTATTCTGCTATTATTTCTAATAGATTAACAGCATCTTGAGCTATAGCCAGCAAAGTGTGATTAAACAAACAAAAGCCGCAGTTGATACAAAGGCATGCACAGAGCTCCTATATCTAAGGTAGATTTTCATCAAAATCTGATCTTCCACTTTTTACTTATTATTGTTTAATTGAAATATATTTACACTGTGTAAGCAAGGGCTAATTTATCTGTTATGTGTGCAGTTGCTGAGGAGAGTCAGCCAGTGCCATTTCAGAACGCTTTGCTAAAACATCTTACAGCTATGTCAGAGCTTATTCAACAGTCAACATCTCACAGCTATGTCAGAGCTTATTTAACAGTCAAAACACCCATGTGATTAACAAAAGCACATTAGAAAACTGCATTCTTCCTCATGAATTTTTGTTCTGTCAAAAAGTCAGTCAGGCTCAATTATAACCACTTAGATGTTGACTAACTCTGGTAAAACTGAAATTGGTGTAAGAACCCTGTTCTTTGAGGAAAAAAAAAAATGACTTGAGCATAACTATTTTTGGCCTTGACTTCAAATCCTAGATAAAAGCAAAAGCAGTCAGAACTGTATGGTGTCTTGACAACAAAAGCATTTCGTATAATTAAAAGACTGCTATATACAAAGCAACTCTTTATATATATATATATATATATATATATATTTGTAACAACAAAAACAAAACAGAACCACCACCGCCACCACCAAAAAAATAAATAAAATAAAATAAAATTAATACTGTTTGAAAATCTAAGAAATGACTTCTTACTTTGTGGACGCTCCTTACTGCCAATTAATCTCTTAGACCTGTTTTCATTGAAAATATCCCTTTCATCAGTTTTGTGTGGGGGAAAGGGGAAAATAATTTTATAACAAACTCTTGGGCTTGGATAATAAGCACTTCCTGTCTGCTACTGCACAGAGGTGCTAGAAGGGGGAAAGGCGACTAAAAGGGCGTGCTGCACAAGGATATACTTTTTCAGTCCCTTGATCCATACCTAGCTGCAGAGCTGTAGGGATTGCAGACCTGACCAAAACAGTAGATGAAAAAGTGGACTTTACCACAGTAACCACTATGGAGCAGCCTGTGTTTCCCCAGAGATGCAGTCTCAGAGTCAGCAGTGAGGCCCCGCAGCGGCATGGTGGCCAGCTAGGACATAAGGCTGGCCTCCATACATCCTGCCTGTGTTGTCTTTCTGGGAAACCTAGGCAAGCCAGGCAGGTTGGAGCTGCTCTGACATGAGTGATTCCTAGCCTGGATAACTGGTAAATTAGTACAGGATGAGGATGTGCTCCAAAAGAGAAATTCTGGTTCAGCCAAAAAAAGATACCAAAAATACCTACAGATACTTGCTGCTTGCAGTCTGGTTTTGCTGGGACAAGCAATATGGGCTGTGGGTATACACTGGGGGAAGCACTTTGACCACCACAGGGATGGCTCAGTGCTAATATTACTTTGCTCTCTTCTCAAATTCATGGTTATGCAGTTCCTCTGTTCATAGGGTATGTGCCTGAGAAGCACTTGGGTTTCATAGGGAATGAGGGGAATTACCCCTCTGGTTTCTTAGGCTTTGGAGCTACCAATCAGTCTTTCACTTGGAATTGGTGTACTTGCTTGCCAAGTACAAAAAATATGCTGCAACCTGGAAAGATCTCTTCATGTGCCCACAGCCTTAATTTTGTCTTCAGCAGCTGAAGACAAAAGTTTCTATATGGGCTAGAGTATCATGAGGTGAAGGATTTGTGATCCCATTTGTGGCCATTAGGAGTGCTGTATTTGTTATTTATGAGTTAATAACTCTATCCTTATAACTCATGTATGGATGTCTTGTTGCTTAGCAGAAACAGGGTCCAAAAACCAAACCTAAAAATGAGATAAAGTTACAAAGAGTGGTTCTATTTCTGTGGCTTAAAGTAATGTGATTTTCAGTGAACTCCATTGTATAGTACCTTTACACACAGTATATTTCTGCATTTGTGAAATATTAAAATTCCCTGGTGGTCCCAGTTTCTCTGTGCATGGAACAAACACGCTCATTGTGTGGTCTACACACTCAAATTTGCCTGAATATAAATCAAAATCAACTTTTTTGTTGTTGTTTGTTTTGTTTTCAAGTAGTATTCTCCTGAAGTCAATATATTTCTATTGACTATTTCTTAGTCAATATATTTCAGTTTCATTTTCTATGTAAGAACTTCATGTCATTGTGTTGGCTTTACCCTACTACATAGCTGAAATACACCACAATGTCTCTCTCACTTCCTCTCCGCAAAGAAAAGGGGAGAACTTTCTTAAAAGTTGTCTGGTCTGTTCATGCCTTTGTTATGCTTTTCAAAAGTCCTTTAGTATGAGTAAACCACCAAATGTATAAGCATCTTTTTCTTTCACTTTTTCAGATAGTTTCTTAGAAGCACTTTCCAGCCCAATATATTTTATAGAAAATATGGAGGATCTGAAAATGAATCACGCTTACACTTGAGACTATTCTAAGGTGCTCATAGGAAAATGTTATAATATACATATGTGGTATAAACTTTGATTACTGCTTTGATCACTCAGGTAAAATCAGTAAGATGATTGTGGTTGGCAATAAACTGATGTTCGCTCTCTTGAATTTCTGTGTATTGGCATTTTCAGTAGTAGATGGCTTTATTTAAATAGCATTTTAATTGATTAAATTTCTATAATGAAGATTCATTATTATGGGCATGATTTAGAAACTTGCAGGCACACTTAGACAAATCACCCAAAAATTGCATGGGAATTTTACTGTTATTTCAAGTGCCAGGCTTAAATCTAGACATTATTTATAACAATGCAATTTTTCTTCTTGATGAAAGAACATGTGATTTCTCAGCTGGGACTGAATGTGTTTGCTAAGAGCTGCATGCCTTCTGGTGACACAGGCCCAGTTCCAGTACTATTTCTGTAGACAATAGTCCTATTGCATCTGCCTGTAGGGGCTAAACCTTTAACAAACAAAAATGCCATTTAAACAAACTTTTTTTTTAGTTTATGGAAATTCAGTCACTTGTGTGCAAAATTGTTAGTTCTGGCCATGTATGTGGAGAGGAAAACTTAGTACATAAAAAAATCCAGAGTGTGAAAATTAAATACAAGGTTTTTTATCTACAACTACAGATAAAAGTTCACTCTTGTATTGCAAGGAAATAGGACACATTTGGAGTGGTGTGTGTGCACACAAGGTGCTCTTCCCTCTCTTTATGCACCATTTAGTCCATGGGCCAATTTCAAAACAGTTATAAAATGGATAAAGTGATTAACTGTCAGTTCCATGAGTATAAGTGACTGGCTAAGGAGATAATGTTATGATCCTCAGGAAGGAAAGAAGCCTCACCATAACATATTCTCCCTTTTAAGGTAAATCAGCTCAGGAAAGAGAAAGCTCAACCAGAGGGAAAACTTTGACCTTAGCTTGCAGATATGAGAGAAGCCTCTTGGAGATCCCAGACCAGAGGGAAAAACAGTTGTCTGTGATATTGCTCATTACTGTATTGCTCAGCTTGTTGGGATATTTAGGAATAAAGAAACCCTGGGAGGGAAGGATGCACAGAGAAGCAGTTTAGATAATGTGGGACTGGTCAGGGTAGAGACACAGATGGTGCTTTCCTACCAGGACCACAGTCCTCTAAGTAGTCAACATGTACAATTAAATAGAGCGCTGTGACTCCCATTATCAAACAATGGATCCAAAATCTACACGTAATTTTTGCTGGAAGTTGTTGTGCTGCAAACAAATCTAATCACTATTTTTTTAATAGACTTAAAGTCCTTGTCAGAACTGAACCATCAGACATTAAGGACCATATCTCCAGTTGGAACCCGATTTCTTTGCAGTTTAGTTCTCCAGTTCTTTCTATCTTTGCTTTCCTTCAGTGTAGCCACCAAGCAGGACCTGCCAGAAGTGTCTGATCTGAAACAACTGTTTACATATTCATGTTAACACTACCTGTTTCTGCATACACTGATCCTGTTGCATTTTCTTTAAGGGATGCCTGTTAGAACCCATTTCTTTGTCATGGGAATATTAAAGCAGTTATGCCTCAGTTCTGTTTTCTACAGAGTTACGTCTGAGCCGCCATTGGAAATTATGTGACCTTGGATAAAGGCACAGACATTGCCATGTCTTTGTACAGCTAGTACCTATTTTGCTCACTCTGTCCCTTGGAACCTGTCAGATGGTTGGTTGTGGCATTCAGTGATTTGGGAGTGCTGCACCAGATTAACCTGCTTTGTGTGACACTTGCTCCTGCGAAGCTCACTGAAATTACAGGTGTGTAGACAGTCATCCAGGTCCCAGGGAGAGCAAAATTTATGCTTTGCAACATGTGATATTGTTGCTGAACTCTAAAACTTCTTTACTGTGTGGGTGAGGGGTCACTGGCATGGGTTGCCCGGAGAGGTTGTGGAGTCTTCCTCCTTGGAAATCTTTAAAATCCACCTGAGTATGGTCATGGACAACCTTCTCTGTGTCCCTGCTTGAGCAGGGGGTTGGTCCAGATGACCTCCAGAGGCCCCTTCCAACCTCATCCATTCTGTGATTCCGTGAGTTTAAGCCACATAATTCTTTTAAATTCCATGGAAAGTGGTGGTGTGGCTATGGCTACGCAATATAATCTCTATCCTCTTCACAAGGCTTCCAAAGCTGCCATGTCCCACAGAAAATCCCTCCAAGATGCTTCCAGCTCCATTCCTCACTGCAGGGGCACTTGCTGCTGTAGCAATAGGGACTAATGAGAAGTGCACATCAAACTTTTACTGTTTCTTTGCTGTCATTTTAGAACTGTGGCTGAGAATGGTTGAGATGAGATCATAGCAACAACCTCCTCTAATGGGAAGTTTATGGAGAGACACCATGGAGAATAAGTAAATACCAGTCTAAATTGTGCCAGCCATTAGCCAGTGACTGGAGGGGCTGAAAAACCCTAAAGGCTTTTGGAACCACATTGTGAGGAAAATAATGACTGTGCTGTGAAAATAAAGAGTTACGTTCCAGTGCTTGCAAAGTTCTGGCAGATTTTCATTCAGATGCAGAAGTAAAACAATACTGCCTACCCAGCATTTCCTGAAGAAACCTCTGCTTCTGAGCACCTCCTGTGAACTCAGGTTGTAAGAGGCCAAAAGGAGCTCAGCACGTAAGAATCAAATATGCCCACCATCATGACTGAGGCACTACATTTAAGGGGGAAAATAAGTATCTCAGCCCTTTCCCCTTTGCATCTTCTTTTGAGCTCTCTGAGCCTGTCTTTAATGTTAATACATATTAATGGTTTTGGAATATCTGTATAATTTTTAATAAGATACCAGACCAGAGTAGAGCTAGTCTCTCTGTGTTGGAGACTTGTGTCTGGGTTAACATGACCCTGGACACTTCTGAGAGAATGCTCTAGGGACAAAAGACAAAGTGTATTTTTTTGTTCCCTACAGAGAAAGCTCTTAGAGATTGAATCCATCATTGTAAGACTAGCTCTGTCTCATCACCACTTCTTACCTTTTTTTTTTTTTATGTCCAAGGTGATATAGTTGTTTAATAAAGGTCTGACTTGTTGCTACAACAACCAGAAGAAACTTGTGTTGCCTAGGGTCTTGCTGATGTTGGTACTGCATACTTTCAGCAGCATGGAAGGACTGGGGCTGCTGGTCTGAATCACTACTGAGACAAGAGGGGCATAACTTTTATCGGTTCATAACTGAGCTATCTTTCTCCTCATCAATATTCAGGAGATTTTGGCAGCTAGGCCATTCCCTCCCTGGGCACACCTGAATACAGAAGTGATAAAACAATAAGTTAAACTTATAATATTGTAAATAAAAGTCTTTAAGAAAAGTCTTTAAGAGAAGTCTTTCAGAAAAAAGGTTAAAATTTGCAGGCTCGAAATAAAAGCAGAGGACTGATGAGAGTCTAATAAGAAAAGTAGCATCTGTCTTTGTGTAATTCACCCATCAGCTCTTTTCTGTTGATGTTGTTGATGTTAAGACATTCAGATAATAAAATTCCTCTGTGCAGCTTCATTCATGAGCAGCTCCTCATTTGATGTCTGATTTTCAAACATGCTGCACAGTTTTTCTTAAACTTGCAGACATTGCTCTCCCAGTATTTCATGATAAGAGAGGTGTAACTCCCACACATCAGTCTGTAGGTGTGAATGCTCACATCAGTAACTGAGATAACTACTTAAAATTTTCTCTTCCCCAAAAAATGTTGCTTACTCCAATCTTGTCCATTGGAATATTTTCCCAGAAAATTGTCAATATATATCCAGAAACATAAATGAAACACAGTGTGCTTGACAGAGGGTTTTCAGAAAAGGTTTACAATAGCTGCTCTCCACTGCTTGATGTTGTTTAATGTTTCAGTTGATTGTGTTGCTTTTTGGAAGACTGTAGAGCCAAGAGTCTTTATAAAGGGTAGATTTCACTTGTAGATTAACCTAGTGCTTACCCATGGATACTGTTTTCACTTCTGGTGGTTCTCAGATTTCTCAAGCCAAAAGTTATAGTAAATGACCCAGACACTTCGTTCACTGTAGACTGACTACCCGGAACCGAGAGTCAGTCTGCACTCAACACTGAAGACACTGTGAAATTCCCTCACAAACAATCTCAAAATATCAGCACTCAGTAGTCTGTTTTGATACTACAAGTGAAAAAGCACCGTTTTCACAGGAAAAAAATAAAAATAAAAATCACAAGGTCTGTGAACAATGGAAAGTTTCTTCTTGATGTAGGTTACGACTGCAGTTTTGGGGCAGAGATCTCAACAATGACAATTCTGTCAGTAAAAAAGAAAAAAGATGGAAGATAGTCATGTCTCTAAAACATTATCATCTGTGCACTTGAATAGGCTGAACTGAAGGTGCTGAAGATAATTAATAAATTCTGCTGCTTTCTTTCAGTATTTTCCAGGAAGATACTAAAATAAAAATATAATGGGAAACTGCTGCTCATTTTAAAAATGTTTGCAACTAGCCTCCAGTCTCCTGAACATTTTTCTTCATACTGTAAAATCCCATTTCCAGATTTGTTTAAATGCTCATACCTTAAAATAAGAAGTTCTGGTTGATTCATATACCTGACAAATAGCAGAGATTCGTGCTCCCATTAAAAGTCACCCAGCTGGAATAAAAATGCCCCACTGCTTGCCAAATCAACACCACCACAGCTCAAAGCGATAAAAATGTAACTGAATACCCTCACGGGCACATGAAACTGTCCTGAAATGCTCCCTGCTCCCAGCAAGCAGGGTAAAAGTGCTTAGGTTTTAGCAGTCAATGTTAAATTTTCTGCTTCTGAGGTTGTTTTCCACTCCTGGCTTACTTCTTTTGGAGGCTTGTCTACTACTGCATCTCTCTTTTTGGGTGTATCACACAGTTCCTTAATTAGGAATTACTTTCTTGCCACCACAAAATTGCACTTGACATTAGGGAAACCAATCGTCAAACAGTGAACCATGGCATTATGATTTATGGATCCCATAGGCTGTAATCAACTTGTTGCACTTGGTAGCACTGGAATGCTGCTCCTGTTTTTGAAGCAATAACATCACCCATGGAAAGTCATTATGTGCATGGCAGCTCAGACAGAGGTAGAAACTGGGAGGTCAAAGATTATTGGAAAGACACCTCCAGAAAGGGTCTCCACCTTTTCTTTCCTCTTTTTTTTTTTTTTTTTTTTTTTTTAAACCCATAAAATTGTGTGGCTTTTGCCAAATGACCTGTGAAATAACCATCCCCAGCTGTGGTTGTAAGAAACATTACGTACCGCTGCTGGCACTCACACTGATCTGATGAAGTCTTTCAAATGCAAAATCCTCAAACCTTTGAAAAGATGAACTTGTGCATAATGAAAAAGTGTGACCCACATTTTAGATGAACGAAGGGTCATTGCCATCAATAACAGCAACTGTTGAAGATATGGTATACAGAATAGATTTCTGGGAATGTATCTGAAATTGCAGATGATTTGCTGTGGGGATTATTCTGGCACAGCAGCAGAAAGTCACATGTACATTATAGAAACTCTCTTGCTGGAAGAAAGTCTGTATACAAACTGATCCAAATTATTCTATGGAGAGGTCCAAATTATAGTTTTACTTGTGGCTTAGTGATTTATATTTAGGACTTATTTATACCCCTTCTTGTATCAGAAGATCAAGATGTGATGAAAAATTTAAACAAAAACAAAAGGCTGAATTGTAGATGCTGTTTACTTACTGAAGCATATTGTATCTCATCCACTGTATCAGAATGTCAAGTGGAAAACTATAAACCTTGAAAGGAGAGTTGATATTTGTGTTTCTCTTTTCTCCTTTTTCTTTCTCTGTGTTTTTCTAGCATCATTTTGATCTCTCCTTTTTGTAGCCTTCCCAACTAACTGTAGCATGTTGCACGATCCATGGTTGATTCTTTGATGCCAATCACCAATGACAAAGGTGAATGTCTGACATCTTGTTGTCAGAGGTTCATGTTACCAACTTGAAGAGATGAGCAGCAAGGTGGATCAATTCCCATTAATCTTCTGGCTTGTTTGGTTTTTGAGTGCCTCAGGAGAATTACCTTCCCAAACACCTTTTGCTCTTTTAACCTCTTCTAAAAAATGGACCATTAGATTCTGCCATGCATTCAATATGCCTAGCATGTCATGCATAAGTAGAGCACATTGTTTTACTTATTAAACTTATTAATAGAAGAGAGTGGAAAACAAGCCTTGTGGACATCAACACAGATGGCCCCCCGTAGATTAATTCCCTGCCAGGCCGTTACCAAGCACCTCACAAGCATTTGCTCTTGTGCTGCATGCCTGGGACTTGCTGGCAGGGGTCTGAAGATGCCTTTGAGATTTCCAGGAAATTGGTAGTTCAAGTTTTCCTACATACGTAATTTATCTGGGATCTGCTTTTCTTCTGATTTTTTTTCCTTTTTTTTTTTTTTTTTTTTTTTTTTTTTCCAGTGCATTTTTCAGCTAGTAGAAAATCAGTTTGCACACTGAAAGGTGGTAATGAATGTGTTATAAATTCCCCAACCTTAAATAGAGCTCAGAAGACTGTGATCCTCACGTGGTCAGACAGGAGAGAAAGAAATACACCAAAACAATCCTCTCTCAATGTTGCCTGCCATAATCTAGAATTCAACCTAGACTTTAGAGCTTAATAGGAAGGATGACAAGGTACAGTCTTGTCTTCCAGATCATGGCATGGCAAATTTGCTGAGGTTTGTCACAGATGAAGAACACCTTTCTTTTAGGAAAGGCAGAGCTTCATGGCAGTGTGCTTTTGTTCTTGACACCCAGGGAGCACACAAAGAGGAGCATAGCCCCATTCATGCCCCTGTCTCCCAAAGGCAGAGAGGGAACAAGAGATCTCCTCTCTGGCATACTGCCTCCAAACAAAACAAAACAAAACAAACAAACAAACAAACAAAAACAAACAAAAAACCATGACTTCAGGTACTTTCTCCCATGCTGTCCTAGCCCTAGAAAGTGAATCTTGGTAGCCAGCCCCACGAACACAGTGCTCTGTGGGGTGATCTTGCTGCTTCACAACAGCTTCTCTGGGAACGAAATAGAGCAGCATAACAGGTGGCCGTGTGTTGGAGTGTCCATGGTAAGGCCAGAACTATTTTGAAGAAAACACAGAAAGCCTTAGAGATTGCTATAGTGTAGTCACACAGAGGTTGTAATGCTTTCACCATGTTTCTACTTTGATGACAGTGAGTTTTGGATACAAACCAGTAATTTCCAGTACTTGCAGGCTCTCTACTAAAGCAAGTTTACATATCAGCTCAGCCAGATTCAGTTGCCTCTGAAGCAGAAATCCTGTGTAGCCCACACTAGTCACTGGAGTGAAATGGTTAAAAACAAAATCCAGATTTTTTTATTTTTTATTTTTTATTTTTTTGCATCTGAATATTTTCCCTTTGACTGAACCCTACATTCATTAAAGGGGTATTCCATTGTTGAAGAACTATTGATGAATGCTTTCTCCTGAACTTGTCTCTTGTTCTTTCCCTTGCCTCTTAAATTGGTACAATTTCAAGGTGGCCTAGCCCTGGGAAGTGCTTAAATATAGGAATACTACTTAAACATATGGGAGTAAACTATGACCATAGAGTTTTCAAATAAAAAATATATATATATAAGTTCTGTTGTTTGGGATGTATGAGATTCCAGCACTTGCAGCTTCAGACATCAACATGAAACTGTTTTTCTTCATCTACTGACTTTGTTGGACATGCTGGGGCATTTTGGGAATCATTACATTCAGCCAAGACTGGCCCCTTCTCTTTTGCAGAGAAATCTCCAGTAACAGCTTTGGGAATATTTAAATGAGCGTTGCCGTGTAGCATCCCTGTTGAAGCCACTTGGCCAGACTGGGCAGGGCAGGAATGACTCCTTGGTGTTGGTCATGGTGGTGGTGGCAAAATGCTGGTGGTGGCAAAAACAGCTGATTTCAGATGTGGAGTCTGGCCATTTCTCTGGAAGCTTTGGGCCATGCTCAGATACACATTGCTGCACCCTGGTCTGTGCCATGTGGATGTAAAAAGCATTGGAGGCTTTCGCCCTGCCCTGGCTTCTAAAACATGCTTTGTTGATATAAGTGTCCATAGAGATGTAATCACTGCCATCTTGGTTTCTCCCAGGTCATAGGTGAAAATGTTGGTGACTTGTATTCTCCCTACTTTCCAAACCAATTCTCTCTTACTTCAGAAGGCCAGCAATGGGATGTTGCTGTCCCCCCAGTAAGGGAATGATGCTTAATGCAAATAGCTACATTTCCGAGCAGATGATTATGTGCTCTGCACTGGTCCACTGGTCCATCTTATTCTGAGAGTTTGTTATTTTATAATATTGCTTAATAAGATTAAGATGGGGGGTGTGGCACATGGCATCTGATCCAGTCCCTCAATGTATTTTGAGAACCAGGCTGACGACCTTTTCTGAGGACTCAACGGGTCATGCTGTGGTGGCCTGACCAAGCATTGGGGACACTCCCTTAGGAGAAGACTTACCCCCAGTCCAGGTACTGCTTGTGCCTTCACCAACTGGCAGCTGAAGGCAAGCTGAATGACAGTTTATTTCTGTTCAGAAAGTGCTTTGACAAGCATTCGAAGCTATATAGAAATTCAAACTGATCATTGACATCAAGCAGCACATCCAATTTAATTGAAAAAAATCTGGATTATTACCAGAAAGACTGGCCAAATTATCAAATTCCTGGTTCGTGGGAAATTCTGACATTTGGTTTTGTTCTGATTTGGAATGAAACCAGTTATTTTGAAATTATCCACAAAAGAGAAGTTTATAGGGAAAAAAATAGGAATAGGAAACAATGACGCATAGTATTTCCAAAATAAAATGTGCTCCCCAGGACGTGCTTCTTTCCAGCCTTGCTGCTGCTTGTTACAGAGCAAAACGTCAAGCCAGGGCTGGGAGCTTACTCTTTGGGACAGCTGACTTCAGCCAGGTCTCCTTGCTGTACCAGGCTCCTGGCTTGGTGGCAGTGAGCCTACAATTCCTGTGTCCCAAGAAGCCCACCAGGCTAGCTGGTAGGAAGCCAGGCAGTTCTCCAGTGGAAAACTACCTGTGGTTTGATGTCAGTTCATTGAAACTGATATGTTTTAACATGAAACTTTCTGGCTCTGATGCAGCAGTGCTTTCCAGTGAAATGGAAAATGCATGTTGTCAGAAGTCTAATGCCTGACTCTAATTGCCACTTTGATGACCAAAATCTTTATTGACCAGAGTCCCATAACTTCCTGGCAATCACCAAAGATGTTGAGCAGAAAAAAAAATAGAAAAAGCCAACCAAACTAAATATATATTTTGTTTTGTACTCAATAACTGTGAAATTTGCAGGGCTGTTTCTGGTCAATCATGTTATGAAGAAAGACTGCCTTCAGGGCAGTGATGCTGGGCATACATACACCTCCATTTCAATCTCATTGATGATGTATTAGCTTACAGCCAATTTAGAAGCACAGCAGTCCTACCTCTGAGTGGAAGACAATGGCCTCATCACACAACAAAGCATGTTGTCAAGGTCTAATTAGAAACAGGGCACTAGGGCACTATTTATTCTTGTTCTTACAGTGTAAGATTTCAATAGTCTTTTTTCATTTTTTTTTTTTAATTATTATACTAGAGAAGGCTGTTTATTGATTTTTCTACTGTAAGAGTGTTTGTATACACAGAGACTTCCCGTTCCTAATGAAATGGAGTCTAGTAAAACAAAAATAATAATAAAAAATAACCTTACTCCAGAGTAAAATAACTGTGGCCACAGTCATACTTCAGTGAAAATGTTCCCCCTTCTGAAATTATTGCCAGAGAGTTTCTGTGGTCTCACAGTGGTGTCACAGTCTCTGTGGTGGGGAGAGGATTTCCCTCCTTAGACTGCGAAGTGCCTCAGCCCTTGCTGGGACTGCTCTCAGCTAGCTGCTCACCGATGGGTTTACTCTTCCGAGAGCTGAATTTCTCTCCCTTTCTCTGAGCTCAACTCCATTTGGGAGCCAGTGTGGGGAAGTGTGGCAGAGGCAGGCTGGTGGCAGTCATGGCTGGGCCCCACAGCTTGGACTCAAGTGACTTTGACCAACTGAGGAGCAGCAAGCAGTGTTGCAGAAGGAATACAGAATGGGAAAGGGTAAAGAGAAACCTGTATGGGCACAAACCTGGATTTTGTTTCCAGAAATGTGAAGTTTTTCCTACTTCACTGTGGATCTAGAAACATGTACTGAAAATGACTTTGTGTGCCCCAGGTATCTGGGAGCAACCAGTACCTTTTCTTCCACCAAGATTTTGCTTTTCCAGTGTTGCTGTTTCCTTCCTTTCTTCCTAGATTCAAAACTGAATCAATCCCCTCTAATCTGAAACAATCTATCTCCATATCTGAGCTCATTAGATTAAATCTGCATCTCAGGAGAAGACCTCAGTCTTTTGCTGATAGGTTTAATGCCAATTTTTGGTGCTGAAAATGTTGGCATCTCCCAAGATTTCTTTCTAAATGTATTCTTAAGACTTGCAGAGACTCAGGACTGAAGAACACTTGCTATATACAAGTCAGTGCTGAGAACAGCTTGCAGCCACATTATTTTCCAAGGAGTTCAAAACAAGAACAAAAGAAGCAAAGCTCTTCCCAGCAGTAGCCTTAGTATTTTGGCATGAATGTGCACAGACCGTCGTAGCACAATGTAGCAGTGTGTGAGGGCATATTTATTGCTGGAAGTAGTCTAATCACAACAATAAATGTGGTCAAATCATTGTACTTCCAGTACCATCAAAAGTCTTTCATATCTCTGTAATATAATTCAATGTTCAGGAAGGTGTTTGCTTCATCTAACCAATTTTTGGGTGGGTATGGGATGAAGTGGCGGTGCCGTTCTAGGTTTGCTATGCCACTTCTGGAGTACCTATTTCTCCTATAGGAAGGCATCTGATTTGTGCTCCTCAGTGACAAAAAGAATCTTTTGCTATCATTTGCTGTCCCTGCAAGGATTAGACCTAAACAAAATCCTGCTGAAGCCAACTCCTGCTACTTTGTCTTGAGGGCTTTTTCAAGCAGCAGCTTCATCATCTTAGATTGGGTGTATATAGATCATGGGACCACAACCAGCCTCTGGACCTAAAGGCACAAAACTTTACTCTTCTGGGCATGGATGGAGTCAATAGACTGAGTTAATGTACTTCTTGGTGCTTTATATTCCATGCTCTGTCTGCTTGTGTCAGGAAACCAAGAAGAAAGTCTTGTAAGACCATTTTCCTTAAACTGTTTCTAAAAGAGGGTTTGGAGAGAGAGATGCAGAGGGGCATCTGTGCCTTGACCTCTTGCTTGTACATGAAAAGGTGGCTTCCTAACTCTAATGTGGTGATTTTCCATCTACACCAGATACAAAAAAGCAGTACTGAACTCCCACTGAGACTGAGTTGGAACCACGTGCCTGAAGGCCCCTCGCAGATAGGGTCACATACACTTCCTAATCACTGTTTGTGAATAACAGGTCCTATAGAGTAAGGAGCAACACAGTGGTTGTCAGCTTGTGTTTAACTTTGACTGTTACTGAGCTGTTGCTGTTACCTGGTGAACCAGAAATAATGGAGAAAAGGATAACTTAAGAAAGGGTTGGTTTGGTTTCATTTATTATTGCTTAAGATTATTTAGGGTTATAGTTTTTATCTCAAGTTCTAAAATAAAACTCCAGACAATAACAGGGTGTTTTGGAAAGTAAAGTGTCTTCTTTTATCTACGTGAGATTGTTATACCCATATGATAGCTGACAGTCATACGGATTTCTGAAATCTATAAGGATGGTATGTATACTTCAGCTGTATGTTGTCAGTGAGCTGTGTTGTCCAGCACTGTTACTAATCCAGGCCAAAATGCACTGAAAATAACCTAAAATCTCAAATGTTTTTAAATGAGCTTTGGACTGGGGTGCACATGGCAGTTTTTCTGGATGTCTAACTGAGAAGCTTTCTATGTAGCTGTTATTGCCAAAGGTGGACCTGACCTTTGGGCTTGTAGGGGCCATCCTCATGAGGATGTAACAGCCCTCAGTGAAATCCTTTTGAGCCTTGCTTTCTTCCTGTGCCAGGCATGCTGCCCACAGCCAGACACCACCACACTCAGCCAGGAAGGGACCTGTTCCTGCCATCAGGTGGATCCTCACCAGCTTAAAAAGCCTTTGGGACACCCCTGCCTTTCTCAGGGTTCTCACACTCAGGAGTTATAGGTAGCTGTGAAAGGAGTATCTGGCTTCTGTATCTTCACTTGAATGGGCTCTGCGTGCAATGGATTTTATGTGCATACAGCTAAAACCAGTTCCCAGGGACCAAACAAGTACAGTGCTCTGCCCTAAGACTATGTTAGTACCCCATGTGCCACATGAGGTGAAGGTTGTGTGTTGGCTTTAAACTAAAGGCTTCTCAGATGGGGTCAATACATGGTGTGGGGTGTCAGATTTGTTTAGTTTTCTCCAATAAAACAATCCTTTTCCCTTTTAATTTAGAAAAGCCATCCATGATGAGTTGCAGGATTGTGCTACAAGCGTTGAGAAAACAAAATGGCCCTTTAAAGAAGGACTCACTGACAAGCTCTGAAAGTCTTGGGTTTGCACTATGGAAACAGTCAAACTGATTCTGTGCTCAGAAGTTAATTGGTATAAATGATAGAGGAACCAGCCTCTTTCCATGGCCTTACATTTCCAAACATCTCCTGGAGCCAGATCAAGACACTGCACAATGGGTGTTCAAATACACTTGTCCCTATTCCCCGCCTTGCTAGGAGCAATGTCTGGAATATAGGTTGTAAATCAGGTCCTACGGTGGTTGATCTATGTGCCAACAAGTGAAGCGTAAAAATAGCAGTATGCTTGAAAGGACATAAAAAAAATAAAAGGAAAACAGACTATTATTATTTCTGGGCTGGAGGGAGAGAGAAGTTGAACCTGACATGCCAGCCAAGCCTGAGTAGCCTTGGCTTTTCTAAAAAGCACAGATAACTGCTTTGTTCTCTCCTCAGTGGCCATGTGCCCCCTGTAAACAAGGAGCTGGCCCCATTTTCTGGCCCGTGAGCCTGGCACCCAGAGGTCTGATTCATTTCAGAGGTACTTCTTTTGAACCACTTTTTGTCTGCTGAATCACCTCCCATGTTTCACTGGATGCGAAATAATGTATTGGCAAGATGAATCGCATCTTTGCTCTCTCTGATGCCTTCATAAAAGCTGCTGACATTCCAACTGTACATTTGAAGCACATTTGGCCTTTTTTCTTTTGCTGGAGGGAACATTTCTGTGTATTGCATGGTATTATTAGATGTAGAAAGTCTGTAGTATCTTAATTATTCTGACAGCTTAATTGGGAGTAAGAAGAATCTGTCCTGTCAATGTTTAAAAAATGAGAAGTGCTCTTTGAGCAGTAAAGGGCTACAACAGGATGGTAGTATTTTTATTAAAATAGAAAGATGGAGAAAGGAAGGAAAAATGTGCTGCTAACTTGTTTTGTGATTGATTGAAGAAAGATAGTCTTTAGTAATAAACACTTCCATAGCTTGTATTTCTTGCAGCACTCATTTATCTGCTATTACTGCATTATAAATGAGCACCATGTAGAACTGAAACATCAAGAAAGACTCTTCAAAGTGTCTTTATATGTCAACCATATACATTAAATAGTCCTCAGGTATGGATGGGAAAAAGGAGAATTGAAATTGTTTGATAACCCTTGCTGTTTTCACTGAGCATAACTGTTTCACAGGAGACAATTTCACAATTTCCATTATTTTGTTGCATATGCTTGGAAAACCCTGGTAAATTTACTTGCCATTATAACACATATACATGTGTGCCCACACCCACATGCACATGTGCATACTTACAGAGTATATTTTATATGTATATTATATATTATTTATATAATATGAAGTTTTGAGGGACTTTTGTCACAACTTTTTGTAATTATTCAGGTGGTTCTGGTACCATTGAGCTCACCTTTAAAAGAATGATATTTTTTGTTGTTGTTCAGGTAGGACATTGCCTTCATTTAATTACAGGCATTAGCAAACCTTCTGACCTGTCTCTTTCTTTGTCCTGCTTCAGAGGAATCAAATAAAAATTCACACTCCTGTGATTTGATGATTTCTTAAGACTTCTATTTTTTCCCCACACCTAATTGGTATTTGTTATTCCATCTCCAACTGCTCTGAGACTAATTTGGCCTTCTGTCTCTCCGTTCAAAGACTTTTTTTTTTTTTTTTTTTTTTTTTTGTCACTCCCATTGCTTTCTTGCTAGAATTTCTAATCACCGTCTGTTCTTGGAAACTTGCATCAGTGTTCTACAAGACCTAATAATGGCTTGTGTTTTGCCATCAGTTTCTCAGCAAAAATTTGACTTGAATGGCTTGAAAACTTCTGCTTAAAGTGATGGTTGTGTCCAGCTATGTATCTCTAAACACTAAGATTTTGTCATTTTCAGCATACTGCTCTAGAGATATTTTCTAATGACTGTGCTCTTACTTCTCCATGTGTGGTTTGAGAAAGCAGTGTGTCCTTCTGCCAGAAAAGTGATCTCTATTAGCTTTGACACAGAAAGATGTTACTGGGGGGTAACACAATTGAGAGTGGACTGCTCCATGTAAAGGTTTACATATGTTCTCTTTGGCCAGAGCATCTGTTATAGAAGTGATATTGTCCACCAGGCAGTGAGGTAGATTTTTCTTGGTTTAATCTGCTTTGCCATGAATGTACTTTTACTGAGACCGTCTCCATATTAATTAAAATGGCACTCAACAAGGCAAAATTTAGGGTAATTATCAAATACATCAAAATGCTATTACTCAAACCTTTGTACATGCCTATTAGCATTAGTGTAATAAATCCAAACAAAATCCTGAGCGAATTGCTCACAACATGACAAAAATCCACAATATTCTTATAAGCTTTTTCCTTTGGTAAAAATTTGGGTCTTTTCTGACATTTAACTTCAAAGAAGTTTTAATGCGGCATGGACACCTAGTTTGATTTAGGAATGGCTTGCTTCAGTTTATTTTAAAGTCATTCACCTTCAGGGCTGAGATAGTTGGTCACATTACAGCCATTCAATGAGCTGCCTTCCAGTGGCTGAGTCTGCAGTGAAGCTGAGTTAAGCTGAAAGAAGATTAGGACTGCCTTTGCTCTGGGGTAAGCAAATACATTTTGACAATTATTCCAGCTTGCCTCTTGCAGGGAAAGAGAAGTAACACATAGTCTAGAGGCACAGCAAAATGCACTGGACTAGTTGCTGCTGGTCCAGGTTAATGTAAGAAGCAATCTGCAGCCAATAACACAGGCTCAGGCGATCTCAGTGAAGCAGCATTTTTAACTGTAAGTGCAATGGCAGTTGTCCTGCAAGCAGGAACGCACAGCAAAAGTAGATCATAACCTTATATTCCCTATTACCTGATGCTTAATTTATTTTTTTTTTCCCTTCTCTCGTGACCAGAGGGCCTGTGATTTTTTTTAACTGATTTTGCACTGCTTGTCTTGCTTTTCTCAGCTATCCTCTTTATTTTGTGACAGTTGGACCTTCCACGGTCCCTTTATCTGCTCAACATGCTCCCCACTGTTATGCCACTGTTATGCCTGCACCATCACTTTTGGATATGCAAGGTTAGTGGAATTTTTTGCTGCAAAAACACAACTTTAATTCTCACATGAAGAGATTTGTATTCCTTGCATTCCTGTAGCCTGCTTCTTTGATGTCCATCCTCTCATCTTGAAGTCTGTTTAACTTGTTTTCTGGTTGCTCTTTAATGGGCCCTGTGAAATGATGCAATCTGGAGATGGTCAAACCTAGGTAGAAAAGTTACTTTATCATGTCCAAGCAACCAGTATCTTGGGGTCAGGACTTAGTTTATCCAGGGATCATTCTGACAGCGGAAGCAATAACCTGAATAGACTCTGAAATGCCAGCTAAAACCTCTGCTTATATTCCTCTTCTTCATTGTTCCAATATTGTCTCTTTCTGTGATGATGCAAGTCCATCTCACTTTGCTTTAGTCAAAGGCAATCATCTGATGTGAGGTAAGTACTTAAGAAAAAACTTAGACCTCATGGGGTGCCTGGGATTGGTGAGCAGAGTTATGGATAACAAAAAATGAGAGGTTTGCAGGCACTAAGGAAAAAAAGATACAAGCCTAGTATTATTTATCTGAGTGCTTCAGACTGGTAACTGTATGAAGAACAACCCAACTGCAGTAGAAAGCAAAGAAAGTAGAAACAAGTTTAGAAATAAGAAATGAAAACAGGCCAATATGTTTATCACATGGATAGTGGGCATCCTCCTTTCAGCTAGTTCAGAAATGAGGGAGATATACACAGTCATAGGAGTTTTACTCCCTCTGTGTACATTAGCCCATCCTACTCAGAAAAGAGATTTTTATATCTTTCTAATCATGTGTTTATCATTACTCAGTACATTACACTAGGGACTCTTTCCTGAATTGCAGCCATGTATTCAAGGTCTAAGATTTCAAGTTTTTCTTTTCTGACAGAGATCCCAGGTTTTGAGATGCCCACAAGTTCTAAGTAGTGTGGCCTTGCTTCTCCTGCCATGCTGTTGCTTAGCCCACCATAGTGAGGAGGAGGAATGTGACAGCAGTGGAAATCACTCTTCTTTTAAGCTAGCCGTACAGAGACCTGGCAAATTTAAACACCTGCTGTTTAAGAGCCTCACCAGGAGACGAATGACGGCATCATTTCCTAAAACAATAGACTTAGTTCCCTATGTAAAGCAGTGTAAATAACCCTCTTTGTTTTGCCAGGCTGGGAACTTAGAGATCAGAAATAATAAGTAGTTTCAAAGGAGGCTCTTCACAAAGCAAGGAGAGAAATCACACAAGGGTTTCAGTCACTCTGTAGCTGAAGATTATAATGTGGAAGAGCTGTTAGGGAGCCTATGTAGAAAATAATCACTCAGCTGGTAAACTATACAAATTGCTTCTTTGCTTGGGAACCTGTTTCCTCTGCCTTTGTTTTGATACACAGTATTTTTCATGAAAAAGGCTGTTGTCCCTTGATACTGTTATCCCTGATTCTGGAGGAAATTTGTGAGGTTTGGAGATTTCTTGGCCTTGTTGAAGTAGTGTCTGTTTTCTGCAAGGCACAGTGGGGAGCAGGAGGCTGCTGCCATATTCCCCTGATACTTGCAAGGTAGTTGGAGGTCAGGGGAAGGAAGATCGCACTGAGGACCAAGAGGTTCCAGAGCTGTCAGGAGGTTGTAGCTAAGATACCAGCCAGTTGCCTGAGATGCTAAGAGGCATTATTCTTCAGGGCAGCCCATTTACTGTTTCCACAGCCTAACCATAGATTATTACATCCTGTTTAAAAGGAAGATTTACAAATGGGACATGGGACAAAAGTAGCCTTCATCTCTTTCCTTGCACCCTGCTTCTGGGTTTGTCCCTGAAGGCCATGTTGGTTACCGTGCCCTGTGCAGATGACACTGCAGCACTGACAGTTTTCCCAGAAGTTCCATGAGCAGACATGAAAGTAGTTTCCAGCTACAGCTGCTTGCTGGACAAAACCCAGACACTTCATACATAGTTTTGTTTGCTTGTCATCCAGGCCTGCACTGCCTCCTTCCCCCGGCGCACAATCCAGCAGAGCACAGCAAAACACACACTCTTGTTGAGCTCTAAAGACTTTATTATCACAAGCCCCAGTTTGGGCAAAAGCAGGCCAAACTGGGAGTTGAATTGAACTTCAGCCTTCCTCAGGCTCAACCAGTGAACAGACTTAAACTCTCATGGATCTGCAATTTCCACCACTTCTCCGTTAGCTTGCTATGGGTTACTGAGACTTCAGAATTGAGGTAAATTGCTGCAGTCACTCCCTGAGCTGCTGGGACAGCAAGAGTTAAGCAGCTGAGCTGGAAATCTCATGAGATCAGGCTTTTCTAGTGGGAAGATTTCCCATACTTCCTGTTTTTTGATGTGCTGGAAATACTTTATGCTTGGCCTTTCTTGTGGTATCTTGGCACTACTTCTGTAAATAAGTGAAGAGACATCATCAACATAGCAATCATGCTTTTGTATAAAATGTTTTTGTTACTCCAAGTCACGACTAAAAGAGAAAGAGATTCAGATCCCTTTCATTCCAGCACTTCAGCATGAAAGAGCTCTCCTAAGTGTTGGCCAGATCACACCCTAGAAGATTTAGGGTTTGGATTTAGGACTGTGCAGGCTTTGCTGACAGTGCGGGTAGAGAAAGTTCTGACATTTATTCCTGTCTCTTTCTACCATAGTTTGCTGCCCCTTCAGTTGTACTGCTACTAGAGGTTGCCAGTCACCATATAACTTGTAGAATTTATACTAAAAGTCTTCTCTTCCTGTCCTTTTATGAAAGAGAGAGAAAGAAAGTTATTTTAAATCAGAATCATTTCATTACCCTGATTTTACAGTGGGACTTCAGCATCTGGTTTTTGGGCTGAACTAAGGGGAGTATCAAGATGGGGCAGGACAAAGCATTCAAGGTGGAAAGCACTTGGCATTGCTTGCTGATGCTTTGCCTGTTTTATATTGAAGCTCTCAACTCACAGGCCTAAAGATGGAAATGAAGTTTCTGCTCTCTGCTCTGAGATGATCCTGTTGTGTAGCAATGCCCACTTGTATGCGTGGCTTGGCATTAATTGTGAGGTTTTAGACAGTAGCATTCCTGATACCTTCAGTGTTTTCAGTGACCACTGAAATGATTCCAATTGCAGGGTTACCAAACAGCTATGAAAGTCCCGAGAGTTTCCTGTGAGAATATGGATTTAGAAAATGAGCTAGAGGAAGGTTTCAGTCATAAAACCTGTATTCAGAGCTGAGCTGAAATTTAGCCAAAGTTCAAGGCTATTTGGAGCTGGTACATTTTCTGGGCATTACCTTCAGTCCAAAACCAATCCTGGAACTGCATGAAGTTTATAAACACGTAAGCAGGTATGCACTAATCGGCACATACACCTGATAAAAACACCACTGCTAGGATAACTATTTTAGATGCATTGGCATGCTCTTGGGGCACATTGGTGATGAAAATTATGCACAAACTGGTTTTAAATATATTATCAGAATGTGTAAAATGTGCAAAAAACTGTCCTCAAAATTTCATGCACTGTATCCTTTTTTAATCTGTTCACTTATATTAATCATACATGTCATGGGCTTGCAACTTGGAGAACTTTAAGATCGTGTAGCCACCTCAGGGCTGTCTGTAGTGTTGCCTTTTCATTTGAAGTTCTGCTCGTTCAAATTTCCTTTCCCCCCATTTCTATAAAGCCTACAGGAGGGGAACCAAATAAGATGTTTATTTCTTTCACTCCATAACCAAGCTGTGTTGCACCAGCTATGAGGGAGAGGAAATTGAAGAGGCAATAAACATTGTCTTAACCGTGTTGCCTCTCATTCTTCTTTGCACCTTTTTACTAATGCCTTCTTAACCCACAATATCCCCATGTCTTATAATACTGAATAATACTTTAGGTGAGTTAGAATATTTTATCATACTTGTTTTGCAAGCTATGAGTGAATTTGCGAGCATTGTGTCAATAATAACAGAAATAACTCAAGGGGGATGGCCTTCTTTCTGCACAAACGTACTCCCTTCTCGATCCTTTTCTTTTTTTTTTTTTTTAACTTTAAATAGAGTTGTTTTAATTTATTGTTTCTTTTTTTTTAGTTAATAATTAAAAGAACATGATTTTTCAGAACATGACATCTTACTGAACCAGCAACAGGACCAGGGATATCCTATCTTCCTTGAACATAGGGTCATTTTGGTCTCTGAAGAGAAGTTAACATCAGTCAAACACTTCTGTGAAATAAATCTAAAATTCTACGGTTTTGAGTGAAATTTGAATCTTAATGCAATCTAAGGAATCTAAATCAGAAATTGGTTCCTCTACATCGCATTTACATTCTTTACGACTGGGACCTGTTTCTATCTTAACTATCACCTCCACCTTCTTACATGTAGAATGTCTAGTAAGAGATTCTTGGTTTATTGACTTGTAAAATGTGTTTGATGATACTTGCCTATTCCTCTTATCCTGTTATGTTTGGAAGGGCAGAACTCTTCAAAATCAAAGCTAATGGGAACAGTAGGGCAAATAGAAAATGGGGTGAATGTTGAATTTTAAAAAAACAAATATATAACCAATAGAAAACAGGTAATTCTTAATGATCAAGAAGCTTTTAGTGAGTAAGAAGGTCTTGCAGAAATTTGCTCTCTAACTAATGTTATTTAATATTCTTATTGAAGATCTGTTATACCACAGAGACCAATGCTTTGGAAGTACTTTTATGTAATTAAGCTAAAATTTGTGGGTCCAGCAGTAAAGATTTTGTTTTATTTTTATTTTTTTAAAATGATGGGAAATAGAGAGCAGTGATTCTGAAAAACATTTGGGTATGATGTAGTGGTTAAAAGGAAATGTTTTGATCCTTAGATATCCATCAGGGAGAAGTTATCAGTATTCATAATACTTCTGCCAAAATAACACATTGCATGCACTTCCATCTTTCTTTTCTTTTCTTTTCTTTTCTTTTCTTTTCTTTTCTTTTCTTTTCTTTTCTTTTCTTTTTTTTTTTTTTTTCCCCCAAAAGGATAATAATCAACAAATTAAAAATAAATACATAATTTTGGGACCTTCAATTTAAGTTCTAAAAAGAAAAAAAAAAAAAAGGAATCCAGATTTTTTAGTTCGTTTATGAGAAGAAGTTCAAAATTTAATAAGGAGCCAAAATAATGATGTAGAGGAACCCAAAATTAAAACAGCGTGCCGTTGTCTTACTGGCTTTACATTTCTAAAAAGAGGAAAAATATCATTTTAGACATGGGTTGTCATTCATCCAAAATGTTCTAACTCCTATAACAGAATTATACCATGATATTTTTGTTGTTGTTGTTGTTGTTTTGTTTTGTTTTTGGTTGATCAGTAGATGCTTTTTGGTCTCAGTTATATAAATATTCCTTAACAAATCAGCACCTTTTCCCATCCCTGATCAGAACAATCTGAAGTTGCCAAAAGAACTTAAGCTTTTATTTCAAAGTATTGTGGTTAACTCTGTACAGAAAACTTCTCTTTCTCTTTAATTTCCTTTTATTATATAGCTCTTTGTAGGACTAAGTTTTCCTCAGAATTTGTGTATTGAAATGACTCTGTTATATGGTGCTGTATTTTTAATTCTACAGCATATGGAAAACATTCCCATAGAGTGAAGAGGTATTCTTTTATAAAATTGAGATTTTCCTTGCTATGGTGGCTCAGAAGAATATCCCATTTGGGCTTCCAGTGAGTGACAGAATAAAGAGGACTTCCTTGTGCACACATTAAAGATATGATAGATATATGTATGTTTGTGATTAGTAGCTGGAAGTCCTGAACTCTAAGTTCCCTGACTGACTTAAGGTGCATTTCTCTTTACTGCAGAGGGCCAGCAGAATGCCTTTGCACTGTTAAAGCTTCACTTCAATGTAGTTTTAAGTACTTTCATGGGATGTGGGTGGGCAGCAAGTTTCACTCACTGGAAACATTTAAATTTCAGTTTGGAAACAATTTTACTAACCAATGAATTATTTTCTCTAAAGCTATTGCAGACCAAGGAACATAGTCATGTAATTCCATTACTGAATCCAGTAAATTTTTGTTAAATTACAACACCTCTCTCAGGGAGATGTTATATAACAATATAAAGACTTAAAGGTATGACAAATTACCACTTCCCTTAATATCTTATTCCAATACGTATTTTCCTCCATTTATTTCCACTTTGTATTTAAGATTTATCTTCTAGCCATTGAATGTTAATGCATTTTGCTGCTAGCTTGAAGTCCTGAGAATCACCACAATTTGAACACGACAGAGATAAAGTAACTCATAAGTAAAAGAATGAATAATAATCAACTATGTATATCCCTTCCTGCTAGTAAAACTGATCATCAGTTCTTCACCCCTTGCATCCACAATGAACTCCTCCCATAGTGTTTGAGCTGAAGAGTGACATGCCACTTCCCTGAAGATGGTGATTCCGTTAAACCCTCCGTTAAGGGTTTATTTGGTTTTCCGTGCTGTAGGTCATGACTATCCATCCACAGTAATGCCAGAGGCCCTTGCAGTTTAGCAGTGGAAGGCTGGGACTTGACTTTCATCTTGTTGAAACAAATAGTAACATCAAAGTTCCAACAACCCTCTGAAATGAGTTAGATGCTCTGAGGTGAATATTTAGTGACTTGGCTGTGTGTGGGCAGTGCAAACACAGGCTGTGGCAAACAAGAGTCTTCTGGCCTTTTCCTCAAGGTGTCTGACTGGGGCTGAAGGTAACAAGCAATTTGCTTGTTATTGGAACAGAGTCACCAGACCAGGGCCTCTTCACATTGACTTGCAAAACCCTTTCATGCTTATCAGCATGCAGCTGGATTTCCTCTGCTTTATCACACTACCACTTTTCCTGTATGGCTCTCAGCTTTGTTTGGAGTTCTCTGTGCTTGCTATTATATGCAGTTCTCTTTGATGCCAATGATAGATCTTGCAACTGTGCTCTGTGAAAGGTGGACCTCTCCTGAGGTGTTGTGTAATTGCAGGATCACTCTTATCTCACCAATCTTAATGTTTTCTAATTTTTTTTCCCTGGGGTCTTGTTTGAGGCACAGCACAAGATATCCCTGAAGATTTCTGAACTGCTTTGTTGAAATTCTTTAGAGCTTTTCACATTGAGCTTTTAATAAAGCAAGTCTTTGAGAGTGAATGTCTATTCAGTGTGCCGTTTCCCTTATGGTAGGTTGTTTTGTAAATGCAGGAAGTATTTAATTCATTAGTGGAAAGACTTTTAATTGTCCTTGTTATGATAAAAAGAGGGACTCTGGACAATTTCATGTTAATAAAACTTTTTCTTTTACATCCAGGTTTCTGCTAGGCTATTCATTTTAGTCATTGTCTCCTTCTGAAGTGGCAAACTTGACATGTGTACTCCTTCATAACTAAAATGTTGAGAAAACTGTCTAATGTATCAGCTATACACTGCTCTGTAATCTTATTAACAATTTCATATTGATTGATTCTAGTTTCTTGTTTTCCTCACTTATGACATCAGTATTTCTTGTTTTGTTCCTTGAATATTAAATGTCTTCCACATGTATTTTATAGTTAGTGGATTTCATGTTATCACTTTGAATTACCTGCAGATAAAGATAAAACATTTCTTTAAGCAAAGCTATTTTTTACCATTTTTTAAAATTGCTTTTAATTCCATATTTATTTGATATATTTTATCTCTTCTCTCTTCATGTCCTCTTGCTTCCTGGTTGCTGCTCCGATATGTTTGCCTGCTTATAGCAGGTGATTACAGCAGAAGGAACCTCAACAGAAGTAATGGCATAGGCTGGTGCCTAGACAAACTCATGAATAGGTATCACACCTAAAAACAGAGGAATGATGTGTGCTATGATACCCACTTGATCTGATGAAGGTGTGGGTTTTGGACCTTTGCACAGCAAGTGAATGAAGAAAGCAAGCAGGATGGCCATTTTTTTTCACAGGTATGACCCACACTGAGATAATTTCAGCCTCTTTAAAAGTCCTGTTCTTTTGGAATAAAACTGTAAATGGTAAACATCTTCAGAGATCCCTCACAGATTCAAATGGACAGACTTGAAAGGGAGGGTTAGAATTAGGGCAATTGGGCAGCATATGGTGCACTGGTGGGAGCGGGTGCTGCACACAACCTGGGGTTACACCCAAGGAAAATATGGCTTTTACAGTTTCCTCTGGCAATTTTTACTGAGGAAACTCAGACAGAAATTTAGTTCCTAGAGGGAATAAGACAGTCCCCCCTCCTTAGTGGTTCTCTCTGTTCACTCCAGAAATGCACAGGGACACCGAGGCTGGCACTAGAAGAGAAGGCAGTGTTGTAGGAAAAGTGTGACTCTACCTTGGCTTGGATCGGAAACAAAAGGTATTGATACATTTCTTAGCCCTTAATCATTCCTCCTCTGCCCTCATGGACAGAGGCAGATACTCACAATGAATTACTAATTCAGCCCAAGTAAATTAATGGAGAAACAGATACAGTTCTCATACTGCGCAACAGCAATAGATAGCGGCAGTGAGATCGCTGTATGCCAGAAAAGCTCTATGAAGAAATGACGTATCTGATCTTTCAGGGAATGCATAACTCCCGAAAACCATCTGCAAAGACAAGAAATAGCCAGTTGTGTGCTTTCTGGCAGCAAATGTGCAGGCTGTAGCATAAGCGGTTGCTGACTGTGAAGGCCAAACAGGCTGGCAGTCCTGTGACATGTCGACGGAGAAGGCTGGGGCCTCGGTTTTGGAAGACAAGATTTCACAACATCCCCATCTGTTGTGCGCTCAGTTGTTACTGGAATTAATAATTAGAATGGTAGGCAAATGAACTCTGTGGGCAGGCAAAACCCAGGCAGTTGTTCTTTGTATGTTATCATCTGGGTCATATCACTCTGTTGTAGGCAGGGAAGAGAAAGGGAAATTGAATCTGCATCTAGGCCTTCACACTGTTTAGCAATGCATAATTGAGCATCCTAGATAAAAATATTTCCTAATTTCAAGCTCCCTGGATATGACAGACACTTCATGCTCAAAGTTTGCTTTTAGCATCATTTTTTACTGTTTCTAAAATAAACCTGATTGCCCACTTCAGCTTGTTTAACTGATACAACGTTCAAAGATATGGAAAAAATACCTCTCTAGGGCTACTGCTCTGAGCTGTGGCACCAACCTAACTGCACATAGTAAAATATTGACTGTTTTAAGTGTTTCCTTCCTCCTTAATAATCTTTCAAAGGTCAATATAGACCTTCACATTCAAACACAGCTAACCTGGAGGACCGAATGCATTACTGACTGTCGTGTGAATAGAGCTGCAGTCAATATCTGGTTAATATTTGCCACATGTGATGTGGGATATGCTTTTGTGATAGCTGAATGCTAACAAGACTATTTACAGAGCAGAGGAGGTTAAGTGTGCCACTCTTTCTCCCATTTTGTCTGCTAAGAGGGTTGTGTTTGCACTCACTGAAATCAAGACTGGCTGTGACCTCAGCTGTCAAGGATTAGTTGAGTTTTTATTTGTTTTTGATGGGCAAATACAGACAAAGAGAAACCATCCAGTCTCAAGTAGACAGAAAATAAAGACATTGGTCCTGCACGCTACAGTATTTATATGTCACCGTCCAAACTTGCAGGTAGTGAAGGCAGAGATAATGAGGGGGGTAGTTTCACTCTTGACTTTTAAGGTGTCAGGTTGCTTTGTACAAGACAGGTATGTACACACTCCAAAACCCCTCTGAGATATTAGGCATCAAAGTACTTCAAAAAGCAAGAAGCTGTCCCTACGTGTTTGGCCAAGGAGCAGTTTGTGGTGGCAAGTCTGGCCAACTGGTGGCAAACGCTGGAGCCATGGTTCAGAGCATGCGATTACCTAACAGGGAGTCTGGGAGAGCCCAGGCTGCTCACAGGTATCCTCTAGCATGGTGCATTGGCTGCTACACATGCTATACATGAGCAACAGAGGGCATGGGTCTGGTGAACACTTTGGTATGAGCTCTTTGAAGTAGGAAAATGAGACCAGCAGCTGCAGAAGTCACCTTTGTGAATGAAAAAATAAAACAATTTCCAAGCTGAAGTACTGCACAGCAGGCTGTGGATGCTGGTATCCTCCTGGTGCTTGCTGTAGATGTGTTGGACAAGTGGACTTATTCAGTGTGATTCCTGATGTCCTCAACTTTTCATCTTGACCTCTTCCTCTGTTCTCAAAGTGCAGTTTGAGAGCTCATCTTATATGAGTTGGCCTCATTTCTGCAGGGATCAGATACTAACTGATCAAGTACCAGCTCATGGGGCACAAGTTTTTCATTTATAATGGAGAAAAAGTAACCAATTTTAGAGAAATGTTGTAAAGACATATATGCCAGTGCTTGTGAAATGGTGGAGTTTTATGCCAAGAAATCAACAGAGAAGGAGGATTTCTGTTTTGTATAAAACTGATGTGATTTGAAAAGATTTTTTAAAATCTCATGACTCTTCAGTGACTTCTTTCTCTGTAATTGGGACAGAAGAGTAATTCGATCAGATGATGTCTTTTGGTTTAATACAGAGGTTATAGTTTCAAAGAAGCATTTGCCTCCTTACACACTGGACATCTGGAAACATTCCCCTGCCACATTTTATTAGAACACTGAAATCACCTCGTTAAATGATATGGAGAGGTTTAGAAAGCACGGTAATTGTTGGGAGATCAATCACAGATTAAACTTCCCATGCCATTTTAATATGTTCCCATTTACCACCACAGACACTTGATCTGACCATTGATTGTGCCATTTAAATGATTTTCATCACAGACTTCCAGGTTTTCTGAGCCTTCTCCTGGTGAAATGACCCCTGCAGCACTTTCCTGTCTTTGTTATTGAGCAAATGAGCTGATAAGCAATGAAGCACACATGCCAAATTACTGTTTTATTATCAACTGTTGCTTTTCTCTTAAAGCTAAAATAGTAGAACTGGGTCCAGTCAGAAAATCTCAGCTGCTTATTCACATCTGTTCTCCCAAATTCTCAAGCAGATTTATTTATCTTTATTTATCACAATATGCTGCAGAGTAGCTGAACAGCCTACAGTCATGACCAGGGGAGTTTTGAAGTGGAGAAGGAGGAGTACCTGGGTGCTTCAGAGGCTGAAGGTGGGTGGGCATTCAGGGTGGGGGAGGAAGCATAACAGGGAATGATGCCACCATGAAAGTGCATGCAGAAGCTGAGCTGGCATCCAAGCGAGAGGCTTTTGAAGGAGAAACAGCACTGTCGGTGTAGGGCTGGGGGGCATGAAACTGCCCAGGTCTGAGAAGGATACAGTGAGTGGAAAACCACAACTGAATTAGCAGGGATAGCCTCTGAATGTGGGATGTTCTTAGATGAAGCATTGTATTTCATCAGGCAGGTTGGAAATGGAAGTAAGGCTGTAAAGGAGCTGCCTCTTTTCAGGGGTGTGTGTTGTGGTGCTCAGCAAGCATCTGCACAGTTGGGGAGCTGATGAGATCTCACAGGTTCAGGGAGGTCCAGCTGGTGTCAGAAATGAATGACGAGGAGAGTATCACCTGGTGGAAGGTTATGTCGGAGAAGCTAAAACAGTACAGCAGTCTCTAGCAGAGAGGGGAAATGATACAGGCTCTTGTCAGGGGCATAATAGAACACCTGGGAGGAAGCCAGGTGGTGGCCAATGTATTAGTGGGAAGGAAAAGCTGTGAAGTTGCTAGGAGATTTTGAGCAAGGTTACAGATAAAAGGTTTCTGGGGTGGAAAAAATACAAAATAGGAACCTCACCTGGACTGACAGAAGTGAACTAAAAGTGATGGGATAGAGTGGACACAACTGAAAAAAATACCACCAATACAGTTGTCTGTGATAAGAGCAAAATATTCCCAAACATGTTGACTCCCTGCATCAACATTTTTACCTTATTTTCAGAAATAACCAAGGGAATATAGCACCTATATGCTAGACTTATGTTCTATGGTAAAGGTTTTTCCTCCAAAACTACAAAATTGGTGTACCTATATAATTATATAACCTTTGTACTCATGTGAATTTGCATATTGAAAAGTACCAGTTTAACTTTCATTCATACTTTAATCCTTGCTTCTGTCCCACTCCAACCTAGTGGTGAGTGTGTTTGTCCCTCTCTGTAGCAACTGTAAATAAAAAGCAGACAGGAAGTCAGGACCGTTGACAAAAAGCAGGAAGAGGAGAAGAAAGAGCCCTGAGAAAATGATAGACACACATGGCACACTCTGATCTCACCGTAACGAGGAGGCTTGTAAAGACTTGCATCCGTGGGTCATTTCCCTCTGCCATATGGGGTGTTTGTTTTACTTGGTAAACAGGGATCACAGCGCTCTGGTTTTAGGCAAATAGGTTCTGGATACATTTTCATAACTGACATTGAATGGCTTTAATACGTTGCAGTAACTCTCGCTGCTTTTCATTTCTTTTAGACAAGACTTTTTAGATGTTGTGTGACCGTTGACAACCCTGGAAGGTAGTCTCAGGTCACTTTTCCATTGCTTATTTGGGCATTCAAAAGAGAGATCTTTTTACAATACTCTTTTTTTTTTTTTTTTTTTTTTTTTTTTTTTTGTGGAGTCTCTCTCTCTCTGAAAGTATTTGACTCTTATTTCTGGTGTTTCTGTCCATCTCTGCTCTGTTATTTATGATCTTAGCATCACTCTGCCTGGGTATCAATGCTGTTCACATGTTGGCTTGCTCTGTTTGTGAAGAGACTGGCTTGCCTGGCATGAAAAGCCAGATGGACAGGAGGAGAACAGTACAAACTCAGTCTCTACCCCTTTTAGACAATGGTCTTGACCCATAGACAGAGCAAATGTAACTCTGTGATTGGGCATGGTTTACAAAGATAATAGAGACAAACATCTCTATGGTTTACAAAGATAATGGAGGTCCCTGACATTTTACCTCCATGCAGGAGCCCCAGACACCTGTGGGGGTGGCCTAGAAATGAAAGACCAGCTCTTACCTGTCCAGCTCAATGTGATCTAGGACCCTCCACACAATTTAGGTAGAAACTTCTTCACTCAAGAAAAGGAGTTCCCTTATCTGACAGGTTTGTGTTTGGTCCCTTTTAATGCTCACTGTTACTGACTGCCCTTTGATGTTACTCTCGATATTTGGAAAGTCAATATTTGTGTTTCTGCTCCTTTGCTCTTTGTGGAAATTACTGCTCTTGTAAAATGACACACTTCAAATATGCTTTAGCAATATTTTGCAGGAGTTTTGTGAGTCCTCTCACTTCTTCCGGGACCCTAATGCTTACTGGTTAAGATAATTTTCCTTCCACTTTAAGAGATCAGGTTGAATCCAGCTAAGGTGGATATGTATTTCTACAAAATGCTCCAGCTTTGTCTGAAAACAGAATACTTTGACAGCTTTACCACATTCCTAGTTCCCACCTGTCTGCTGGTAAATTGGCAGCTTGATTACAGGTCAGTTCTCACCCATGTGCAAATCCTCTGATTTTTGGGAAATTCCCAGACCAAGGCAGTTTCAATACTCCTGGCTTCAAGACTCCCTAACCAATGGTGTGAGGCTATTGGCAGCTGTAATTCACAACAGCAGGATATCATGCTGCTTACTGCCTGTGAATTTGGTGTAACCCAAGCAACGAGGGACATGAGAGATGTGTTTTGTGTACCAAAGTCATCCTCTGCTTTTGGTCTCAGATTAACCTTGCTCTTGCACCATCTGAGGTTTTGAATCTCAAACCCACCTTCCTCCAAAACCAGGGAGTCTTGCCCAGAGTCCAGTCAAAGCCCAAATCTCCCTCATCACCTGAAGGACTGGGCTGGAGGGATGATGAGGGACAGGGAAAGAGAGAAACAGGTTGGAGACCAGACTGACCTTTCCATGACTGGTGGGATCAAAGCCAATAAAAGTGCTTCTGAAAGTTGTTTCTGCCTCTTTTTTTTTTCACTCTCTGCTCTCAGGAGGGGGAAACAGCCTCTGTGCCAGATTTCTCCAGACTGGGGGAAGCTGGAGGCCGTGTAACTAGGAAGGATGGGGCTGGGAGAGTGGACCTGTGCCTATAACCTCTGCCTCAATCTTTCCAGAGTTAAACCTCTATAGCAACACTAAAAATGCACCAGTTAATGAACAGGGATCAGGAATTAGTGCTGATTTCTAGCCCCAGCTTAGCTCTGAGCTGTTTTCTGTTATTGAAAGACATGTACCCACCTGTGTGCCCATTTCCTTACCTGCCTCTTGTAATTTTTTCAAGTTACTCCTAATTTTCTTGGGCACCGTGACAAAACCCAGAGGGACCATGGTCCCGGTGAATGTCTGTAATTTCCAAGGCAGCACTGAAAAGAGTGATGCTGGTGGTGGGACCTGAGCAGGTCTTGTTTTCAGCTGGGACCTAGCTGCAAAGTCTGTGCTCCAGCTGTTGCCAGCTGAGGAAAGCCATGTGGCTTCAATGGAAATGCCACTGAATTTGGCTCAGATAGCACAATAGAGGAAAGACTGTTGGAGAAAAGGGCAAAGTCCTGTTGTGGGGAATGGTGTTGTCAGGAGTGCCCTGATGGCACTCCAGTTTGAAAACACAGGTTGCTGACACCTGTGATTTTCTGTTGAGGTTTCAGAGACATCATGTCAGTTGGGTTTAGTAAATATTTCAACAGCATTTTGAAGTTTCAATGAAAATAGAAAAAAGCTTTGATGCCTACAGACCCTTTATCCCACCATATACATCACCCCATGCTTTTCAGCAATGCTGTTTATTCAGTGTTCACTGAGGTCAGACGGATGCAAGGTGCAGAATCCTGGGCAAACCAGGCTCACACTAAAGTAAGTGAAAGAAACCAAATTTAGTTTCCCTCTTTCTGAAAAGAGAAGAAAATAAAAGTAAAAAGGAAAGTAAAAAAGAAAAGGGAAAGGGAAAGGGAAAGGGAAAGGGAAAGGGAAAGGGAAAGGAAAGAGAAAAGGGAAGGAAAGGGAAGGGAAGGGAAGGGAAGGGAAGGGAAGGGAGGGAAGGGAAAGGGAGGGGAGGGGAGGGGAGGGAATGAAATGAACAAAATGTACAATTAATTTTGTTGTTGGCGTTGTTGTTTTTAATTATTTATTTTTTCCAGGTAGTTTTGCCTTGGTCCCTAATCTATGTGAGATAACCAAACTTTTTTTTTTATTGTTATTTTTTTTACTGCCAGCCTGGAACTGCCTGCCACCACCAAAGAAGTATTCACAGAAGTCTTTTAGCAGGGATTCGCTGTATTGGTTTTCCTAACAGAAAATTAGATTTTTTTTTTTTTCAACAAAATTATTGCCTGTTCTGTTTTATGTATATTTTCTGTACTTTCATGACACCAGGGAAAATTCCAACCCAGCAAGCCCATTCAGTTTGCTACTATATTTTCTTTCTTTGCATTGTTTCCCAAACATAAACACTAATAACAACTTCTGGGGCTCCCAACCAGGCTCCCAAGTTTAATAAAGCCTACATTGTGAGTCTTTGCCATGATACATTTCTTCTTATTTCAAAACAGTGGTGGAAAACAAATGAGAGCCAAAGAATGCATTGACACAAACTGGGGATTTCTGCATTACCTGTGGGAGTGTTTGAAGGGGAGAAAGCTGGGCCTGCAAAAATTTGATTACAGCAGATATACTAATATACATGTATGGTTTATAGCCTGTTTTCCTCTCTCTCTTTCTTTCTCCTTTCTTTCTCCTTCTTTTCTCTCCTTTCTTTCTCCTTCTTCATGCTTACTAATATTTCTTTCTGTTTTATTTACAGGAGTAGCTTTTATCTTTTTACCACTGAATTGATTTTAATTTTCTTTCCCTTTTCTTCCTTTCCTTTTTAATTCCCTTTATCTTCTCATACTCTTTTCTCTTCATTTTTCTCCTAGCTCTGCCTTTCTCCATGGGAGCTCACCCTTATCCTCAATTTAGTGTGATAACACAGAAAAAAACTTGGTTTCAGAAACTCTTGTCAGTCTTAGGAGAAGCAATATGCTAGGCCAGCTCCTTACAAAACATAGCCCTTTTGTTTGGCATGTGCTGGCTCACCCCAGTTCAGTGAAGTGGCTTTGTTTTAGGTGTAGATAGTATGTCGGGGCTGCCTGGCAGGTGCATCTTACAGTCAGTGTCACTGAGCAGTAAATTCTGTAATTACAGGTCACGGAGGTGGAGTTCTCCTTTGATGTGACTTTTTTTGTTGTTGCAAGCGGATACAATTTGCCTGAGATATCAAATGCAGATAGCAGTAAAAATTTAATTAACAAATCAAAGCTTTTATCTAATGTTTTAGAACTCAAGCCAACAGGTTTCTTCAATCTAAAGACATCACAGAGAGATACGGAGGGGTGAAGGCAGTGCCTTTGTAGTGTATACAGCTTACGGCTTTTTTTTTTTTTTTTTTTTTTTATGATTCTTGCAAAGATAAAGCTTTTTTAGTTGTTACTTTTTGGTTTGGAGAAGCTTTTAGATCTCCTCCACAAGCAAGGATGTTGTTCATTGTCTGCTTAATTTTCATCACTGTAATTTTACAGTGTAATGGTAATTTTCATCACCATTTTCTCTTATGGCTCTGCAGATTACTTAGCAGGAGAAGATGGGGAGTGCTCACATGCCTTCCTGCAGCACTCTGAATTCACATGCTGGCCTACTCCTCTCATGGTGAGCCAGTCGGTGGTGCTATCTATTGGTCTAAACAGCGAGGTGCAACATTTCTTACATAATTCACTTACCTGGTTCATAGTGGAAGCCTGACTGAAATGAGGCTGAAAATTGGCTATTATGTTTGCATATGTGGGGAAGTTACTGTTTGCTTTCTGTGGATGCTGTCGTGATTTCAGTGGTGAGGTCCAGAAGCTGAGAGCCTGAGTCACATCACTCATTCTGCTGGTAACTCCTGGGAGCTGAGGGAGCAGTGGTCTGCCCCTGAGGGTGGTGTGTGTGTGGTTACCACTGCCTGTGTACTGAAAGAAATGCAAACATGCAATGAAAAAAATAAAAATAAAAATAAAAATCCACATGCTCAGTGCCACATTTGCTAGAAGCCATGTGTCAGAGCACCCCAAAAGCACATATGATTCAACTATAAGGAGGGATGTATGGATGACCAGAGGAGGTTCCACTCTCCCTCTCTCTATCATTAAAAGCAATTGTCTTGCATTTATGGGTAAGATGCTTCTCAGAAATTATTTCCAAGGATGGTTAGAGACCAAAACTATAAAATGTTGCAGAAAAGATTAAAAAGGAGCACTGCAAACAACAACAACAACAACAACAAACTTATCTCATGAGTTCACTGTGCTGTTATGTATTTGACTTCCCAAGACTGAGACGTGCTTCAGGTGAAAGCACACTGTACTGTAGGGAACACAGACTGCCTTTCTGTGGGTTTATGAAGGCAAGCTGTCATATGTGCACTACCTGTGTGTTTCCCAGTGCATGTGGGATTGGCCCAAGCATTTCTACAAGCATGCACACAAAGATCTTAGTTCAGAAATATATACCAGTATCAGATAGCACTTAGGAAAGCCTTAAGTACAGCAACACTTAATCAGGGTCTTAAGGACCTTCCTGAAATGAAGCCAAAGAACCTGAGTCAAAGACCTCTGGAGTCAGCGCAATGCCACGAACTTGTGCTTATGAAAATATATGTTTAGAGGTGTAGGCCTTGAATTTTAATGTGCAACTTTTGATTTCTGATCTGACTGCTAATGGGACAGCACAAATGATTTCCTATTGAGCACAGTGAATAGGGCCAAGACTCCTAGTGAACTTATAGTACAGGGCATTTATAGCACAGTTACCCATTTCTAGAGTATAAATTGTCAGGCTATTGCTGTTGCAAAGACATCAAAAGCTTTCTAAAGCTGTAGCAGGAGTCAAATTAAGAAAAAAAGTCCATCCTTGTGTTTAAAGTAAGCAAATTAACTTCTTGACATTTGCATTACTAGTTTTGAGGCTTTGATTGAAGTACCCTGTTACCATACTTTAAAACCCCAGATATCACCTCACAGGCTAAGAAAAAAGAAGGAAAGAGTTCAAAGTGAATAATTACCTGTTGATGATGTATTATATTTAAGGACTCTGGCTGTGGATTAAAGCTAGTTCTTGAGTTGTTAATAGCCTGCAGTAAACAACTAATGAATCAAAGAAAAGAAGAAAAAGCAACTATAGTTGAAGAACATTCCCATTAATACCAAAGGCCAGAGTTGAAGTGTTAAATGTAACACAATAAAATGCAGTCATTTCATGCCAGGGTGTATAAGTATTTAGAAAAATAGTCACAGGTGAATTATTAGGGATTGTCATTTAAGCTTTGTTCTCCAAGCACTTTGATGTTGTGCACAGTACCAGGTTGTGCATCCCTCTGTTTTTTTTTTTTTTTTTTTTTTTTTTTTTTTTTTTCTGCAGTTTAGTTGCAATTTTTATGTGGTGTAAGAGTTTTGGATATCAAGAGCTGTACCTGTGGCAGCAGTGACTCACTACATTGTGGAAAGAGTATGCTTCCAGAAAGCAGAAATAAAAGCTCAAAGGAGGAGGCACAGAGCAGGAATTGCAGAGAAAACAGTTGAAAACAGCACAGAATAATTGGATAACTACAGGGGTATTTCTCAATTTGAACTACTGAGAATCTTGCTAAAACAAAAACCAAGTGATTCAAATAGGTGTGATGGGGAATTATTGCAACATACTTTAGCTAAATAGATGACAGCAGAGCTTCTGTCTATGGCCCTTTGGTCCTGCCACATCCTCTCCTCCCCAGAACAGCACCTTTTTGGCTGCTGGTAGTTGTCACCAGAGCAGGGGTTCCATTTGTACAAAATTGAAACCTCATCTGAGAAGCACTAAAAGAGAGGGCACTGTTTTTATTTAAACGTGTGAGAATTGAGAATTGTGAATCCCAAACTTTCAGGGGAACACAATTTTTTTCTTTGAAAATTATTTTAGGAGAAAAATAACACTGTGAAGTACTGAAAGCTTGCAGTCCATTAGGCTGATATGTATGGCACAGTGTTAAATGATTTTTCACCTCTTGTCAGACCTTAGCTTTTAAGGCTGCTAGCTCTTCTCAGGTTCATGCACAGGGCTTAAGAACTGTCTGAAAGCAAAATGTGGAATATGCACGTCCACTGAAAAGTTGGTAGGTACTTCCAAAGAATCAATATATTTTAAGAAAAAGAAAAACAAACAAAAAAAACAAACAAGCAAAAACACCAACACTACCAGAGAAAGTTAATGGTGCCCTATGAGTGACCCACAGGAAATCCTTGTCTTTCTCCACTTTCTGGTGGATTGGGTTAATAGTGCACCTTTCCAAGCTAAGTTGTAAAACCAGTCTGGCTATTCAGCAGCCACCAGTCTGCAGCGTGTCTGAATCATAAGATTTAAGTTAAAGACAGCAGACATTTGTATTCCACTCATTTCAAGGAAGAGTGCCTGCATTGACAAAACACATGCCATTAGCCTTACAGCAAAGAAGCAAGGCCCCTGGGCTCAAGGTTTCTGTAGGAAAGGTGATGGCAGGAGCTTAGAGTCACCCCAGCAAGAGGAAAGACATACAGGGAGCTCACCCTTAATTGCAAAATGACAAAATGACAACCCATAGAAATTACTTACTTTTTAGTAGCCAAGACTTTTTTTTTTTTTTTTTTTTTTTTTTTTTTTCCTACCAGATCAAGTCACTGATTCAGCACTGGGACCTTCTTAGCCATTCTCTGGCCAGCATCACTCTCTGAGTGAGTTGAATCTCATCTCAGAAAAAGGATTTCTAATATAAATCAAAAAGCAAAACTCAGCCTAAAACAAGTGCTTTTGAGGTGGAAGAAAGGATGTGAGAAAGAAAGAATGAGGCAACTTGTTAAAAGACTGAAAAGGGAGGGGGTACGTGTGACTGTTGGGAGCAAAACTTCCCTTATGACATGTAGGATTGCTGCTGACATGTAGGATTGCTGCTCATCTCCAGGCACATAACTGCTGAGTGAGCTGGCACACTTGTATTTTATTGATATCAGCATTGTCTTATCTCCTCGGGGCAAGAGTTCATTGTATGATAAATTTAGGACTAGACAGAAGACTGAAGTGTCTCAACTTCTTCTACTAACTACTGGGATTTGTGTCATCCAGCATTCACTGTCCCAGATTGGCATCCTGTTTGTGGCTGCAGCCCCGTGGGAAGCATTCAGCCATTTGGCATTTCCTTGCCTCTGGAGGAGGACACTAACTTCCTTCCCTCACCTCATCTCCCATGGTCCTGGCTATTAGTTCCTGCTACTTACTTTGTGTGAGCTCACTGGACTCTCTATGATCCAGTTTAATTCACAAATCCAGCAGATGAATAGCTCATCAAAAGAGTAAAATTGGCTCAGGGAAGTGTCCAATGAACATGGAGCTTCTGCAAGGGGGTAGATCCACAAGGTTCCCTGCAGGGATGGAATAGCATGAGAGAAGGGAAAGATGGATGAGACCTGCACTTTTCCACACATAAATCCTGTAAAACAGCACCCAAAGGCATTTGTCTGAGTTTCCTTCGAGTCCCTGTAGAGAATCAATCAGCCTGAGCTGGCAAAGCTGGACTGCTCTATGGGAGTTTCTACACAGAGAAACAGGACAATGGACATGGACTAGAAACCAAACTTCGGGAAGTTTAAAGTTGAGTGAGGTAAATTCCAAGTATAATCCTGAGCAGTGTGGGTTGATGTTTGTCATTATGCCTGTATTCACTGTTTCCCAGACTCTTGAAATCTGTGCTTCCTGTCCTGACAAGTGACAGCACTTAACCCCGCCTGCTTGCTCCTTCCATGGTGCTAATCTTGTCTCCAAGCTATGTGCTTTCTCACATGGGACATCACAGTATAGCAGATACTTGGCTGTCATGTTGGGTTTTGATGAATGAAATATCAGTGAAATATGTGGTTGGACCAAATGGGAAGCAGATAAAGTAAATGCAGTAGTTGCTGCTCCAGTGCAGGTGGAGTGTCCCAGACACTCCAACAGCTCACCCTGAAATCACGTTATGGTTGGACTATGTGTTTACACACTCGTGTTCTTCTTTGCATCAATAAAAGTTGTAAATTCACTTAAAATTAGAAGGGAGACCAAAGAATAAATGAGAGGTCTATCTGCATTCCCTGGCAATTGGAAATGTCAATTCAAAGGAAAACAAGGGTTTGAGGGTGGCTTTGCTGAGAACATGTGGGCAGAAGTTAGTGGCCAGAGTGTTTCCTGCAGTGTCATTGTCTGCTGCATTGCTGTGCTTTTCAGGGAAGGCAAGGAGGGTACAGGGTTGCACAGGCTCTGTTCTGTCTATATCAGCGTCGTACTCATCTGTATTGACATGTATAAGTTGAAGAGAAAGCTAGGCAGATATTTCAAATGTGTTCCCTTGCCTCTTTCCCACTTCAGACAGGTATCGTGTATGTATGCAAAAAATTGTTTGTTTGGGTTTCTTGAGTGGACCCCATTATTGCCATAAATTTGCCATTTTCATGTCCTGTGCTACCCTTGTTCTCTACAGCTCTTGCTGCTTGCTGTGGGGATTGAATCTTGCTGAGTGTTTTGTGATTGACTCTCAGATCTCTGAAAAGTCTCAGGCTGGCTTTGCCAAAGTGTGGTGTTCTAGTGCATTATTTGTATTGTAGTCAATGCCTGGAGGCCCCTTTGTGCTAAGCAGTGTCTCTGGCTGATACACACACAGCTGTTTGTCCTAAGGTCCGAGACGCGCTCTCAAACCACTGGCCGTGCCTCTCCAGTGCAAAATGTTCTGAGCCATCATTCAAGTTAATATATTCCAGTTGGCACCGGCATGAGAAAGCTATCTTGTTCAGGGAAAAATGTATTATTAAGCCCAAAGCAAAGACACAGGCACTCTTTGGTGATGGTGTTGATTATTCAGAAAATGTCATTCCCGAGTTGCCTTGTTTGCCAAGGATGGGACATGTGTTAGTAATTGACAGTGAACAACGTGGATCTCTTCTATAAATGTCTGTTTCAAAACACAATTAGTAATAAAACAAGGGGTCCAAGATGTTCCCTGGAAGATCTAAAGCTGTACCTCTTTTAAAACTATTATCCCCAGCAGGCAAGACTTGTCGTCTCTCCTCTTCCAGATTGCTTGTCTTCCTGTAAAATCTCAGGCCTCTTCCCCATTTCTGCTTGTCCTGTGCCTTAGGGTTTTTGTTGTTGTTGTTGTTCCTTCAAGAGACATCTAGCTGAAATCTATGACTTCTGTTTCTTTAGCACTTCCTGCTAACATTCATGCTAGCCTTGGTTGAACAACACCAGTAATGACGTAGAATGGTTTTCAAGGACCTGAAGAAGGAAATAGTTCTAAGAATCTTTTTTCATTGTTCCTGTGGTCTCTTTACCTCTTCTTCTTAGTAATATTACACATAGTTACAGTTATCTTAGTACGACAGGTTGGTGAAAGAGTCAGATTCTGCTCTCATGTCACCACCACTTTAATATGAAAGCATTAGTTCAGGTGCCATGTTTTTTGAAGACATCAGTGGGGTTGGAATAAATCTTAGCATATCAGCCCTGAGAGATTTACAGCAGAAGAGTTTGAACATGCAAATATTTATGCAGGTGGGCAGACCAGTCTGTTGTTGTCACAGACTTGGTTGCATGAAGAAGTTGCTGGTCTTTGGTGATGAAGGTAAGACCAGGCTTCTCAGAGACCTAAATAACACTCAGTAATGAATGGTAAGGACAAGACCATGCAGATTAGGAGAAAGGTTCTACCTGTATGAAGCAGCCTTGTAAACAACAGTGTGGAGTTTGCTTGTTTTATATTTGGAAGGGTAGGGTTATTTGGTTGTTTCGGTGGCTGGTGGCCTTTTTCATGCATGAGACTATGAGTTCAAATGCTGTTGGGGTGTAATGATGTGCAGGGACATGCTAGAAGACCAACCTTCTGGTAACCTGGCTTCATCTGTGAGTTAGCAAGCAGAGGATGAAAAAGAGGTGCAGATTACAAATGCAAAGTTACTTTTTGCAAAGTGTCCTTTTTGATTGTCAGTGTCTTCCTTTCATGTCTTGCTGGACTCCTCATAGCTGTGAGACAGCTGTGTAGGAGAAAAACTGGTTTACATCTACTGCTTTGCATGTTCTTTCCAATGCAATGCTAGTTGCTGTGATCCACCCCCAGTAAATATTAGCTAACTATTGCAATATGTTCGGTATGGGGTGTAGCCTAAAACAGAAGCTGATGCAAAATACCACATCCCACTTCCCAAGCAACAACCATGGCCAAATTGCTCCATGCTTTACATGGAGCCCAAAGAGCATGAAGATTGGTAGAAATATTCCACCTGACAAAAAAAGCTTGGTTCAAGCCTTCCAAGACAATGTCAGGTGATGTTTTCCCCCCAAAGGTGAACAAGGCTTAGGACACATTTCTGAGAGCCTGACCTTTCTCTTTTATCCAGTGTGGCCAGGAGTGATCCCAAACCAGAGATGTCTGGGCTCAGAAGAAGAGGTGGTGCTTGGGTGGCAATGAAGCCAAACCTTCAGCTTTTTCCCTTTGTCTGAAGCTGCTCAGCCTCCAGGGTGTGGAGCTTTCTCTGGCCCTTGGGTAGGAGAAGGCAAGTTAGTCTTTCCATGCGGAGTCAATATTTGTTGAACTGCTTTTCCAGTTTGGATTGGTTCTTTTCTGATTCAAGGGAGAAAGAAAGGTAAATTACTAAAAGAAACACTTTTTGGAAGGAGGTGGGGTTGAGTTACTGTTCTTATCTACTTCATATCAGTGTAAACTCAGTCTATGGGTTCTAGTGCAACCTAGAAGGTTGCGTTCCTGCTTCTCTGAAACCACAATTTGAACAAAAAGGATTTAAATTCAAATGTTTGCCTCACCTTTTTATGTACTTTGTATAAGGATGGTCCAGCCTGACAGCATCACTGGCTACTAGAAAAGCTGAGAACTATTCCATCAGGGCTCAGGCCTGATGGAATACAAACTACTACAAACTACTACAAACAAACAAACAAACAAACAAACAGACACCAACCAGCCAAACAATAACAAAACAGAAATAAAAATATCCAGTGCAAACCAAGGAACTACCATGGTAATCACAGACAGAGATGGGCCATATATTTTTATTCATATATTTTCATATATTTTCAACGCAGAGTGAAAACTTTCTACTGCACAATTTCAGGACATGAAGAAAATGCAATGCTAAGTTAGATAAAGTTAAGTAACTTCCTCCATTTTTATTTTCACCTCTCTCAACAACACTCTATGAAATTAATTTCTGATAGCACAGTGATCATAATGCTCTGATGTAGGCCCCCAGGATCCACAGGTGATGGGTAACAACGTGTCAGGGCCTGAGCTCTTCCTCTCTCCCCCAGTGTTGCTCCCACTTGAGCCACGGTTATCCATGGTGCAATGGGAGAAGTATGGATAGGCAGCACTGGGACACGTATCTAGTAGATAAGGGTAATCAGGCATGACAAAGTTCATCGTTCCCATCCATTAATTGATTACTCCTATATGCTCTTCTTTCCAGTGGGAGCCAGAGACAACAATACAACATTATTGCTGACAGTAAGGCCTGAGTTGGGATATATGTGTTGTTGACAGAAGCTGAAATCTTTGAGGTATTTTCCATTGGGAGCCCAGCCCTGTCCCTCCTGGTTTGTTTATTATTTGCAGCTACACTGCCTCAGTCTCTTGGCCAGCTGGCTTTTGTGCAAAGGGGATTCCTGGAAGAGCACTGGGAGACTGGCTTGGGCCCTGGGGGAGCTTTACCATATCCCCAAACATGCACTTGACACTGACATGCTGAGTGATTTAGGACCAAACACTTGCCATCTTTGCCTCTGTTTCCCTCTCTGTGAAATGCTGATGGTGGTACGTACTTCGCAAACTGTGCGAGGCTGTGCAGCTGCCAAGCTCCCCACGAGGCAGCAGCTGGCATCGATTAGCTGTGGTATAAAGGCCTATTACTGAGAAAGGAGAAGGTTGCTCTGTCACTATGGCACAGAGAATATTCTCTGTCCCTCTACCAATCTTGAATGGGCAGTCTTGTAGGGGAAGAGTGAGAATCAGTTGTGCACTTTGCCTTCCTGTGTTCAGATACAGAAAAAACTTGTAAATAAGGGAGTAATCAGCATTTATCATCTGAGCTAACAGAAGATTAAAGTATAATTTGTTGCTCTGGCTCTATTATCTGACATTTTACTTTGCTCGCTTAATGGACATGTAATAAAAAGAGAACTAAAAATAGACTAATAATTCTCCTAGTTTATTTTCTTAGTGCTTACACTCTTTCTCTGCTATTCCTTAGTCTTTTTAAAATATCTGTGGGTTTATCTATGATTTATACATTAAGGATCAACTTCTGCTTCAGTTTAAAGTCAAATACACATTTCCCATAGACTTTAACAGAATTAGAAGATGCCTTAATGCCTCACCAAAGCTTTTTAACGATGAAGATTTTTCATTCCTCAGAGGAGATGCTTTGGGCTCTTCTGACTATGAGCTGATTCATTGCATACTCGTTTCCTGTTAATTAGAAATGGGAAAAAATATCCTTAATTCTCTCTTTCATGTAAGTTGAATAGCAAAAAATGCCTCATTTGTTCATGATTAATACTGATTAAACCATGGTCTTAAGGATTAGTAAATATTTTTCTAAATGCAGGAAAAGTATACAGGCTAATTTGGGCAGTTAATTATTGCTAATCATAGCCAAAAAAATTGCAGCATGGGATAGTTTCTTTGTTTATCATTTTGAAGACTTCAGATATTTATTTTTTTTCTTTATTTTTCATAGTCTACTGTAAGGTCTTGAAATCAAGTCTATAGCTGCATTATATTTGATATGGGTTACTAGGAATTAAGACTTTGACAACAGGCATTCATACCTTTTGCCGGGTGGGGTGTAGGTATGAAATCTCCTCTTTATAAAAGAGCCAAATCACATTACTGGAGAGAATCACATTACCGGGTTTCATGCTCTTGATGAATCTTGATCTCTGGCCTTGTGTTCGCCTCGTGATTGCTTCCAAGATGTGAAAGTGGAAACAGATTCAAGTGCTGTGAGGGCCCAGATTTCAAAGTACCAGGTCTCTGTGTGATGGAGTGCATGGCTAGTAATGCAGAAGGAAAAGGACCCACTGGAAAGCCTATGGTTACATGTTTCTTAACTCATGCAATAATCACCATAGCTTCCTTTCCTTTCTCAGTTGTTTCCCTGAGATTCTTTGATACTCCTGCACACAGGCTCACAGATTTCATGGCTCCTGGCAGCCCACCAGACTCTGGGGGAAGAAAAAGTAACATATGTATGTGATGAAAAGAGTGAAAGCTTTATGGGATCAGTTCTATTTTCCCTTTCTCATACAGGCACTTGCTTATCACTGTGGTTTTCCTGAAAGATCAAAAATAAAGTCTTCCTGGCTTTGGAGCAGTAAAAAATAGTTTTTATTGCAGAAACGTGACACTATAAGTGCAAGTATCTAATGCAAGTCTCATTATTTTGGTTCTTTGACATAAAAGAATGGCTTGGCTGCCCTGCTGTATTTAGTAGAGCTTTGTTACCAATACTGTGTGAAGACTTTAATACAAAATGAGCTTAACAAGTAACTTTGATAACACACCAATATCAATAATCTAAAATGAATTACCTCCTCTCTCTTCCTCTGCTTGCCTTTACATTTCTGTTCCAGGGGAACTATGAAATACTCCTGGGCCATATATTTCTCTGATGTGACTGTGATGCTTCAGTAGCAAGCATCTCAGCCCTCTAGCTGTGAACCACATGGTGCTACAAACGAGACAGCAAACAACTAGGAATGTCAGCTGTGTCCCACCCTACTGGGAATTTCAGATTTTTCTGAGGACAAAATATTTGCCTTGGCTAATACTCCATAATAGTAAATAATAATAATAAAGCTGCACTTTCAAAATGTGTTTTTCTAACCTTGGAGTCTGAACACTGTATATCACACACTTTTAATTGAGCCTGCTATTGTTTGAAAATTGTTTGAGTCTGTTATTGTATTACCCTTAAGATTTAGGAATAGCAATAATCCAAAGAAAAACAGACTCCCAGATGATTTAATCCTTGCTTTAAGGGAGAGTGTTGATCAATCTTGTTTTACTCAGCACACCTATTTGACCATTACATTATGGGCAGACAGGGTGTTAGCATCTTATAAGAAATAAGTACCTCTCTATTGAGAATCCAAATGCTTCAAGATCACCTATTATATTTTCCAATGCAGTGAATGAAGAACAAGGGGCCATAACTTTTTTACTCCAGTATATTTTTACAGCAGATACCTGAAGTAGCATTTTTAGTAGCTATGAATCTGTTGGGTCACTGACTTTTTGCTCCTCTCCTCTCCTCTCCTCTCCTCTCCTCTCCTCTCCTCTCCTCTCCTCTCCTCTCCTCTCCTCTCCTCTCCTCTCCTCTCCTCTCCTCTCCTCTCCTCTCCTTGTTCTTTTTTCTTTTTTTCTCTTCTCTTTCTTTTACCTCTTTCTGATTCTTCTTTTTTCCTCCCTTTGTTCCTGTTGTATCTTGTTGTGTTTTACTCAGTTATTATGTTTTTGCCTTTTTCAAGGTTATCTATCTGGAAGCAAAACAAACATTGGCTATCTTTCTTCCAAAGGAGATTTTGGTTGAAGTAATAACGCATTTGTGGTGAGCAGCAAGGGGCCATCTGTTCACTGCTGAAAAAAAATATACACAAAGTAAGCATATCAATGAAGTACACTGAAAAGGACAAAGCAAAGCCTCCCAGAGAGCTTCTTTAAAGCTTTTCGGTTGCTTCAACCCACACAGATTTAAATAGACCTTCTGAGGATGTCTGGGTTAAAGCTGCCCACTCTTTTACCAGGTGACAGCCTACTTTCCCACATCTTCAGCTACTGGTCTGTAGGCAGGCAGATACAGACCAACCTTGTGTTGCACTGGCAGGGACTCCAATACACTGAGATGGCACTGGACTTGCACAGGCCCACCAGACCTATCGTATTCACATTTACTATTAATTCACAGGGACACATCACCCGAGTGGCCTTCCCATAAGCTCTGCATGTTGATTATTTATGGGAGGTACATTTTAATGGAAGAACCATGAAATTCAGCCCCTTCTCCAGACTCCTTATGTTTCATCTCTGGCACTCAACAGATCCAGGAGAAATGTGATGAAGGCAGTGAGAGCCTTGCCTGCTCTGTATCTCAGGAAGGCCCATGCTCCAAGGGTCTCCCCATTGGTGTGTACTGCAATGACTCTGCCACACTGGCGTTGGGACTTGCCATCTCTCATATGTGTGAGTTGCAGCAGAAAAGGATGGGATGAGATGGAAAGACCTGACTGAACTTGATGCTGTAAAAGTTATTTTAGAGGCTCTAGTCACTGTAACCATGCTGCTCAAGCTCTTGAATTACTGCCTACAGCCTGCTTATCACTGTATTGGCAGGTGTTTTGAGCCTGAATAAGTAGCACCACAATAAATTTGGGATATAAGGTGTGAACTTTTCAGTTCTAATGGCCTTATAAGGTCCTCATCCCCTCACCACAAGAAATATATAAGGCAGCTGGGAAAAGTCCAGAGAAGGGCAACAATAAATATTGCAGGCACAGGATGGCTCTGTGTGAAGGATGACTAAACTAGGACTTTTTAAGCCGGAAAAGAGATAATGGAGGAAGAGGTGATGTATTTACAAAATCTCTAGAGTGGCACAGAGAGCATTAATGAAGATTAATTTCCTTCACTCTCTTCCAGGATGAGGTGGGAAGCATCAGATGAAACTAATGGAGACATATAGGACTAATGGAAACTAATAGGACAGCTCGAGTCTGTGCCACACTCCTCCATGAGCAGTGCTCCAAGCAAAACATCTCAGGTGGCTGACCTGCAGTTCTCCTTGCCAAAAGATGGTGTGGGTGCCAAAGCATTATGTGGGTTCAAAAGCAGGAGTATTGAACAGAAGAAAAACCCCCTGAGAGTTCTCAACACATGGAAACCACAAGCTCTTCTGGAAGTCCCTGTCCTGACAATAGTTGGAAGCAGAGCGAGTCTTACTGTGAGTTTTCACATATGCATATTCTGTAGGCATCTGCTTTTGGCCACAATGGGAATGAGTTTATGGGCTAGATGGACCTTCAACTGAAGGTCAATATATATGACATTTTATGGATTTTCTGTTCTCTGCTGCAGTGAAAAGCCTGCATAGTCGTAGAAACTAAGGGTAGGGTTCACCTTACTTAATGTTAAACATCTGAAAGTAATGGCTCTAGTCACTTAGCTCTGCCAATAATCATTAGCCCAGAGGGCACAGTGCCCACCCCAAGACAAGTGAATCACCAACTCCAGCTACCTTTTATTACTGGTTTTCCAGGGGTCCGGACAACTGCCTAGGGCTAGATGAACCCTTTCCTTATGACCACAGTTAATTGTACTTCAGTGAGACTGATTCTGAGTAAAGCAGGATTTAGTGGCAGGTATAAGGCCTTTTGACTGAGTTTCTCTCTCTTCAAAGGTCAGTAGACTGCAGCAATGAAACCAATCGAGTTCTACCTGGGGTATGAGGAAGATTTACTTCGGAGTGTGTGACTGCTGACATTTCACTATGTATTTAGAAACTGCATCTGAAACTAATTAAAAGGAAGGTGACTGATAGCTGATGGACACAGAAAGTCTTCAAAAAATTTACATGACCATTCCCAGCTGTTGTTCCAGCATGGGGGTACCACCAGTTGTCTCATTAAATCACACCACTGAAAAAGTACAGAAATCTTTCATATTCTCCAGCCACAAGAAAAGAGCCACTGCCAATAAAACCTCAACAAAAAGAAAATCTTAAAAGCTGATAGTTTCTTCCTCTGATTACATTCTGCCTTCCAGAAAGCAGTCGTAAACACAACACAAACTCATTCCCACTTTGTAATCACCAGTCTTTTGTTTCTGTAAATGTATCTGAACTGCTAACTTCATTTGCACAGCACTAGAATTACTCAGAAAATTATTTCATCTGAACTTCTAATATGCAGTGTTACAGATCCTGGCACTGGTGGAGCAGCCTACCCTGCCTGCCTTCTGTAGATGCTTCTGTAGATGTGTTAAGCATTAGAGCACAGCTTTCCAAAACAAACATATTGCTGAATGTTATATATATGTGTATATATAGATATATTAAAGTGAAATACATGCCTTTCTTTTTAGTATGAGTCTGTATTTTGTTTCTGCCTTTTAAAAGAGATTGCGGTATCCAAGTTGTAAGGTCAAATTTGTCCCAGAATGTGGATTTCATAGGGACAAACTTAGTAAAAGCCAAGATAAGCAGGAACAGCCCTATTCTATGGTGCTAATAGCCCTAGTAAAAGCCAGTATCAGGCCCTTTCTATTTCCCTTTTCTAAATTTGACTGGATGTATTAATTTAAACATATGACCAGTATTTTAACAATGCAAAGGCTTCTATATAGGATTCCAAATACAAAACGGGCAGAAAACAAATTACTATGAAACAGAGAAGTGAGCAATCTGTTTTTACCACTCTGAGAAACAGGCCCAAATGTGACAACTGTACTTTAATTATCTTTGAATTTTAAAAATGCCAGATACCATTCAATAATTAGTTATTAGAAATATTAACAGTATTTCTGGATACTAATGCTACTGGGGCTTACAGTATCATAAACCTGGAGCAACACCACTCAACACACTTAAATGCCATTGACGTAGATCTGAAGGAAAGGTGGAGTCAGACCTAAGACCATTTTTAACTTGCTCTCCTTAACATGGCCAGACCCTTACCTGACATGTTTTTTCCTTCTGCACTGTGCTTTTTGTCTAGAGAACGAGAAGCAACAGTATCCTCAGGTAAAAGGATTTCTTGTATTTAAACACATCTGAAAGCTACGTGGTGTGGGAGAAACTCATAATTCGAGCCAGCGTGGGAAGCTGAATAGTCTGAATATTTTTGTGGAGCTTTTAAAAGAGATGAGCTGACAGCATCCCGCCTTACCTACTAGTCTAAATGCTATTTTGTGCTGTCCTTGAGCAAGGCTGCCTGGGGGAGTTAAGTCTTTTCAAATGACTAAGAGCTAGCAGTATTTAGACACCTACGTCCCCTTCACTGCAGTTAAAATTAGGCACAGAAATGCCTTGGTGGTTGTGGGCCTGGTGAGCAGTGAAATATGGCAGGGAATCAAAACAACGTGTGGGAACAGCGTGGTGGCATGGTCTCTGGCTATGCCACGGTCATCCTCTGCCCTGTGCAGGAGGCTGGCACTGCCCTTCTATGATGGATGGGAATTACACCTGGCCCTATATCTTGTGCAAGCTGTCCCATCAACACTCTGAAAAAGTTTTTTTTTTTTTTTTTTTTTTTTTTTGTTTTTGTTTTTGTTTTTGTTTTTTTTTGTTTTGTTTTTTTTTTTAGGAGTAATTATGGAAGTCCTCTGCAAATCTGTGGCATGGCACTTTTTAGGAACATGTACTAAGTGGTGCTGTAAGAACCCAGACAGGGGTTGGAAAGTGTACCAAGGCAGCTTCCAAGAAAGAAAGCTAGTGTCAACAAGTATAGGTCAGATACACAAATTCCTTTATCTGCTCTGGCCATGCTGACAGTAAGCCAGCAGCAAACATAAGCAGATGTCTTGCTGAGTCTCCTTCTAAAACTCTTTACAGTTTCTTAACTTGGGCCCAAGCAAGGCACTGTGGGTGCCAAGAAAGACCCAGAAATTTTCCTTGGATAGCCATTTCTTAGAATGGCATTGCATCTTGATTTCCTCCTTTCAGAAATGGAGGGTTGCTAATAATTAGCTGGTTTTGTAGCTGTCACAATCAAGAAGTGAGGCTACATCTGTTGTATGGTTACATTGTATTTTTAAGCCTAAGGAAAGGCAGAGTAACTGGAATGGAGGAGGCGGGACATGGGTTTCAACTAGAATAATCTGTGGTGCAGTATGTTTTAGCTGGAGGGCTATAAAATATCCAGTGGAAGGAAGGGGAAGCTATTTCTCATGTTCAGCAGCAGTTTCAGACAATGTACTGTAAGTTTGCATTAGGGGCAGGCTGTCCTACAGCCATGGCATTGTCTGACAGCCATGCTTGAGGCAGGGGGGCAGGGAATGGAGAAGGGCAACACAGGCATGAGCAGGGTTCCCACTGCTAGAGCTGACTAATACCGCTAAGAAACTGTAATCTCAGTTAGCAAACAGTTGTAAGGCTTGTCACGAGCCTTTTGTGGCAGCGACGTGCATCCAGGCACACACACTGCGTATGACCTATGAATCAGCACTAAAATGTTTTAGGCTTGATGAATTTTGTTTTTCAGACAGATAAAAGACTCCTTTAAAACTTCTCTCAACTGTCGTCCCAGTATATTTTCCATGCTGGATACATCTACAGATTTCTTATTTTACCAGAAACAAAGGTGTTACAAGGGTTGTGAACAAAGGACTTATACTTCCGGATTGCAAATCCCAAAGAAATCTCATCAGAAATATTTGTTAATATGAGAGCCATCTAAAAATTACAACTGAGATCAGATTAAGTAAATACATATATGTAAGCTTTTATTGGAGTAAGTAGTGCTGTACATGCATAAAACACTTCCGAGGATTGTGATTTTTCCTAAATGGCATAAGTTGGAAGTTGTTTTTCATCCAACAGCTACAGCTGTGACTCCAGCTGTCTCTCCTAAATGTTATTTGTCTCAGGAAGCCTCTTATCCAAAGGACTGACCTTTCAAAAGGTTTTGCAGTCACCCCTATTTTTGTGTTTCCTTATGTATGTGTTGATGAGCTGAGGATGGTGGCCAGGTGATAAATTGCTAGCAGGTGATAAATTGTTAGACAACCTGCTCATTAGTTAAAAGGCTGGTAAGGAAGACGTTGCGGTTTGGTGAGGACTTATCCCTGTGGATTATAATTTAAAGGAGTGATTCTTAACATAGTTGTTGTGCTGCTTTTTAGAGGAGGCGGTTGTACCTTCTCAATGCTACTGGAAGTTTTTCTTCTGTAGCTGTTTATGTAGGGGAACTTTGCTGCTTAAGAGTGAATAAATGGACTGCAGAGCTTGTATGTATACCTCTAAGACTGTGTAGTGACAGTCTCAGGATGAATAGTAAGGGTAGTTGCTACAGAAGTCTTATTATTGGGAGAGAAAGGGGGTATTTTTTGGTTAATGCTTACATTCAGTGTGGCTTGAGCTGTAGTTTGAAATGCAGGGTTGTGAAGTTGTACAGCAGTGCCACCTTCCATTTAAGTAAGGCTCTCCTTGTTGAAGAAGCTATTAACTTTGGTAAGACTACGTGGTGTACTGAGACTGATTTCTCCTGACTAAGATAAAACATCACATTAGGTTGTTACATTTGAATTTTAGTAAAATCTCTGTACATAAATATTGCTGTTTCTGGCTGTTTCTTTTATTTTAGGATTTTTCGAGATTGTAAAAACACTTTTTTAGTTTGTGCAAGGCCAGTAGAAGCTACCCCTCTGCCCTTGGTCAACCAGCATTCTCAGCCGATGCTCATCAGAGCTTAGTTCTTGAAAACTGGCCTCTGTGAGGAACACTTCTAATGAAATGGACTTTCATGAAATGAGCCACGTGTAAACAAGTTGATTTAATTTCTTCAATTTCAAGTAGCTCTTTTCCTTTGTAGTCTGGGGAAACAAAGATTTTCTTTTGCTTAAAATTATTTCTGACAAAATGAAACTTCTGTTCCACTCAGGGCTGGCAATGAGTATGAAATTATCTGTATGTTGTCTAGTACTGGAGTGGGATTGATCTCGTGCCATCATTTTTGGCAACGCAAACTACACATGCAAAAGAGACAATGCTGGAGTCAGACACATTATTATGGATCCCCTGTGGCTGTCTCCACACCTATTAGAAGAAAACAAGTGATATTAGTGGTGACGCACCAGCTTTAGGAGCTGTTCCAGGAGTCATTCCCCAGAGAATCCGAGGGAGATAAGAGTTCAGTCTCTGCTCCAGGAAACACAAGTGGAGTTTAACACAAAGTATGTTAAGCCCGGGCAGCCAATTTGCAAGGATGTTGTGCTCAGATTAATTCTACCAGGAACTAAATACAACAGGTATGTTGGGGTTTCCATAAATCTGCTCCACAGTAGGGGATTAATTTATACTTCTCCATTGCCTGTGATACAAGGCTGAGACCAGGTCACTGGTTGTCTTCTTCGGTGGTGGTTCCCCAGTGCTATGAGAGCAGCCTGGAGGGGTTTTTACCATCTGCAGTGGACAATCACAAAACATTCAGTGACACAGCAAACTGTTCAAGTAACTATTCTAATGTCTCTAGATGAGAGTCACCAGCTCATCTGATGAGGGAACTTGCTGACTCCCAAGTAAATGATTTTGGTGACCTTTGCTAGGAAACTTGTTCGCTCTGCGAACTTATGGTGGCATTTTGTATACGAAGTTATTTAAGTGCTGTGGTTGGCTGTGTTAGAAAATATCTGACCCTGTATTAGAAATGTTTTAAGTGGTTAATAATGTATTCATGTCAATTACAATTTTTTCCAGGCAGTCTCTGGTGTCATTTAGTAAAGGGTCAATTCCTGTTGTAATGTAGGGTCATTACTGCTAATTTTCACTACCAGTAACTATTTGCTAGTGGTGTGCAATGCCATCTTAAATCCCTTCAAAGGCCTCCTATGTGAGCTGTAGTTTGAAGGGAGGTGTATATTTTTTTCCCCTTCTCCTTTCATTAGAACAATGGAGAGCACTGACAGGGAGAAGCCAATAAAACAGGCAAGCTTTGGGGTTCATCCAAGGTCATTTTCAGATGAGATTTAGAAGAAGGAACATCAGGTTAACAACATGCTGTGAAAGGTTGCTTTGAGGATGAAAGGAACAAAAAGAGCTTCCCACCTGTTCTGAAGTTTGTCAGCCCCATGATCAGGAGAGGAGCTTTCTCTAAATATCTGGATTACATCGTGGGGCTGTTCTCTGAACCAGGATACTTGTAGCAGTACAATCTCTCTGTGCTGTAAAGATGTCAATAACAACATGTAGGAGGGAGAGGAATGAATTCTCTATAGCAGGGGACGTGGGGGTCTTGTTTCAGGTTCTGTTTAAACAAAAACAAAGCCTACTACAACCAAAACCACAACAAAAAACAAAAGTCTGAGGTATGTCACCTTGTATCTAGTTTCTAGGTTGTGTGTGTGTGTGTGGAAAATACTGTTTTAAGAATTTCCTGCTCTTTTCCCATCCATAAAGCTTTATTCTACCTCTCTTGGGTTATGCAACTGGGAAACTGTACTGATGAAGTAGTTCAAAGGTCTTAAGTACCTCTATGAAAACTTCAAAAAATAGCTTTGTGCCTGAGCTAATGGGCCTATGTTACCAATGTACATAACCATGGGACTGGTAGCCTTATGGATGTATATCCACATAAGCTAAGTCTGCCACCGGGGTCATAAGTAGCCCATGAAAATAAACAGAGTTAGAGCAGCCTACAGTGATTTGGTAGTCTGTATGAGGTGGGATAACTTCCCCACCTCTCCCTCTTAGTTTTTTCAACATAAAATAAACATGCATAGCAATCTTTAGGCTATTCTCACTATCAGTTCTACTACATGGGTGTCAATTGGCTTAAATTTAAAGCTTTCATTGATAGTTTGTATCTTAAGTAGATGTCACCATTTTTCTGTAAAAGTTTGACACCATTAAATAGAATATCCACACAGAAAAGCCCTGGTATGAAGTTTGCTCAGGGTATTTTAAATAAAAGAGTTATTGTGATAGTTGATCAAAATATTTCCCATGTGGAAAAGTTTAGCTGAAGAAAGAACAGCTCATATCCATAAAGACAGGACATCTATAAAAATAGGCATATAACTCTATCATTTAAACTCCTAAATAGCAATTTCTAGCTTGTTTCCTTTTCCCATTATTTTATCTTTGGTTTTATGGGTAAAAAGTCTAGGAGACAGATGCAGTTTGCCTGTGCTATCCTGCTTAATCTGGCCTGTTAATGAGGCTTGATCCAATATGGTTATCTTTTAGGATGGTAAATCATCTTTTGGTGAGAATAGTTTGTTTCCTTTAAAATATTTTTATATTATGGTATTGTATTTTAGAGAAGTATCTTTAAAGTGTATGGTTGCGGAGACATTGCTAGTTTTTCAGTAAAATATTAGTTTATCAAGACTGGAATTTGCTAGATAAGCTCTGTTGCTAGGTAAGCTCTGCTGCAATGTATATAATGCATCTCACCTACTGATCCTTTAAAATGTAATGTGACTTCTAATGTCCATATTATAGTAGTTCATGTACTTAGGATTTAAATGCTGTAAGATTTGGCTATTTAGTGGGTTCTGGCAAGTAATTCTTAATAACTTCCAAAAGAACTTCATTACAGTTCCAGTTTTATTTTAAAAAGACTCCATTGACTTCATGCAGAGGTCTATGTGCACAACTGGCCCTGCCCTGTGCATGAATGAGCCACCTCTGCTCCCCAGAGCCCTTTTGGCTCAGGATGCTGAAGCAGAGCTGAGGTGGGCTTCCTGGCCCTACAGCAGGTGGTTAGGGGCAGCTCCATAGCAGTGTGGAGATAAGGGCCTGGCATGCTGCTGGATGCTGCATGGGAAGCCAGGGAGGGCTGCTGATGATGGCAAAGTACCTTGCTATCCCTATGTGGCATTGTTAAGAGGATTTCCAAACCTGCATGTTCTGTCCAGCACAAGGACATGTTACAATGTAATTAGCCTTACTGAATGTATTTGTTTGTTAATCATGCTGAAATCCTGAATGCCACAGCTACATTCTACACAGTTTGATTATTTCATATTTTTCTGGGTTTAATTTAGCTTGGCTTTTCTTCTCTGCTTCCTAGCTAAGTCACTTAAGTATAAACATATCTATTTGTCTCTAAGGATATGATTCAAGAAAGCTGAGAGAGATAGTGTACTCCAAAACACCAGATGAAGAAATGATGTCAACAGTCCTATTAGGTTGACCAATTTCATACTGCTTCTTTTCTGTTGTTTTTCTTGGGTTAGCAAATCAATTTTTGGTACAAAGTCTAATTTGTTCAATGGATTCTGCTATTCTCTCAATGTTTCTTTGTAGATCCCAGCTTAAAAAAAAGTGTATTCTGAGGTAATGAATATTCACATGTTTGATTCACTGAAAGTCAGTGACTGAAGGCTTAAATTTTGAGAAATGGTACTTGCAAAATGATATAGGACCTTGAAAAATTTCTCCTCAATTTCTTATTCAAGATCTCCTAAAAGACTGCTAATAGGCTGAAAACTATGTCCTCATTGACCTCACTTTGCAAGAGGTATACCTATGTACTAGACACCCAGGCAGATTGCTGCTGGGGTCTATGGTTACGCAAAACTGACTATAACTGCCATAAAAGCAGATCTGTCAGCCCAGGTCCATGGTGCCTCACATGCCTGTTGATGTTGTTCTTCTTTGATCAAACCTATAGTTTGGTTTAACACCTGGCTTCAGTGATGTAAGTTCTACCTCTTACTGCAAATGGCACAGGGAGAGTAAAATACCAACAGTCTCTATAGATATAGGTACATAGCTGTACTTCACATTACTCTGGTGAAACTCACTTAAAGAATTGACTGCACATAAGCCATTGCTGTGTGTGAAGATTGCTTTCAGGCAGTAAGATCATAGTTTTGGATGACTACTATTTTTTCTCTGTTTATCCTTGAGTAAGTAGCTCTTAATTCCTCTTCTGGATAATGTATGATTAAGTTTGCTGGGACATCTAATTACTGCTTGGAGCACAGTCAGAATCCTTTTCCTGCTGTCTTTGAATCCTACTTCTTTCTCCATGTTATCTAAAGTCCACTTCTTGCATTTTGGGGCCTCTGCTAGGCAGGCAATACTGTATGCATCAAATTTCTTCAGCGTGCCATCATGTTTATCCCCTTTGCTCAGCCATTAGCAGCAGGATGCCATCCATTTCTTTCATCCTGCTGCTATTTTTCCCTTCAGCACTGCCTTGTATATAAAAAAGATACTTCCTGACCTTTCCCAAAGATCTCCTCAGCCTGCTGTGTTTGTCTCTAGTTAGCTCAAAGCATGCTGAAGAGATCTGAGCAAGAGTCTGAGTCCTTTTTTTTTTGTTGTTTTTGTTTTTTTTTTGTTTTTTTTTTTTTTTTGATATTCAATACAATGAGATTTATATATGAAGTGGGATATTAATAAGACATATCTTGATTCCTTAGCTGTAAAATGATCAACTTGCTGAATGCTCTGGATACACAGTAATGTCACTCAAAGCCAGGGAGCTCAGATACTGCCTATGAGTTGATCTAGACGGTGAAATGAAAATAATTCTCACTGAGGGTGAAAACAAGTTTGGGTTGTTTTCTGGTTGACTTAACTGCTTGTATTTGACATAAAAATATAACGGCTGTCACTTAAAATGTCTCCATGATTCTGTGGCCAGAAATTGTCTTCTCACGTTACTAATGGAAATGGTAAGGCAAGACTGATAGGGCAGAAGCTGTTTGGGGCTACCCTGTTATCTGCTTGAGCATATTGGGGATGGAGATGCAACATGGCTATAGGCAAAGCAACTTCTGCTCTGTACAGCCCAATTATATGTGATTTTTTGGGGATGATGAGCACTTACTATGACAAGGAGGCTGACATGAACATCAAGCTGTTACTAGGCTGAAGACTCAGCCACCCAGCACAAAGTTTCAAGTGGTGTGGGCATAAAAAATGTTTGTCGCAGGTCTACTTCTGACATGTCTCCTACCATGGTGAACAACTGCACCTCTGAGGTCTTGTGTGACACTCAATGTGAGGCTTTGTATCCTGAGCCCTTGCACTCAGTGCATGGAAGGGATGTTTCTCTTGACTTGCAGTGAGTTAATGTCAAGTTCACTTTCTTTTGCTGGAAAATGGTATGGTGATACTGTAGTATGTGGTAGACTTTGTATTGCCATTTTTTTCCTTACTTCTACCATTTGTCTTTTTCCCCAAAGCAGGGTTTTTACTGCTATGTGCTGTAAGAATCATACATTCTCTATTTAGCTGTGAAAGAGTTGTCACGTGAGGGTTTGTTGAACAACTTTGTCTTTTTTGGGAGACAGCCCTAGTATGCAAGCCTACAGGCTGGAGATCTGGGAGTACTACCAGTCTACCTGCTGTTGTATTCCATCAGTTCAAATTGCTTATTGGCTTATAGCAGAGGATTTTGTCTGGTGTAAGGCATTTAATTTTTATCGAGCCACTGCAGCCAGGCTGTGATATGTTTTTTTACTTTGTGTACTACCCTAGGCTCATGCTTTCAATGACATTATAACAACTCTGTCCCATTGTAATCCCCCCCCCCCCAAATCTGTTCCTTATTCTTCAGATAACCTCACTGTCATCTGTAGGTTACCCATGGGGTCATTTATTGCTCAGATTAAGTGAGGGTGGCAGCATCTGGCATCAACAATATCTTTCTCTTTGAAGTATACACAATGGAAAAGCCAACAGATGTGGCTTGAAGAGATGTGCTATTAATGCTGAGCATGTGAAGGAACTTGCTTCAGACAGCACTTGTATTTCTTGGCAGCAGAGGACAAACTGTAGGTGTGACAGCCATGGATACAGGGGTTGAGGTTAAGGCTGCAGATTTCTGTGTGGGCAATGCCATCCCATCACGAGTTTTTGGGGGAGCGACATGGCATTAGTCAGCTGGGCTGCAGGTGTTTAAGCCTAAACAGACTCTTAGAGCTAATTAAATAATCTAATTATAAAAGTCTGAAAGAGGCTGTTCCTTTTTCCATTGACTGATGTGACAGAAGAACTACAGAAGAAAGGTGTCTTGAGCCAGAATCTAATTTTGTCAGTGGATATTTGGGGCAATCCAGATGGCTTCAGTGAAAGGTACTCAGGGTACTGAGGTACTTTATTTCAGCACAACTGAAATAAAAATCCAAGCCATGAGCCGCCCACCTTTGCATGGTTCTTTGCTCTGACTCAGAGCTGTTTTGGGTCTCTCCTGCTCTGATGGCACCCTTTTTCACACGTGGATAACTTGATGACAGGCCAAGGGCAGACTCCCTCTGATGTGCCCAACAGTGCTTTTGGGACAAGCAACTTGTTTAGCTAGGCCACATCTGACACCTGGAAAGAACCCTTGACGTGTTGATGCATCTCTCCCCCATGTTTCCAGCAGCAAAGCCAATGTCCTTGGTAAGCAAGTAGCTTTAACTAGACATAAACACAAAATACCGCTTGCAGTCTACATTTTGCTTTTAAGAAAAATGAGATTTTTGAAACAAGCAAACAACCTCATAAACTCTCAGTTCAAGCTGAGAAACTTCCTGCTTATTCTGCTTAGAAGGTGGCTGGCTTTCAGAAGTAATTTTGCAAGACTTTGGTCCATTTAGAAACTTAAGACAGTGACTGCTTTTAGCACCCAATATGTGTGTTGTAGTTCTGAGCATCTTGCTTGCTGATGAGTTGATGCATTGCAAAAAAACTTGGTAAGTGGAACAACTTCATGCAGCAAGGCTTTCAATAGATCCAAGGAGACATGCATGGAGAAAGATGTCACTGTGGCCCAAGCTCTGGTGACAGTGATAGCAGAAGGAGGTGGGAGGATGCTGTGTTTTTTCTGTCTGAAGTCCAGACTCTGACTAACCCTGTGTGGGTTCTGGTATCCAAGTCTGGACTGTCCTCAGTCCCAGCCGGGTACATGGTGTATCTTCTTTCCAGCACCATGGGCCGGTGGAGGAAAGAACACAGAGTGTGACTGGGATTGGAATTTGGCCCTTAAACAGCTTTATTAAACTGTGGGAAAGTGATAGGGTTGCCAACCAGACAAGTGAAGTAACTACTGAAAGTTCATCACACTAATACCTCCTCCATTTCAAAGCAATAGAAATCCTTTGTGTTGGAAACCCCATTCTCCTGACCAAAATAGAATTGCAGCCTCCACTTTTGGGTCTTTTTCAGGTACTTACACATTAGATGTTATGAATATACGTAGGAAATTTTTGCCACAATATCTGCAGACATGTTTTCATCCATGCATCCATATGCATACTGAAGTTCAGGGTTGACCCTAGTGTTTCTGTGGTTCTGGGTTTTCCATCTGATGTGGTTTTGAAAAATACTAGTAAATCCTTGCAGAAAATCTTTTGTTTCTAACCACATGGATATTCTCCAGGCAGAAATGTAAAAGTTGTTCTAAAATTCCTCCTCCTGCTTTCTATTAGAGATTGGTTGATCTTTCTTGGTTTACCTTGCATTTGAGCTATGGTGTTGGGACAAGGCTGTTCTACATACACATAATCAAGTCCTTTCACTGAAGTTTCCTATGGCATCTCAACGTAGATTAACAGTGGCCACTTTAGGAACAACCCACATGCAGCAGTTGCGAGTAGTGAACAAGATGTTAAACATGTCCTACAGAGAGAATCCCAGGCCTGACTGCAGTCTTGTTAAGTCTCTCTTAGTCTCCTGTTCTGATTTTGTCCCCTAAAATTTCTCTGAAGAGGGCGTATTGGCTTTCTAGAAGAGAAGAAACATTGACTACTTGCTGAGCAACAGCTGAAAGCTATCATTTTTAATCTTGCATTTTTTTTATATTGGATGCTTACACTGGAAGACATGTTTTTTCACTACAAACTATTTCCATTTTGCTTTGTAGAGCAAATGAAATGATTAAAGCAGGAGCTACTCCCAGTTTATAATCAATTCTTTAAGACAGTAATAATAATTGACCTCAGGTTAGTCTCCATAAATTGTATTTGAAAACATGCAAGTTGCAAACAAGCATAGCCAGATTGTCCTCAAAACATATTTTCCAAGAGAGAAAATTATGTCAGGCGTGAGCAAGACATGGATGGATACTTGCTTTGGTTCTTAAATGTTAGTGTGCTTATATGAAACCAAGCAATTGTGTCCCATATGTGCAAAGTATAACATTTTGCTAGTCATTAACAAGAAAAGCATTATGGTTAATCTGAGGCTTTCCTAAAGCCTTTTTTTTTTTTTTTTTTTTTTTTTTTTTTTTTTTTGCAATAACACTATGGAAGGGAGCAGCTGAAATAATAAGAAAACTTTATACTTACAGGGAACTTTCATCTGGGAATATCAAAATAATTTATAAGCTTAGTTAAATCTATCTTGCTATTTTTCTAGGATACTATTTTCCTGTGGCAATTGGTAAGCAAGAAATTTTATCATGGTTTAGCAGAAGGGTGAACCGAGGCACAGAAAGGGTGAGCAACTTATGCAGGTCTACTGCAGCAGATCACAGAGGGTTAGCCAAGATTCATGCTCAAGAGAGGTGGGTTTTGCATCGTGCTACTCATGACAGGATTGGTTTACTTTCTGATTTCTGACAGTAAGGGGTTCTGCTGCTGAGAGCCTTTCTGCATCAACATCATGTATCCAGATCCTAAGGATCTGCTTCCAGGTACAGGTAGCTGCCTGCTTCCATCTTCCTTTCTTTCAGTCATTCCCAAGATTCACTCAGTAAGTCTACCTTAGATGCTTGAGCTGCCCTTTCTCACACCTAAGAGTTGGGCTCTGCACCAGGCACTTCCCATCCAGCAAGATGCCCAGCTGGGAGAGTTAGGAGAACACCCATGTGACAGACTCCCAAACAGCTGCATCGACTGAGTTGGCAGAGATGCTTCTGCTAAAGCAATGAAGCATCATCCTTTTTCCTAATAAACATCCCAAGGTGCCTGGAGCACAACAACCCTTCAGTTAGAAATGGTGAAGGTCCACTTCACGATGTAAAGTCCACAGACATGAAGAAAGGATGACATGTTCTAGTCAGTTCAAGATCAGACTACTTTACAATGTTTGTATTTTGAAGCTCCCAAAAATCCAGGGAGTCTTTCAGCCCCTTTGAAGAGATGCTTGCTTTCAAGACATAGGGAGTATCTTTCATCTGTGATATCTTCAGGTCTTGTTCTTGAAATGAGCTGACTCCTTGATACAAACAGCTCATTTCTACCTGGGTCTGCAAGTACATCTTCTTTAACATGAAGATATTTTCAAAGGCTATAAATCAAACAACTATTTCCTTCATTAAAGGAGGAATTACACATCTTTCATGGCATGGGTGTTGTAAAAGCACAAGGATACTCCTTGCACTATCCCCGGGTCTCTGTGAAAAGTCTGGACTGGATGTGAAGCAGAATAAGCTTTGTGTGCTGTGAAAAAAGACACATTTTCTGCTTTTGCTGATTTCTGCTGCCCACGTGAAATCTAATTGGCAACAAATTTTACAATATTTTTCCAGGCATGCGCCGATGTGTGGTCCTACAGATACTTGAGAGAAGATCAAGAACTCTACTAGCTTTCCATATGCTGGGCAGACAAGGTTTAAAGGAATGAATTAAGAGGGGGAGGAAAAAAGAAAAAAAAGAAGTACCACTGCATTGTAGCTCATTATCAGTAATACAATATAATTTTATTTACTGACAGAGGTTCTGATGGTATTTTGAAAGGTGCCCTTTTTCTTCCTGGGATAGAACATACAAAGATTTATGGTAGGCAGACCAGAGATTTTTTTCATCCTGCATTATTTGTTGTGTTTCACTGTCTCACCTCACCTTAACTGGCGTGCTATTGCCACAATCTATAGCTGAGATTTTTAGATAGGAGGTATAGCTTAAAGAGTGAAATCTGAGGCTTTAGAAACCTTACGGATCATGGGAGTGTCTATGGAACATCAGCCCCTTTGCAGGACCAATGAACTCATTGTTCAGTTAAGGAGCACTGAAAGCAAATGCTTGCCTCTGGACATCCGGGTTTAGGCCTTGTGCCCCAGAAACTTGGGAGTTCTGGAAACAAAAATATATTTTGTTTAGCTAGGATGTTGACTCAAAATTCTGACCTCCCCCCTTACTCCATTGCTAAGAAGGCAAATCATGTAACAGAATAGTATATACTCAGCTACACCCTGGGTTTTATTTCTTTTCTATTATTTTTATTTTTACTAGTGATTGTTTCATTAACATAACTAGATGTACAGAGCCCAGTGTCATTAACAGGTTCCAAAAAATAAAAATCACAGGCATCAAGCAGATTTGCTGGCAACCTTGACCATGAATAAAATCCAACTTTAAATATACCCCATGCAAACATATATACAGAAGTCTTAAGCAGGTGGTTGAAGAGATTCCAGCCCAGGACATTTTATTAACCTCCACATAACTGATTGCATTTCAGCTCTGCACATGTTTTGATTTGTAACTGCTCAAAGAAACCAACAGCGCGTGCATCTCAAATGCCTGAATGAAGTATTTTGTGAAAATGAATGATCAAAAGCAGGTCAGATGTCTCTTTGTCTTGCTTGAACATGTTCAAAATCAGAATAATTCTCAGCATCTGGTCAAGTTTAATAATGTTTTTGTCTTGGTTTCCTAAGTCTCTGTAGAGAAACACAATAATCTGTGACATGTTTTTATGAATCCAAGGACATTTTTTTCAATCACCTGTCTAGACATGTACACGCACAAATAAGTTGCTAGTTATTTCAAGACATGCATATAACACTGACAAACCAATGTACTGAAAAAAAAAAAGTCCTTTTATTGGTTGTTACCTGCTTGAAGAGCATTAATGAGGTATGAAACTGAGATGCTATGTTAAGTTAGTAAAAGGAAAATTCTCACGCAACATGAGTAATGCAGAGCCTCACCCTTCAGTAGCTGAGGCTGGGTTTTGGTCTGATGGTTGTGCTGGGGATGTTTGCAATAAAAATACCATTATAGTTCAGCTTTTCTTCAGCAGTTGATTGTGACAGTGAAAGGCAGAAATGTAGAAATGTCATCTTTGGAGTGTTTACCACATTTTATTATTTTAAGGAGTATTCAGCCAGTTTGCTAATAGTTTTGAGGTCGTAGACCACAGCTTTGCAACCTCCTTGAGTGTTGAAGTTCTCTCCAGTGTAAGAGGGAAATGTACCTTCAGTGGTCTTAGGAAGAAGCTAATTAAAAGCATCTGTTTTCAAATGAGAAATGTCACTTTAAATCTGAAAGCTTTCATATGTCTTTGATTCTGTGACCATTAATTTTTTTTTCCCTTGAAATCTGTTATAATTTATGGGAAATCATTAGTCTGCTGTAGAATGACACAAAACTGGGATTTTGTAATCCTTCTGAGCACTGTTAAAATGATTTCCCACAATTGTTATTTCCTTTAGGACCACAAAGTGTACTTATTATCATTGTGTCCTATATACATACCAATTGTCTATAATAAATTGGCTGGTTGGCAATCAATGCCTTTTATGGGAATTTGGGGGGGGATTTAGCTGCAGTCTCACCTTTCACATGGCTGATATACCTCAATCATATTTTGACCTATGTATATTTCTGTCTAAATGTGTATATATGCACATGCCTGTGGGGATAACTTTTGGTTTTGTGGTCACTGAATGCGAGGTAAAACTAATTACTTTCAATATTTCCTTAGACTCAAATGTTTTAAAAGTTTATGGTACTTCAAAAGTGGCTGACATTTGGTTTCTGTTTGGGATAAGGTTTTCAGCCAAATTATTTTTTCCCTCTCAGCCCTCAACCTGTTTGCATAATATCTGAATAATAAAGAAGAGATCACTGAGGGTTTCACTCTCTAAGACAAATGAAATTCCAGACATAAGGTAATTGAAGAGCCTTGCTCTTCGCTGTCTTTTTGGAGAGAGCTGGAGTGATCTGTAGGGGAGAGGTACTAGTGGGATTAATGCTGTGCTCCCTGCAAGGTTCTAGTGTGATGCTAATGTTATTTTTAGAGCATCATTATTGATATTGGCTAGCATTACTCAGAGCCTTTAATCAAAAGGAAGAAGTGATAAAGACATCTTTATGATACGCCCATAAGCGATAAGCAGGAGGAATATGGAAAAAGATTAAAGACATAATATCTTGGCCTCAGAGAAAAGGGTCTTTGTCCTGTTAAAAATAAAGCTGGCCAGATGTGCTCATTTAGGCATGGCAGCTCTTATTTTCTCATCAAGCCCACCTCTGGATAGGCTTTTAAAATCTAAACCTTAATTTTGACAATTTTCTTTGAGATCCCATAACGCTTGTTGCACTGCTGCACTGAGCTGTGCAAGGCACTTACGTTTGTGCCACTTTTCTGCAAACAAATAGTCAAAGCATGCTGGCAATTAAATACATGCTTTTAAATTCCTCACTGAATCAGGGTATTCAGTGACACATTTTGTACCTTAATGAGCAGTTCCTGTGTGTGAACTGCTTCTCAGTTGTATGACAGCGAGGCAGGCTGACTAAAAAACACAGATGTAGGTGCAATTGTGCTAGTGGGAATTACTTAACCTACATGCCTATTGTTCTGAAACTGCCTGCAGATAAGAAAAAAAGTCAAGGCAAGGAGGAGAGGCAAAGTAGGCTTCTAGTTTTGATGTAGGATAATCCTATATCTCTCTGAGAGCTCTGGGGTCCAGCTGGGAGTGTCCCTCTCCATCCAGAGCTGCTTGCCCTTGCTCTCCAGCTCATGTTAAACATCAAAGCCACCCACTCAGAAGGATGCCACTGATGCACAAGGTCTTTGTTCAACTCGTCACTTCTGAAGAAGCTCACCATCTTTAAATATGCAGCCCATTAAACAGTTTATCTTCATCTGAACTTGCTCACCATGCCTTCGTTGACCTATGGGGTGAGCAACTGAGTGTGCTGTTATTGGAAGTCAATGACAGACATAAAATACCAACTGTCTACCTGCCCCTGGAGCACATATCCATGGGAATCGCATACACTTCCTGCTCTTTGAGGATGGGCTTTGTCAAATGCAATGGCATCTGCCAGGGGATTCTGCATTTTAGAAGTTAAAAGTTCATGCAGTTAACTGTGCTCTCCTACTCTGGGGTCAGGCACAGTTTGTGGGAGCATTTTCTCATTAGATTTTACAGACCAGAGTGGACTGAATGCAACAGCCTACAGGACTGCAGAGAGGTTAGAGTGGGGTTTTAGTGGGAATATTTGCATACAGCTGTGTGCTCTGGAATGAATAAGCATTTTCCATTCATTCTGGCAGTTGACCATGTAGGTTCCTAATTTAAAATAAGGAGGAAACAGAAGAAAGACATAAGAGCTATGTAACAGGACAGAAAAACGCTTCTGGACATTTCCTGAACTGAGATCTTCAGTTATGGATGAGGCACTTATTCCGTCACTGTGACTTCATTAAATTTGTAGTTGTCCCTTTCTGCTTTTTTTTTCAGCAATTTTTTTTCACCGCTAGAATATATTTTGTTAATGTAAATGTTGTTTCCCTGTTTGCTTTATACCACTGATTGCTGCCTTTGAATTCTCTTCAGGGGATGTAAGTCTCTTTCAAATGTCTTAGAGTAGAGCTGTTTTCTTGTCTATCTGGAAACATTACTGACTTTTGCTGGGAGAATGTAATGGAAGAAGAGTTGTTTGGGTTTTATGAGTTCCTAAAAAAAAATAATTTGGTTACAGTTAAGTGGAAACACTTTTAATGCTTTCTAATAGTTCTCATCCTGCATGGAAGTTATCACTGTTGACAGAAAACTGCAGGGGGCGGAGAAGATAGTAAGTAGTCTTCCAGCCATCTAGAAGTTTAGAAGCTGATAATTTATCTTCAAAGCAGAGGATTTATCTTCAGAGGAAAAGTCATATAGCTGCATCACACTTTTCCTACCTGTTGAAATCCTATTTCATTCCTTAGGATTATGTCCTAGGATTTTGGAGAGAAGAGGCGAGGAGATGGTTTTATTAAAACCTTCAGCACTACTTTACCCCCATTCCTAAATGATGGTGGAGAATCTATTGGTGGTCTGGGATGCTGTGGCCCATGGATCATGTGGATTCCTATGATTTAGCCCTGAAGGAATGCCACTGGTGTGCTTCAGACCCCCTCTCACCCACCAGGCTGTGCCATGGTGCCACAGCCTTTTCCCAGCCCTGGGAGATGGTAGGCAAAATGCATCCTTTGCTGCATGTCAGGTTGCATGGTGGGCTGTGCCTCTGGCTGTGCTTCTGAGTGATGGTTCACAAAGGGGGGTGGGGGTAGGAAGGGGTGTCTGAACAAAACGTGTACAGAGCTATCATGAACCTATATCCAGTAATTGGTCTGACTTTTTCACACTGCTGTGTTGTTAGGAACTGGGGTGACTAAAGATGAATAATATATTCAGTGGTCATTAAAGTACAGCAGAAATCTCCTAAGGGACAGATGAAGATCATTTGCCCTCTGCTGCCTAATGAACCTTTTCCTGAAGGGTGTCAAACTGAATTTGTAGTTGTCTCTTTGTTTAGACATTAGCTTTCAATTTATTACTTAAGGGACTCAAATTGGAGATAGGTCACTATTTACTCTTTTTTAATGGTAAACTGCACTGTGCACCCAAACATGTCAGAAACAGCCTAGGGTAAGTTACTTTCTAGTCCTCCAGCAGCCCATCATTTTATGTTGGTATCATTTGATTAAAATAAGGTATCACTGATCACAGCAATTAGACAAAAATGCCATTATTTCTTAAAAACTCAGCGGGTTGTTATTGCTGTGCTATGGCAGTAGGATGGAGAAATCCCAGCTCTGGAGCCATGGCTCCCAGTGCTTGGAGCAGAGGAGATCTGGCTTCCTAGACAGACAGTAGGCTTCCACCATAAAAGTCTGGGCAGCGTTCCTTAGGGCTTGTGTTGACCCAAGTCAAAATCCATCTCAGGCTTAGGCACAGGTGAAAAAAACATCCTCTGGAGACACAGCAATGCTATTTCCAAGTTCTGGTAGGCTTCCTTAGTACTTGGGGCATCAACAGACAATAATATAAATCTATCCAGTAGTTTCTTCCTTTTACAGGTTCTACATATCTCATAAATTTTTGTTAAATGTATACTATTCTAACCATCTAGTTGTGGATTGCACCCACAGAACTGATATTCTTGTTTTATGATATGTTGGTATGATATTATTGGTTTATGACCTATGTAGATTAGCATCCTCCAGTTAATTCTTTGAGTTTTTCTCCATCACTTGGTGAAATGGAGCTGCACATATGTGTGTGGAGAAAGCCATGTAGGAACGAAAGCATCCAAGCATCTAAACATGCTGATGTTAGAGAATTCAGAATGGGGGTGAAGGACCCAAATAAACCTCCTCACATGCTGTAGGTAACAGACAGCATATGTTATCCTACACATTCAGCATTCTCTAGCAGAGTTATGGGTTTTCTGGCTGTTACATGATTTCCTGTGTTGTACAAGAGAATACAATAGATGATTGAGACAAAGCCATGCTGGCAGACTTTCATTCAGTGCTAGGGTATTTATTCTGATGCATAACCATCTCCTGAAAGTGACCTTCTGCACTTATCTAAGTCACAGCCACCATTTTGTTCCACAGTTTTTGTAAATGCAATTTTATTCCTTGAGCATGTGTAAGAGTGATACCTTTCCACAGTCAGAAAGATTTTAGGGTTGGGGTTCTCTTCAGCCTTCTTGTATTTACTTGTTTGTTTCTTTATAACATAATTTCTCCTTGGAAATATGTTTGGTTACACAGGAAGAGTATCCATCGCAATTTATTCTTCCTGACCTTTTGTGAATCTAAAATAAACTGCTTCTTGGAAAGAAACCAGAGGCTCTCCTCTGTGTTCCCTTCAAACAAATCTGGCCTTAAATTGTTTCTATTGGAGACAGCAGGAGCTTCTCTTGAAGTTGATGAAAAGGAAGAGGGACAGAATAAAATTTTCCATCACTGATTATTTATTTATTTATTTTCCAATAGTCAGATACTCTTTGAAAATATTCTGAATTTTTTTCAGACCTCTCTTTTCTTACGGCTGCTGATGCCAACTGGCTACTTTGACTGTCACACCCTATCCACTCAACTTTTTTGTTGCTTTAACTGAGTATAGAGTTCCCTCTATTCCCAATGTATTTGTTTTCCACTATGCCAGAGCCCTGAAATGGCTGATGCTATTCTCTCTGTTGCATAGCCAGAAGGGATGAGAAGTAGTGTACAGATCGCACTTGTTCTGATGATCACAGTGAAGCATGTCCCAAGCACAGCATTGACTTGCAGCCTGTGCTTCTCAGGTGGGTTGCTAGAGCATGGAGATTGAGGTGGAGTCTGTGCAAGCACAGCATTCCCAATAAGCTCCCAATCTCAGCTCCATCTTTTCCTGGGGAGTTTACTTTGTTTAGGAGAGAAAGTTAGCTGACTTAAGTAGATAACTTCTTACTTTTGCAGACTGGAGGTGTGTGTTTGGAAGAAGGAGACGAACTCTGTTGGGCAATGACCATAATGTTCTCAGTCTTAATTATGTGCATCTGTGTTATCTAAGAGGCTTTGGATTGTGCAAAGTACTCAAAAATCGCTTTCTAAAATTAGGAAGTAATGAACCATCCTGAGCATTGTTGGAAAAAACAATGCAATTGGAGGAGATCAGGAAAGGTTCCTTTTTGACAATTATTTTTAACAATGTGATACATTTTAGTTGGAAGTTGGGGAACAGCTAGGGGCAAAGAGAGAAACATCCCTCCCTTTGGTTAACCTTCCTCGGGAAGTGTGAATCACTGAACTAAATAAAGTTTGTAAAAGATGCTTTGAAAATACGATGCTACACCCTATAATTCAGTCAAGAATAAAGGAGGAGGGAAAAGAAAACATCAAGAGTCCCTGCTAATTTTTATATTATTTCCTGGCACATTTCTGTTTCTTTTTTCTTTTTATTTCTTTTTTTCTTTTTTTTTTTTTTTCCAAATTTCCCCATTATTGACAATAATCCTTTTTCTGTTTTGTTTTGACTTTTTGTCTCCTTATCCATGTCATTTTGTGAGGCTGGTAACATAACCTTAACAGCAACCTTGCTGTCTACAAACAGCAGTGAAGAGAGTCCTGTTAGGATTGGAGGACAACAAAGACGGGGTGGGGTTTTTTTTCTTTTTTTTTTTTTTTCTTTTTTTTTTAATGTTTTTATTAGGACCTCATGATGTACACATGAAAAATTAATTTCAGAACATGAACTGCTCTTCAGATGGTGCCATTTAAATCTGGAGGATGTTAACATTCCTGCTGCATGACAAAGGTCTGCCACCCCCTGTGCTGATACTCATCCTGCTCAGAGGCAATAACATCTAAGCATGAACAGAGGCCGTGGCACCAAATCCTGCTTGAAGGCTACTTTCACAGATTTATCTTGGGATTTTCTAGCATTCCATGTCGGGGGCAGTTTGCCCTTCAGGGCTTGGCTGCATGGCTCTTGCTCCTTGCAGGGCTCCAGCTGTTTTGTTAATGTTTGGATGTATGGGGCAGGAAACTGCCTGCCCCAAAGGTATAAAAATGAGTTTCAGCACTGTTTAACAACTGCCATTATAGCCAGGTGACTTTGAGGGTGAAAAACCACAGTTTGTATGGATGAACCCACCACCAGGTTCCCCCCCATGTTGGTGTGTGTGGGGCGGTGGTGGTGGCAGCAGGCCACTGTGGGGTGCCTGTGTAGAACCTCGAGCCTGCTGGTGGCTGAGCACTACATTCATGGGGTGTGAAACTCATCCCTCAGTCTGCATGGCATTAGGGCTCGTTCAATGGGAGTTTACCAGAGAAAGCGTACGTGACTTGCTTAACAACATCCCTCAGTGAATGGAAGCTAGACTGGAGGGTCTGGGACCCGGGGTGTTGCAGCCCTCTTGGAGAGGTACAGGAGAGCAGACAGGGCCATGAAACCAGCTTGTCATCTGCTTTTCCCTCTCTGCTTTGCTGATTAACCCTTTGCTCCTCCTTGTAAAAACAAACACACACAGCCTGACTTCCAGGTGCTCTTGCTGGTTAAATGCTCCCCACAGCTGATGCGGTCTTGGGGGGCCAAGGCTGTAGGCAGGCAGAGAAGGAGAGGGGTTTTTATCCTCAGACTGCTGAGCTCTTTGGCACTGTATAGCCCAGGGGCTGGAGTCACACACATGTGGCTCAGGCACTCCCTGCAGAGCAGTGCTGACCTTTGGATCTGTAGCTCCGCTGTCCCCAGTCCTGGTGCTCTCCCATATGGTTCCTGCTATTCCGGCAAACCCATGCTGGCTTTTTAATAGCAAGTGGGGAGTCTCATTGAAGCTAAGGTCACTCTGACTCCCCCAAATTCACCTTTTTTAATCTGAAAGCAGACTGAGCCAAGGGCAGTCTTTGTGCTTGGGGGGAGGGGAGGGGGCAATGACAGTGTCCTACCACTCCTCATCAGTTACTGAGCACAGGCATACAGCCTAAGCTCAAGGTTTGTTTTGTGTTAAGGTCAGTCTCTGGATCACATTTATAAATATGCTGCTGAGAGGACAGGATTTTCTTTACGTGGGTTTTATGTCAAAACTGTTAGATACTTTATTTTTCTTTTTAGATGTCTGCATGTCCCTTTGTGCACACCTGAAGCTGCCTGCTGTGCCCAGCCTTGAGTTGCCTTCTTCCTCTGCAGAGCATGAGCAAGTGCCCAGTAGCCCAGCATGAGCACAGAAATTTCTATATATCTTTAAGGTCAGGGAAAGCTGAAAACAAATGACTTCTGACAACTCTTTGGCTTGCAGATACATCAGTAGCACCAAGGCTCCGTGGCTGGCTATGTGCTACAGAAACAACCCCCTCATCTGGCTGCCTTTTGCTTCAGGGCTCTGGCTTCAGCGTGCTGCCTCTGAGCACAGCTTTGCTGCTGCAAGAGCTGCCTGGGAAATGACAGCACAGCAGGGCTCAGCTCTTGATCTTGGGACAAAAGATTTCATGCTGGCTCTTCCATGCGAAGCTGGAGTACTCTGCAGAAGAATTAAGGATTTTGTCCTCCCTCCCTCCACACCTTTTTTTTTTTTTTTTTTTTTTTTCATCTTCTCATAAGAAAGAAATGTGGGTAAAGTCTGAGGAGAAATAGTGTTTGCTGATCTTGTACAAAGCCCATTGTTAAATGACAGCTGGAGGAGCATGACAAGGCATGTAAACTTGAGCTAATAGAAACTGATGTTCTAGCTGATTGTTTATTCAGACATGTCATTGTCAACAAGGAGCCATTTACAAAGCAGGTATTGTTTGCAGTAACAAGTGCACTATGAAGGTGAACATAGCTCCAAGTTGAGGCTTGGCCTCCTTAAAAATAAAATTTTAAAAATCCTTGACCCATCATTACACACAACACTGGTAGCATCTAAATATTTACTGACAAGTTTGCATTTTTCAGCTTTAATCAGGCTAATTTTAAATAAGCAATCACTCTTTTAATTGCATTGTTCACTTAATTACTGTTGAAACCATGTTACTGGCCCAAGCGTACGCATCTGGACTGTCACCTTGAAGCTGAGTATTTTGATATCACCAGCAAGGCAGAGTCAAGAAAGCAGAAAATAGTGATGTCTCTGTATTTTCTTTTTGTAGAACAAAAGGGACGACAGCTTTTTGGTTGGAATTGGGCGATAAGGTCCCTTCCAATCCAAGCCATTCTATGATTCTGATTTTGAGCAGACTGTCACCCTTACTATTCTTGCTTTCAAGCAAAATATCTCTCAGCTAAGCAAACTATAGTGAGACTTCATTTTGAATGAAATTTGTAGACTTGTAGCCATTTACACAAAATCCATGCAAGCTATTAAACAGCATAAATGAAACAAAGTCTTGCACTGAGGCTGAGATGGGAAATGATGCATCCATTCTGTAGAAGTATGAGAGAAATATTCAAGGAGTTTTACTGAATTTTGTATGCATAGCATACATCTTTTTTTGCCTTTATTTATTTTATTTTTTTTTATTAAAAAAAGAATGTCCTCTTGCTACAGATCTGTGTTGACCTCATGGTCCCATATGGATGCTGGTGAACTGGGTAAGAGTTGACTGAGAGCTCAGTGGAATTTGAAACAGGACTAAGTTTTAATATAGGTAACAAACTTCATCTATATCATCTAACTCAATATAGCATCCAGGCTTTGCCTATGGGATTTCCTAAAGTTTATCATGGAATAACGTGTGTTTCCAGTGATGCACACTGGAAATCCATGATCAGTGTGTTTATGATTCCACTCTGGCCTGAGAGAGATGCTTAATTTTGCCATCACTCTACTTTTTTTTTTCTCACTTAAAAACAAACAAACAAAAAAAACAAACATACTCACTGGTACCTCCCTTGAAAAGATACTGTGAAATTTAATTGTCTGTACAGCTCTTGGAGATCTTTTGGAAAGAAGATTTCTGTGAGATTAATGTTATTTCTATGCAAGGAAGAATGTATTAGCTTAAGTGATTAACATTGTCATGTGCAGGATTTGGCTTGGGAGAAAGGAGTCCTGCTATAAACATTATCTCTTGTTCCCTGGCTTACTGGGTCTACAGAGATGGATGCTGTGCAAGGGTGCTGGTAAAGTTTCCTGCTGACTCTGGGTGGAGCTGATTTAGGACTAGGCCTGGACATAGCTGGGGTGCACTCTTCACCAGCTAGATCCTTCCCTGGTGTTACTTAATTCCCAAAGTTGAAGCAGAAGCTGTGGGAAACCAGTCCTGCAGTCTGCTCTTTGAGATAAAGTTTTAATCTCTCCTGTTTTCCTTGGCACTCCTGTTGGCTGGGCACACAGGAAACATGTTTGAGACATTTCTGCACATGGCACATTTGTGCAGCCTTGGGAGGGCCCTGCTTACCGTGCTCTGCTCTTTGCTTCACCAGAAACAGCACAGAATTTGTGAACCTCTTGGGAACTTAACTTACTGTTATTCAGAAACAACTCTGCTGCTAGCCTTAAGGTCCTCTTTACACCAAAGCTTGAGGCTTGGCTGTTGAAATCTTTGTGAGGTAATCTAAGAGGTACAATGTAAGAAGCTGCTCCTGGAAATAAATGGAAAGAAATGATATATTTGAGTAGACTGGGGACAGAATACACAAAGCAATTTAAACCAGAGCAACAGTGAGATGGTGGAAGATTTGCTCTCAGGTGTTTCCATTTTCCCTTATCAACTTAACACAAGACCAAATTGCTGACATTAAGTCCAAGAAGTGTATGCCCAGACCTCTGCAGGCAGTGACAAACTTTCTCAGGTGCTGTCTGCACACGAATTCAGACTCCACCAGCTGCATCTGTGCTTATATACTGTGCTTGCTAGCAAAGCATTTGACAAAGTTTCCTGGCCTGCGTAGGCAGCAATTAATTGGTTTATACATGTTTATACTGGACAGAAATGAAGCCCTTGTTAATAAGAACCATACATGAAAATGGTTTTGGCAAAAAATCTGGGCTTGAAGAATACAGGCTGGAAAGCCTGTACCTGAAGTCACCTAAGCAATACATCTTGATTCCTTTTGCTTTCATTAGGTGGTATCTTTGAATTTTTACAACGGACCTGCAAGCAGCATACATGTATCAGCATCAATCCCTGCCCTGCTGCAGGCTGTACTGTTGAGGCTGGTGCATTGCCCCTGCATGCATCCCCAGGGGCTCTCTGCCTCCACATTGTCCAGCTATGGAGGGACAGGCAAACCTCGTGGAGATATACTTTAAGCACAGTCCCTTCTTCCCTCTCTCACTCTGCAGCACTTAAGCAGCTTTGCCAGTCTGGAAGGGTAGGGCATTGCAAGGTATCTTCAGTAACGAAGCGTATCCCTACTGAGAGCCCAGTTTTAGGAAGAACTTTTGAAATTCCTAGACTAAAGCCAGACATGCTTTTCTGAAGGTGTTTTTGCTGAAAGGTTAATTATGTGGTTGTTATCGTCCAAGAGTGAAATGATGTCATCAGTGTACATCAAGTCACTTGTCTCTAGAAGGGTTAAGGCAAAGAAAACTGTGAGTCATTAGAAAGTAATTCTCTTATTTGAAGCACACATGAAACAAGAGTCCGGATGGCAAAGGAACAAAGCCTCATTCTTTCACGTGGGTTTGCTGAACGCCTTAGCGTCTTAGATAAAGAACAAGTATCTACTAGTGGATTAACATTATGAAAAAGTCAGGATTAAAAAAAAAATAAATCTCAGTGAGGCTGTGTAATTGAAGCTCTGCATCAGTTCAAAAGCTTAGGCCAGTAAGCTCCTGGCCACCAACTAATTCATGTATTTTGTGACAAGAAGGCAGAATGCTAATCATCAGGGTAGCATATGGAGGGGGAGAAAGAGAGGGCTGCACGGGTATTCGGTGACAACCATCCTGACTTCAGAGGCAGTACAGAGGGCTATTAATGTATTCCCTTGCCCTGGCTAAGAGTGCTGACCTCACTTCTAATCCTGCCCCTCCGGGGTACTTAATTTCCAGCATTGCTCAACCCAGTCAGGCCTGTTTAACAATTTCTTTTCTGAGTTAGTCTCTTTGAAGAGGCCCTATTTTCTGTTCAGTGACATGAAAGAGATACTGATGTTGATTATCAAAGGCATGTGCTCCAAACCACCAAGTGTCTAATGCCCAAGGGAGGTAATATTATCTCTGCCTTCAGCGTTTACATCCTCCCGCCAAGAAAGATGTGGTGGTTAACTAGCACATCTTTTTTCCTTCCTACTAATTTTACATGAGCTATTAATCAGAGGGGAAAATTAACTAATTCTTCAGCTTGTAGGTCATGCTAGGGCAGCTCTCATCTAGATTAAAAGGACTGTGGACTGGTGCAAAGTCAGCTGTGTTGTACTCTGCAGCCAGGCAGGTTTATGTGTGCTCTTTTCACCCTACTGTACCACAGAAGTCTCGCTGTATTCTCTCAGTGCCCATGACTCTTCCTGCCCTGCCCAGTGACCACAAACACCAGTGGTCACATCAGAGCTGGAGGGCTGGTTGCCCCCACCTGGAAGGAGCCCATGGCACAAAGCAAAGATCAGTCGATATCTGCCCACTCACCCTGGATGACAGAAGGTCTTGTGAAGAAGGAGCATGCTCTTGGGCATTTACCACTTAACAATGAGGCTTGTGGCCTGTCTACAGAGCAAGACTCATTGCCTGAGCTCTTAACCCAGAAACACTCAAAATGATACTGTAGGTAGGTGGTGTCAAGAGGTGAGAAGGGGGAAGCTGTTCCTCTTTTAAATGAAACTGTTGCTCAGGGTTTTTTCTACAGGGTTTTCTCAGTCACTGACTGAGGAAATTAATCTGATTCAGGGCTGCAGAGAGAGTTTTGGCTCAGCTTAATTGCATAAAGTAATGACAGTTGGCACCTTGCTGAAACTCTTTTCTTGGTGCCAGTGTATTTGTGCATGTGCAACAGTTCATCCTTTCAAGGCAGTGAGTCAAGTGTTGTCCTGCCATATGAGCTTTACTGTGAAACAACAGCTATACCGGACACCCACAGTAAATAGCATACTTTTTACTGTAGATGCATCTATCTAAACTCAGTGGCTCAAGTGATGTTCTCTAAATTTATGTAGATTAAGATTACAAAAAATGAAAGATTCTTTTTGAGATGGGAATTGAATCCAAATCTACTACACCTTGTATTTCTCTGCAGGAGATTTTTTTTCTCATTCTTAATGTACACTATGACTTCCAAGATGATGTAAGTAAGGAGACCCAGTAGGCTGGATCAGCATTTTTTCATCTTTTGCCTATTTCAAGATATCAAAAATATTGTATTCAAAGAAGTTGTGTGCTTAAAAGATCCACACAAGTGTGTACACAAATCTATACAGTTAATATTTTGCATTAAGTAATTTCAAGATGTGTGTGTTAATAATGAAAACAATCTTATGTATAGATAGGCTCATGAATCTTTGTTTGCTATAGTATTTTGGCTAATGGGCTTTAAGTTGGCAGAAATGGGTCATATAGGCAGCTATATAGATTTAGCCCTATTTAGATTGGTCAGGTACACTTTTTGAGCTGAATACCAAAAACTCAAGTGAAAAGAATCTAATCTCTTTCCAGTGAAATATGGCCATGTAAATTTTTATAACATTTTACAAATAAATTGTATCAGGACACTGATTAAACACTTAGAAAGGTGTCATTTTAACAGCGTGTCTGAAAATACAATGAACTCAAACTTTTCCACTAACACTACCAACACATGCATTGTATGCAACTGTTGTCAGTTTTTCTTTCTTGTTGTTGTTATTGTTTTGTTTGTTTCTTTGTTTTTGATAAAGATGCAAATGTACAAGCAATATCTTCTGTAATTATTGCAGCTGAGCAAGCACAAAGGACTTACGGCAACTTGGCTATCTGATCTACAGGTATTCTTGCTGCAATGTCAAACCTTTCTGCTGATTCGTTGTGGACCTGCCTTTGCTGTACTCAGACCTCAGATGTTCATACTTCTTTGTAAGAACTGACCCAAAATATTTTTTGATTAACAAAATATTATTTTGACTGAAATATCAACACTTCAATCAAGACATTCAAGCTTTTACTATTTACAAATTTTGTCCATTATTTAGAGTGCAAAATATAAATAAAAACCTACTTTAATATGCTTGCTTGGTAGCATACTGACACCAGCTAATGAGTAAACCCTTCACAACTAAACCTGCCAAGGAGATTCTGATAGGAAACACAAAAATAACATGTTAGGAGCAAATTTTCATGATGTGGCTTCTTAAAGTGTTTGGAATTGGTCTTCCAGTACAGCATTCAGCAGTGTTTGCTTCAGTCTTGATTATTCCCAGATTGAAAGAGTATCACAATGGTTTCAGACAGTTCACTTCTGATGGAGACTGATTTTACTCAATTATGTGTTTATATATATAAAAACATTTTACAATGCCAACACTTAGCCCTGGAATAAAGGGCAGTGGCAGTGGAGTATGCAAGTGTGTATAAAACTGTTCTGATGAGATCTACACTGGGTAGATAACAAGCAAACAAACAAAACAAAACAAACAACAACAACAACAACAACAAAAAATGAAGAAAAAACACCTTCTACAGGAAGGAAAAAAAAAAAAAAAAAAAGCATAAATGCAATTTTATCTTGATTTGAAAACCAAATGTCCTGGCTCATCACCAGCATCAGACTTCTGTTCTTTTGTGCAACCTCTGGAAAGTCCTACCTTGGACCAAGGCCACTGGGAAATAACTAGAGGCTGCCACTGATCCAGAAAACAGGGGGAATTGACATCCGGCAGGACAGGAGCTAACCAGACTAAATGAACCTCTGTTCCTCAGTTGTGACTTGGAGGGAGACATGGAAAGAGCTAGCATATGGTCCAATCTCATGCTGAAAGTAAGGAAGGCCTCTGATGACAAAGCCACAAAGGTGTGAACTTAATGTTAAATGCCATTATAACATTGGGTGATGTGTTTTCCAAAAAATCTCTTTTTACACTAGGAGAGTAGGTGGTTATTGTAGGATGCTCTTAGAGTTCAAATATTCCTTGTTCCAAGCAAAAGCAAGTAACTTTACTTCATTTTGATGTGATGTATTACAAATAGTATCTAGATGTTTTATGATCCAGATAATTTCACTTGTAGCCTACAGGTGTATATAAAATATACATATTCCATTAAAATATATATATATATATATATAATTATAAATGCTTTAGCAATTTATCTTGCTTTGGGCTTTTCAGACCAGCTGTGAACTAATTAAAGTGTTAATCTATATAGCTCTTATGCTGATAATGGCAGAGTTATAACAGAAAGACTATGTTTGCAGCAACATCGGTAACAACATGCATTCACCCCTCATGAGACTGAAAATGAAGAATTTTTTGAATGGGCAAGCTGTGCAGCTCTGGATAGCTGTATCCTCTTACCTTCCATAATTTGCTGCATAAAGCTTGTTTTGAAAATGAAGACTTTTCTGGGATAAAGTACTGGTTTTGAGGCCAGTAGCTTTGTAAGAGTGGAACTCAGTAGCATAGCAGCATTTCAATGATATGCACATAATTTTGATGAGATCTTGTGCTTTTTTGAGGGGAGTCTTTCTGGAATTGATGCATTTCATGTTTTCTTCATGCAAAATACTCATTTCCTGATCTCAGTACTACTGGAATACACAGATCTTTGATTAGATCTCTCACACATAATTTGGTATATGTTAGCCTGCTGTGAGCAGGCTACATGATAACCATGTGAATGCTATGCAGACCGTGCCTAGGTGAAGACTGAGTAAAACAGAATTTCTAATATTTGGTGGTATCTACCTCTGTTAGATTGATATGGTCCAAATGCCTCCAACTTTTTCAAAATTTGTCTTGTAGGCAGTATATAGATTTTTCCACTGATGCAATTTCTACCGCTGAGTCCACCCAGTTGGCTGAGTTAGGCCCATTTTTGATCACTTGACTGTCTGTGAATCAGCTGATTAACCACCACAGTCAACACCACCCATTCTACCAATGAGCTGGATATCTGCAAGCAATTACAGATGAGGACATTTAGGCAGAGTATGCTCTTCCCTAGAATGAGCTCATGTTCTGTGGAAGTTCCATGTCATTTTTTTTTTTTTTCTTTCCTCATATCCTTATCATATAATTCTTGAGTTCAAAGGATTTCCAAACTATAAACTGTAATCACCTTTTTCAGAATAGCTCTGCCAGTGACCAACATGCTGGGAAGCGTCTTGTGGAGTTCATGGGAATGCAATGTAGATGTTTAAAAAAGTCACAGTATTTTATCCTGATTTTCTTGGTTCTCTGGCTGTGAAATTTTGCTGTTGGTCTGCTCAGTGTTCTTAGACAATGCTTGATTCTTTTACATGCTGGAAGGAACAGTAACTGAGTTTATTTTTTAGTATCTTGAGTTGTTGTAAGAATTTCTGGGGCCAAACTTGGCCTCAGAAAACATCCATCCCCTGTGCCTTCATGTGGCTAAATTCACAATTAGATAAGGACATCTGTGCTACTTAATCTGAATAGCTTTTGTGACCTAATAATGAGGAAGGCAGTTTCCTCTACTTTTCTTTACTCCCTCCTGAAGCCAGATTTTTTTTTTTTTTTTTCCTGGATTTGCTCATATGACAGTAATATTCCATCATCATAAATTTCTGTTACAGTGCTGTGCTTTTTCATGCCAAGGTTCCCTGCAGATCTTTTTGCCAGCTTCTGTTATAGGATTTATTTTACCAAATATACTTAAGAAGGTGGTTTGAAGGATCCATACCAAAAATCATGATTTTTCTGAGCCCACTTTCCCTGTGCTTAAATTGCTGGTGAGAGATATGAAAAAACATTATATAATTTATTGAAAATTGGAACTGATTTAGATAGTCCATCTCCTTCTATTACACTGCTCATCCAAGCTCGGCAACCATCAGAGAACTGCTGGTGGTCTTGAAGATGAACCAATATGTTTTTCCAGTTTACAGCTTTTGATTGGAGACACAGTTGGCCCTATAACTCTTTTTTTTCTGGGCAGAATTTTTGCATGCAAAGCAACAAATACAACCTGTGGTCAGAGAGTAATGCAACCATTCTCAGTCAGCTATTTCATCCTTATGCTATCGTCTTTCAACACTTCTGTGCAGTACCAAATGACACTTGGATGGTTTCAAACAGATTTGTTATTGTCATTTGAATTATGACACAGCTGAGGGCTTTGATCAGCACAGTAGGCAAAAAGGCTGCTGGCAGTATGGAGAAACCAATTAAAACCAAACATGCTCCTAAAATTAAAAGCTGTAAATCCAAAATTAATCCTCTAAGCCCCCTGATCCCCTACATAATTCTCAGTTACGATCACAACTCTTGAAGAAATAGCATAGTATATTAACACAGGAACCAGGAATAAAATCACGTTCCGTTTCTAAGTCATCTTACACCTTGCAATCCTATTCCAACCTACTGAGATGCAGATGGAAGAATAAAATTAACAGCAATACACTGCCTCCTCCTCTGTGCTTGCTTATTAGAACAAGACAGGCTGGTCTGCTGACCACCATTTTGGCACAAATATTAACGTAATCTTAAGCTCACACTTCTTATTTTTCCACTGATCCAGTGAAATCTACTTCAAGAAGATCTGGATAAAAGCAGAATGGAAAGCTCCTCTGGACTCATACACTAAACATGGGAAGAGTCTATAAGAAAGTGAAGATCTAGGTCAGTGTGGTCTGTGAGAACTGTTGTGGTCCATAATTTTCCACACTGTGACCCCAAGCAGGAAATAGAAGAGCAGGAGAAACAGCTCATTCCTGGTAAACTCCACACATACTATACATCTCCTGGTGTACTCATGTGTGCTAAGCCACCAGACTCTTCCAGAAGAAAGGGATGTCATCTTGCAATTGTATCCATATCCCAAAACATTATCTGGCCCCAGTAATAAAAATATTTGCCCACCGTGAGCTACAGGCTGGCATTTCCTGGTGGATGTTGAATTAAGCAAAACCATACTGCTGTGGGATCAGAGCCAATGAGTTTCTGCTACAAGTAGCCTGCTGTTTCTCCAGGGTGGACAGGAATGAACCCTAGCCCCAGGGGAAGAAAGGCAGTGGGGCTGTTCTTAAGGTAGGTCTTGCACAACCGCAGGAGGAAGAAGAGCAGCTTCTGCGTAAACAGCCAAGCCAGAGGATCTCCCAGGAGCAGCCAGGCTATTGGCCAAGACTTTTTTTTTTTTTTTTTTTTTTTTTTTTTTTTTTTTTCCTGGTGTTTTATTCTGCCTGTGACCACATCTGAGTTGTTGTTTCAAAGCAAAGTCATTCAGTCCTTCTTCTGGGACAGAGCTTACCCGTGCGGCGTCCTTCTGTGCTGCCTGCTTGCTGCTGAGGAAGCCCTCCCTGCACAGTCACGCCATAGCCTCGCTGGTGACCACATGCACACTATCGCCTGCAGTTGTTGCAAGAACCAGTTGCTTGCTTGGGGCTGAAACAACAGCATTCAATGTACAAGTTCACGTAGCTCCTCCTCAGTCCCCAAATCCACATGGAGGAAATTGTGAGAAAGCCACTTGGCCTGTGGTGCGTGCCCATGGTGTGTGTTCCCGTTTGTTAGCACAGCAAGTGCTCTGACACAGTTTTGAAACAAACACTTAAGGGGAAGAGGCTAGGGAGGCATTCATAGTTATGTTGCTCCTGCACTTCTTCAGTCATGGCAAATTTCACCACACTGTGGGCAACAGAGCAGTAGAGTGTTGGCTCTTCCAAGTATTTTTATGTATTTATGTGATTCTTATGGAGAAGAGGGCTCTTCTCCTTACTTGACCTGTTGTGCCCCGCTGCATTTCCTTTGACTTCTGATGAGCATGAGGAGCTGTTCTTGTAAGCAGGCAAGTGTTCAGCCAGGCAGCCTTGCTGCCTACAGTCCAGGGCTTGAAAGTCTCCACAGGTGTCTTCACCTCAACCCCAGTGCTCATCCACTTGTCTGAGGGGACTAGAAGCCTGTGAGAGGATGAAGGGCAGGGAAGCAACAGAGGAGAAATAGGAGGGGAAAAACAGAAGGACTTTGAGATATGAAAAAGGGAAGGTGGAAGTAAGAAATGATCCACTTGCAGGTTCCCCAGACACTTTACCTGTCTCTGTGATTGTATGCCATCCTATCGGGTATTCTGAATACTGCTGTGTCATGTAAACTTCTGAACAAGGCAGTGGGAATCAATGAGGCTGAGGATACAGCTGCAGTCATTAGCTCTGCTTTGACAGGGTAGGTTAACATGCAGATGTTATTCATGTCTTTTGCATTTCTTAATCTGTGAGCTTTCTCTCATGTAAATACCATTGACTGCACCTAAGGTATGGAAAGGCACCATAACTGGGTCCTATAGGGCGAGAGGTGGTTGTGAAGAGAGCTTAAAAATGATCTAGGAAAGGAAAACAGAAGCCCATTGTGAAAAGTTGGGTACTGCACTGGCTGTACTTTGGGGAGAGTTTCATGGTATTTATCAACCACAGTCTTCCCCCTAAGCCCTCTTCCCATCTCATAGCAAAGTCCTGTATTTGCTCCTACTCTGAGTTCAGCAAGCTCAATGAGTGAATGAACAGTTTATACGCAGCATGGAATGCTAAAAACAAACTTTCATAAATTGATTCCACTCTATAATTGTCCAATTAAGAAATTGCAGCAGCTTTACAAACCAAGTGATACTAGACTCAGGCAAGCCAAGTGATCGAAGGTACAGCCAAGCCATAGTGAAACAAACCAAAAAATAGGAGATCAGCCAGCCAAGCTGACTAAATGCATAGAGTATGAAAAAGAAAATACATAATAGATATATGAGGTCACTGTGGCCGCCAAGAAATGGTGCCAAAATATCCTTGCTGGCCTGACTTCCCTTGGCTCAGACCTAAATGTGGATGCTGAGCTGAGCCCAGACTAGGCATTCAGCATGAGCCTGGCCTCGTCCTTCATTGGCTCAACTGCTCAACTTGAGAGAATGCTTGAGCTGTTTTGTTACGGAGACTGCTTGTCCATAAAGATAACAAGCTGAAAGGTCTGATCTTCCCTCATCGCCCCTGAAATGAGGCCACCTTTCAAGGTTTCATGGGGATCACATTCGTTGATGTTATAACAGTAACTTCCATTTCTGATTTTTCAGCTGTGATCTTAATCCTGACAGCTAGAGCTACTGAAAGGACACAGATCTGACTGTCTTCTTCATTTGCTCTTCTCCTGTCTTGCACCAAATGTTGTAGGTTTTGAAAAACATTGAATGTATGGTGAATGTTCCCAAAGGATGAATGTATTCTGAATGTCAAATTGAGGTGAAAGAACTTTTTTAGTGTTTTTAATTTCTTTAATGGGATTCCTCATCAAGATCAATAGATGGCAGTAGGTTAGTTTTCTACAAGGTATTTTGTTCAAATAAATACCTATGCATTATGGGAAATGTTTGTGTTTTTCTATCCAAGTAGAGAGAAAAATCTCCTGATGATTCTTATATGCCAAACAAATGTTAAAGTGATTAGGATTACTTATGAGATAATTGTTTTTCTTCAGGGCAAAATTGTAATTGGAAAAAACAAGAACCATGACTGATCTTTCAGTTTGTAATTACCTTTATAGATACACAATTGCATGCTTGGCTCTGGCAATTGAAATTGTTTTATTTGCTTTTCTTTGTGCATGTTGCCTGTAATTACTGCTTCTGCGCACAGAAGACTCTATGTTGTTGTTTTGTAAGACCAAAAGAACCAGAGGGCTTTTGGTTTAGTTGCTGGATAATTTCAAAGAGATGTTGAATACAAGATAATTCCTAAGGAATTGCCTACTTTGTTGATTTGCTTTCATTATATTTCTTCTCCCTCTCTCTCTCTTTTTCTTTTTTCTTTCTTTCTTTCTTTCTTTCTTTCTTTCTTTCTTTCTTTCTTTCTTTTTTTTTTTTTTTTTTCTTAAGGGTGTGGGATGGGAGGAGAAATGGCAAGAGCTTACTGACTTATTTACTACTCACAGAGGAGTTCAAGCATTTCTCCATCTGCTCTAAGTATTGTGGAATGTTGCTAACAATTGCAAATTATTTTATGCTTATTTTGCAATCTGCTTGAGCTACATGACTCAAATCAGTGGTTGTTTTGCTATTGTCATGACTGGGTGGAAGCTGAGATCTTAAGTGTGTGATGCTGAAGTGTACTTCCCTCTTAGTCACATGCAGGCCTTCTTTAGTCCTGCAGACAAATTCAGTAGTATGTCCTCTGACTTTCTGAAAACAAAAGAATGGATGAAGAGTACTCGTGAAAACATGAGGATCATGACCAAGGGTGGACAATTCAGCAATGATGATGTCATCCTAATGATTTGATTTTCACTTTCCCTAGTCTTACTTTAAGCATTCAGAGAATAGAAGGATTTTGTTCTGTGATCCAGCTCTGCATAAAAGACTTGTTCTTTATAGTAAATGTGCTTAGTGGTATATTTACTCAAATAATTTTCTTTTTAATTTTCTAATAGGAAAGGTCCCTTTTACAGCATTCTGGCATGGTAAAATGATCATAGAGATTATTTTTAAGACTCCTAACTGATGTCTAGACTTCTATCATATTTATATGCACACATAGTTATTTGTATATAAGAGAAATGCAATGCATTACAGCTTTATTCATTTGGCAGAAGAGAACCCTCCTCCATAAAAATGCCTTGTGTGCTGCTCTCAGCCAGTGGAATAAACTCCCCCAAGAACTAAGGTCCTGCACACTGTCTGCCTGTCTGCTTCAAGTGCAAAGCTATTTCTTTGACCTTGTCTTCTCTAGTACAAATGCATATTAACATACAAAACAACAATTCAAAATAATCCTTTCCAAAAAAGACACTTCACTGCTCACGTCTCTCTTCCCAGGAGAATGGTGAACAGAGGGTATATGCCAGATGTTTGTCACATGGGAAGCTCTCAGAAGCTGCTCAGATTCTACAGTGAAGACTGCAGTGTAGGAACATGAACACAACAGGGGAAAGATCAGAGAACCACAGAATATCCTGAGTTGGAAGGGACCCACAAGGATCATCGTGTCCAATTCATAGATCGCCTATTGCTGCTTGCCAACAGTAAGCAAATCTTTTGGTCGGGACTTGGGCTTTTCTTTGCCAGAATGTCCTTCTTACACTGATAATTTTGGTTGTGTACTGCATTATCTAATATATCCTACCCTCCCTTTGCCTTTATGGAAAAATGGGGTATAAATGAGATCAAGGGCAAGCCCCAAGTCTTCTCTTGTGGACTTTGAAAATCTGATCCCAGAACTAAGTTAAACTGAGTCAGACATGAGTCTAATAAATCTAGGTATCAATCATGAATAATTCCATGGACCTCCTGCAACTTCTTCCATAACAGTATCTCAGTTGTCAGGTGAGATCAAACTCTGTAAATCTGCATTTGCTCCTCTCCTCAGATAAGTATTATTTATAGGGCTCATTGTCTCTTGGTTTGTGTTCATGTAACACAGGAGAAGCTCTGCTGATTTCTGTGGAGCCTCATGAGTTCTGTTTTGAGTGCTGCACCTCTGAAAGCAAAAATTTGTACAGAGAGTATCCTACATCCAAAGAGGATCCAGACCTTCTCCATATGGGGGAAGTGCAGATCAGTTGCTGTAGAAGAATTTGCAGTTTCTCTCATCTCTTTGTCTTGACCTTGCTGTGTATTTGTAAGGACCCCATGTATGAAGGACAATGAGAGCTTTCATACATCATTTTTGCTCTCCGCTGTACCTCTTGGTATTTTCTCTGGGTAAATGTAGAGATTTTCTAAATCCAGAAATTCTGAGGAGACATCTGGTGGCCCTAGGGCAACACAGAGGAAGAAATTAAATGCAACCACAGACTGTGTTTGCTTCTCTCCAGAGCAGCCACTTTGGATGTGCTGGTGACAGGTGGAGAGCCCCAGGCACCATGGTGCCAGGTGGGCATGGGCAGGGACAATGTGGGCTGGCATGCCTGGCATCTTTCCAGCCAGCAACTCCCTGCCTGCAGGATGGCATGGGGTAAATGCCTCGAGGGAAACACAGGATTTTGCCCCAGGCAATTGCTAGGTAGTGCCTGGCTCTGTGTTATCAGCAAAGCTTCGAGTAGCTTATCTTTCATCTCTCTATGTACATGTTTCTCTCTCTTGCCAGACCAATGTTTCTTCATCTGAAGGTGTGAAAAATAAACCCCTAAGTAGATATGGACAAAATAAAAGCACACCAAAATCCCAAAATATTCAGGGAAAGATTTTATCTTTTGTTACATTGAAAGATGTCTTCAGTCTGGCTTCAATAAAGGAATAACTTAAAAGGCAGAAAAATAAGCAGTAGAACATCAGCTCTCACTTCAGTGTGTAAACTTTGGAAAGGCCACCTGTCAGATCCCTGGTGGAAAGCAGCATTTTGTTTGGCATCTGGCTGATTGCCACGATGAAATGTTGAAGTGTTTGGAAACTTGTGGGACTTTCTTCAAAAGGCATGCTTCCCCTCCCCCTTTCTCTAAATAATTAAATCTTAAATGTTCTGGCTTGCAGTTAAGAAAAGATAAAACACAACTGCAGGATTCTTTCAAACACACTACCTAATAATGTGGGGACCTTTCATGCTATTTATTTTAGCTTTCCTTGCATGAAATATGAAAGAAATTGCCTCAGTGTCACCTTAACTTTTCATCCCATATCACCCACAGATTCTGATCTTGGTAAGGGAGAAGTAGATTTGAAGAAACTCCAGTGAAATCTGACCTTGCTGCAGAGCACCACATGCTTATGCCAGTGCAGAACTGGTGTATGAATGTGATCCTGACCTTACTAGTCCTACCCTGTCACAACACGTATCACTTCTCTGAAAATATTCCACATTTCGGTGACTCAAATGAGCTACTCTTGGCAGTGTGACTGGAAGCAGAATGAGACCCACAAATCGTCAGCTGGGTGATGTCTTGTCAGGTGAAAAGATAAAAAATTCACTCAAAGTTTGTTTGATGGCAGACTTATTTTGCTCTGATCATTCATTCTGACTGTTTTCCCTAGTGTTACACTGTGCTGTAGGGTCCTGTTGGAAGCAAGTTGCTTCATGATTCCACTACTTTCAGGAATGCAAAGCTCCAGATTAACACCATCTGTTGTTTGAAGATAAAAGTGAAGACGTTGATGTTGGTGGCTAGTTCTCTTTGAAATTGCTGTTCTTTTAAGTAGCAGACACTACAAAGCTACTCTTGCACCAATAGATATGCATGGGGATCCTAGCAAAGGAAAATGTGGTCTTGGAAAATTGAACCCAAATTTTCTTACTGTTACTTGCATTATAGAAAAATCCTCCTATTATTCCTTTACATTTCTTATGGGCTTTAGTGCCCACCATAAGTAGGGGAATGAAGGTTTCTGGGCCCACCATCACCTTCAGCCACAAAGCACAGATGGGTCTGCCAACATACCGGAGTCTTCTTGATGTCCCTCTATAGACAACTTGAAGCTTCCTGGGAGTGAAGCATGTGAATTCATGTCATTTCCTGAATGGAGATCACAGAGCAGAGCCTATGGAGAAAACTGTGCACTGATGAAATACCTTCCCCTGATTTCCAATGTGTTATGCATATAGGGCACCAGGCTGGCTGCTGTTCCTTTAAGAGATCTAACACTTTGTCTTCCATATGTGAGTTGGAAGAGTGTAGGAAAGAGTCAGAAGGTGGGTTATCTCATTCTACACACTGGTCAATAAAGCTGGAGAGAGAAATTAATTTGCTCCAGATATTGGAACATGGACAAGACTGCAATTCTACAGCTGTCTCTGCACAGGTCAGCATTTTAGCCTGAACTCAGAAAGAGACCTCCAGATGCTTCTGGACAGTGCCCAGCTACCACTGGGAATTAGCATTGGATAAAGTTTACTCTCAAAAGGCTTTTTGAGTGTAACCACACTGCACAGAGAGTAAAGAAATTTAGCTTACCCTATAGTTGTGCTGTGCCAGTTGGTCTCAGGGGCAAAGAGTGGTCCTTGAGCAGAGATGGCTCATTTTATTTACTGTTACACAGGAAGGCTGGGAAGCTCTGATCTACTCGTGGAGAAGCTCAACACTTAATGACTTGAGACTTGTGGCAGGGTCACTTTTGAGCTGCATAAGGTATTTCCTATTGTCTCCCATGAATCAGGCTCAACCACTGTTGATCCCTTGACCTCGGCAATGAGAAGGTTAGTAGCATCAATTTTATTTGAGATGCAGGCAGTTGAAGATACAGACAATCAGATAGTGATCACCAAATTAAACTTGCAGAAAATGGTGATGTCTTTACTTACACATGTTGAAATTCATCCAAGAATTCTGGGGTTCCATATCTACCTTTGTCACACATCTTCTGATGAAAATCTGTTTTAAATCTTTTAACACCGAGTTTTGAAATTTTCTTCTGTGTTTTTAGTGAACCCATTAGTTTTAAGGGAACTTAGTCCAAATAAGTGAGAAAGTCCTCCAGGACACGTCTGGTCCTCATAGTGACATTTCCATTACTTTAAATGAAAGCAGGATATTTCATTGCTACAACATGATTTTAAATCATTTTGCCTGATGAAAAAAAAAAAAAATCAGAAGAAAAAAGGCATTCATCACAAACTGCCTTGGCCTGATGTATTACAAAACAGAAAACACTGGGATACCAAAAACATTGAGAAACTTTTCACTTTAGGATAATCTCTTGCCAAGTATCAGGATCCTTACTCAGAAGAAACAGACAAACAAACAAACAAACAAACAATGAAACTAGTGAGAGGTTTATTTAAGTCCTGCCTGCAAGGATTCATCTAAAATTTTGTGAATTTCCTAAGAGCACAAATGGCTCCTGAGTGGAACCAAACAGGATGGTTGCTGCTCAGGCTGTTCCAAGTTCTTTCCGACTGATTTGGAGAATCTCTGTTCCCAGATGTTTTTTTCAGTCTCATGTGGAGGGAAAGGGCTGTGGATTTACCCTCATCAGGCTGCTGTCCTGCTTTGACTCTTTGTTTTCACCTCAGACCTACAAGGGTGAAGAGACATCCCAATCTCCAATAGCTGGCCTTCAAGGATGCTATACTGCTACCATGTTGGATGGAAAGCTGATAGACAGCTTAAAGGACTTCTTCCCAGTTAAGGACTTGGAAATAAGCCCCGTGGCATGGTCCCTGGAGAGAAAGCCTGTCCTCCTGGTGGAAATAATAATAATAATAATAATAATAAAACAAAACAAAACAAAACAAAAAATATAAGAATCTGTATAAGGGTATTTTCTCACAAAGATTTCCTTCTTCAGAGCTCCTTCCTGTGGGTTTAAACTACAATGGGGATAGTTCAGGCCACTGTAAATGTTGATACAATTGAAGGAAAACAAGAATTTACTTTGTCTTTTCCTGTCATGGAGTCATTTCTTCATGCTGAGCTCCAATCTGAAGAAATCCTGAATACGTAGCAATTCATGTTAAAGAGCAAAACAAAAAGCAAAATCCCTCTTTCATTTGGGCATGGCATTTTGGTAACTTTTCAGTGTGCTGTCATCTAGTTGCAACAAAGACCTCACATTTCTTTTCAAAAGCCTTCCTTTTGACCTTGTGCTAATTAGAGTACATGTAAAAACAATTGCAAATTAAAATGCAGAATAATCTCTGTGTCAGCTAAGGGACACATTTCTAAAAATAATGAAGAATGGCACAAAGAAATACCAAGACAAGACAACAGCTCTGCATAAGCTTCTTGTGACTTGTGGATGCCTGTGGTTAGTCCGCAAACTTGCACACATTTTTCTGACCTTTACGAGGTCATGCTTTACTAAGATCACTAGTCATGTGCCTAAAAGTAATATGTTTGCTTTGTTTTCAAATTAAGTATGAGATACATAGCTCCAGGACACATTTTCATTCCCATGGTACAGATATTAATACATACCATGATGCATTACTTGAAGATAGTATTTGAGGATCTGTTGGACTTTCATATGTTAGAGAGTGTGCACATCCCAACTGAGAGAGTGCAATATACTTTTAATATTTGTGGACTTCCCTGGCATTGTATGCTACTGTATGCTCTTGGGGTTCAGTAAAGAAGCCTCTAGCAGTTCTCCACAGTGCTTGTTAAGCAATTAAGATAGATAAACACCTGGTTCCTATTCAGATTTATAGGAACTTGATTCTCATAGGTAGTTTTAGTCACACTGCAGTGATTGTTACAATGACAGCACAAGTATACTAGGGACCCAATTGTTTTTTGAAGGATGAGACCAAAAATTTCCTCAGGCAAAACCTAGCTGTTTCAGCTATGTGTATCATTTCTTTTATCTCACTGCTGTGACAAGCAATTCTTCATGACTTTCTTCTCACAAGGTTCATATGAAATAGAGTGGTGCTGTCTAACTTCTCATTTCACTGAGCAGCTGAGGTATATTTTTGACGGAGAACTGGACCTGAGCAGCCTACACAGTGATTCAGTAAGCCTGTGGGTGTAACAAGAATTTGCCATCACCCTGTGTTTTCCTTTTAAGCTTTCAAATAAAGATAGCAAGAGGTCTTTCTTTATCCAGGGAGGACTACAGTGACCAAGCAAACAACAATCCAGATCCAAAGAGCTACCTAGTATCTCACTGGTTTGGGTCAGTGAGAGTTAATAGGAGCTGTGAGAGCTCAGCATTTCATGGGACTGTATTATCACTCATCTATCCCACTCCTCTGGACTATGTGATAAAAATATAGCAATGTGAGGGGGACCCAGGAGAGTATGGAGCCTGAAAGCAGGTGGTTGTACCTCAACCAATACCTTGGGCCCTGCCTGCCTGGAGCCTGCCCCTGGTAGTCTGAGGGCCAAAAATCAGTTGTTAGAGCAGCAAAAATGTGTTTTACTGAGTCACCCAGGGATTTGCTCATGGGCTACTTAGGAGCAAGTAAGAAACCTCAGCTCTTTTATACATTTACAGATCAACAGTAGACCTATTCACGTACTAAGGGACTCGCAGTGGTGCAAAAATCCCCTTTCCTGTCAGTTCATGGCCCACATGAATAGAGAACTTGAGAGTCTTTAATTTAATGCAGCAGTGGCATTAAAGATATCTACAAGCAATGTGAAGCATGATCAGGAAGAAAAGCAATGTTACCCCAACGAAGTAACTTACTGCTAACTTTTATTGCATCATCTGGTATGAAGACTGGAAACAGACTCGCTCAGATGCTTTAAATTCATGGACTGAAACTCACAGTGCCTCAGGCCAACATTTAAACATGGCAAAAAGGCAAATATTTCTGACCCCAACTGGTGAATAGCTTATGCCCTGAAGCCTGATGACTGTTGGACCTCATTTAGTTTTATCCTCATTGGCATAACTGCAGATGCTATTCTTACACCTATAAGTGTCTAGCCCTCTTTTTAATCTTACAAAGCCACTTGTTTTGACAATATCCTGCAGCAGGATATTAGGTCGTACACTAGTACATTTTCTAGCAATCAGAGGCTTGTCAGATAAGATTAAATAATCAATGTGAGCGTTAGAAAGCAAACTCCTGCCCAGTTCTCTATGTTATTGTATCCCCAGAAGTCACAACACAGTTGCAAGAAAACAGGATACTGATTTTTATCTTAGAAAAAGAAAAAAAAAAAAGAGAGAGAGAGAGAGAGAGAGAGAGAAAGACACACAGTGGAGACATATTTCATTCCAGGTGAGCCAGCATTTTTAGCAGTTAAATGTAACTGAATGTATTAGGACAAATAATCAGATCATCAGCAATAGAACATCGAATGCAGACGTGAAAAGTTTGGAAGAGGAGTACCCACTGTCACAGAACCTACTGGCCTTTTACCCGTATCCCACTCCTCTGGACTATGTTTCCATGTGATAAAGATACAGGGGACCCTCACGTTTAGTTCACTTCTGTGCATGGCGTTCTTGGCCCCTTCAGTGTTATAAAGTGTGGAACATCTATTCTTCCGTGGCCCTTTTACTGCTTGATAAACAATTTATTTTGTTGGTTGTTTCATGAAGAGATCAGACAGGTTTTTTTTGCAGCTTTGCAAAGGATGAACAGAAAGACCTGATCAACTCTTAGCCCTTGCTCAAAGCAGGTGATGTAGAAGTAGAAGAAAGATGCTGGGGAAAGTAATACTTTCTTCTTTTCCTTTCTTCTTTACTTAGCTTCCCTGGTTGATTCTGAGGCTGGGAAAGACTGCTTATGGCCCTTAGTATCTTCTGTTATACTAGTCAAAGATGAGACAATGCATCCCAATGGGAAAGCAAGAAAGACCCTATCTCACTGAATAGGATGCAAATGGAGTCTGTCAGTATGTCTAATGAAGCTGACCACTTTTCATAGGAATTTTCTAGGCATTTTGGATGGACAAACGGACTACATATGGAGCCTAGGTTCATCATGTATTGTATATTTATATATACCAAAATTTGTTCAGTACTTTGACCTAAGGAAACAATAAACAACAAAGGTAAAACCTTCAGGCACTGGTTTCCACTTCAGACCCTTAATAGATTATGCTATCGGTACACAGGAGAGGGAAAAACTGAAGTATAAAATAGGTGAATAGCACAAAAAAAAAAAAAAAAAAAAAAAAGTGGTATTCAATAACCAGAATGTCCTGGTGTAAAAAGATCAAATTTTAAAATAAAAGGTTTGCAAGGCTATCTCCTCCCTCATAACCTCTATTTTTTCATACTTTGTCTGATCTAACACTGCCATGGATGTTTCTTTTTTTAGCAAATCACAAGCAGGGAAACAACTATTCTTCATTTGCTCAGAATCTGAACTTGGCACCCTTCATTCTTCACATCCAAAAGATATGGAGACAGATACATTTCTATAGTCTTTACAAGGAATAAACACAATTTGCTCCTATTACATCTATATTTGATAATAAAATAAATCCTACAACTTCTTATTGAATATGGGATCCAGCTCAGTGCTGGAACACACATAGCTAAGCAACCTGTTCCAAATTCAAACTCAACAGAGAAAGTAATTTCATAATTCTGTCTTACTAATAACACAACTACTTTGCATACCAACACATAACGTATGACCTCTGCAAAGCTGCTCCCTCAAGCATATTACTGCTTTCTAAACTTCATTTTATTCTCTTTTTCCGGTTTTGATTCACTTATTCCTCATTTCAGTTATCTTCAGTTTAGCATTGTTCCTTTACTCATGCTGAAATTGTGAAACAAATGATCCATTTGACTTTCTGTGTGCATATGGATGGATTTTGTGTATAAAATGATAAATTAATATATAAAGAGATTGAGGTAAACAGGGCACCTGCCCTGGTCTGATTCTCCACTTTTTAGTCATTCCCATTTGCATGTAGCTTTGCCAGGCTTTGACTGTGAAGGTTAAAGCTTGCTTAGACTTTAAACTCCATCCTTCAAAACTTTAAAGTACTTGACTTTTCAATTTAATTTGCTGTAATATTGTTTTTTGTTTGCCCCCTTTTTTTTTAAATATGACAAAACTTTTCTGTGAAAGGTAGCTTAATATTTATATTACAATAACATCTGCTGGAAGCTCAGTGCTAAAATGTAAGTGCTGTTGGGCCTAATTTCAATAAATCCTGTATAAACATACAATACCCTCGTTGTCCCAAACCTACAAGATGAGACAAATGCAAAGTGAATGGTAAGACAAAAAAAAAAAAAAAAAAAAAAAAAAAAAAAGAAACAAGTTGGATAGGATATTCCTAATTCATTCTTTTCATTTTTTTTGGCTGTATTTCAGCTGATAGGGGATGCTTAGGGAAAGAATATAAGAAGACTGCAATTACTGAATGACCCTTAATTGCTTTGCCTTTCCAGCTTCCAGTAATATCTTGCTTAGGAGCTCCTTAAGCCAGAAGTTATATCTATATTGTTGCATTTAGCTGGGCTGTATGAGCTGTTTTTTTCATGAGTTTGTCCAATTGCTTTTTAATCATAACTTTGAGCTCCACTACATCCTGTGGCAATGAGTTCCACAATTTAATTATTTGCAGAAAATGTATTTTCTTTTGTTTGCTTTAAACTACTTGCTGCATAATTTCATTAGTTGCCAACAAATTCTTAGTTAATTGTTCCCTATTTACTTTCTCTGAACCCAGCCACTTACTATCATGAAATCCCTCAATTCATTGCTGTCAGCTTTAGTTTTGACTAGCCTGAATAATTCTGTATCATTTACAAACTTCATCACCTCACTCTTCAGTCCCTTACCAGTTGGTTTAATGAACTGCATGAGTTCAGTATAGCTCCCTTGGGCCTTACTGGTAACCTCTTTCAATTGCAAAAGCCAACCATTTATTCTTACCCTTTATTTTCTAACAAATTAATTTATGTGAACACTCCTATGACAGCTTAGTTTTTTAAGCATTTCTGTTGAGAGATCTTGTCAAATGCTTGTTGATAAAATCATTATATCAAAATAGAATCAATGTTAGTCACAAGTTCAGTGACTACATCAAAGAACTATAATAGATTTATAAGGTAATACTTTTCCTCTAAAAGGCTTTATTCTCCTCTTCAAGACCTTCCCAGATATATGACTTTTATCCATATATGTACTAACTCTGTTCTTTTTAAAATTTCCATTGTATTTATCACCTTATATTTCTCTCATGCTGAGGCTGGTTTGAGCAATATATCATGCACCACAGTTAGTTCATAGCCTTCACAGGGACCTCCTCTGGAGCACTTAGGTAAATACCACATGGTCCTGATTAACAGTTATTGTGTGGTTTACATTTTCTTCTGGGCACAAAAGGCCTTGTATCAACACTTCAGTTTGAGATAAATCCTCAGACTCTCTCTGTAAAGAATTGTCCTGGTATGAGAAACTCCATAAACTTTTCTGCAGTGAACAGTGAATTCTTGGCGTTGAATTTAGTTTTTCTGCTCTAGTCTGATCTTTCTTGAGTATGCCTTTTGTACATAGATCATTTTTCAGTCTCAGCAATTTTCTGGCATGTTTCCTGCTTTTGATGTTTGAGTAAGTTTCTATTATTAGTTTTAATATCCTTGGTAAATTGCATGCTTCATACTGTCCTTCCTTATTATGGCTTTATGTTTACCTTGCCAGTGTTTATCTTTTATTGCATTTTCTTCTTAAAAATTTCCCCTAGTTTTGAAGGATATAATTTTATTCCTGATAGCTTTTTTTTTTTTTTTTTTTTTTTTTTTTTTTTTTACTGCATTGGTTTCTTTGTATTTTGACTGAAGATTTTTAGCTGGTAAAAAATATTTAGTTTTCTAACCTGCCTTCTTGGTATCACTCTACCACTCTACCCTATTAGTGGTTGGGGAGGGTGTATAGCTTTTCCAGTCTGAGCAGAACAACATGGATTTTTGCCATATTATGGTCCTTGATGCAGAATGATTCTGAATTAACATTTTGTGAACCAGCTCCTGCTCATTCCTCAGGCCTAAATCAACAGATGATTTTATCTTTTTTTTTTTAAAAAAAAAAAAAAAAAAAAAAAAAAAGTGCTACCATTTATATTGTTTATTGTTTAGGTTCTCCTGAGTGGGACATTTACCTAGCCTGCAACAGGGTGACTGAAATTTCCAATTACTATTGCATTTTCACCCTAACAGGTTCTCAAATGTTCAGCAATTAGTTGATTGCACTTTCTAGGATCTTGACCATGTCTTTTCTTACATACCCTCTCCAGGTAATAAAGAACACAAGCTGTCAATCTTGTTTAACATATTTCCATGTTTATTATATTCAGAATAGCTTTAGGAATAGAATGGTCTTTGTGTTGACTACAGCTGTGTTTCCAGCAACCTTATTCCACAGGTTCTGGTATCCTGCCTCTACCAATGAGCAATGCAGGTTTCCAGAAAAATGAGAAGCCCTTTGCAATACTTCAGAATAAAGAATGCTTCCTAAAGCTCTCTCTATACTGTCACATGAACAGAGACAAATTACTGCTGAGCTCCACATGAGTACTGAAACTGATGATTTTTTTTAAGTCTTTGTGCCAAAATAGTTGATGTGAATGTATTCAAGAAACATTCCAAAGCAGACTATAACAACCTTAAGCAAGGTCAGCTTTGTATATAATATTCTTGGCAATGGGCCTTTAAACTTAAAATAGCAATACGCAAACCTACAAGTCTTAAATTATCATTTCAGCGATGCACCTGAACGTTGACACTGTAGTAAGACTTCATGTTATATTTATAAATGGAGGCCCCGTTCTTTGAAAAGCATATCAGTAGGAGGCATCTCAGAGTTTCAGTAATTTATCTGAGTGAACAGTGAACAACATTGACTCAGGTATTTCTTGTCACATTACAGCTGTCTCTATCAGAGTTAGAGATAAAGGGAATAAATTTAAAATAGGAAAAAAAAAAAAAGGTGGATTAATGAAGTAGAGAGAAAAATAGTTAAGAGCATAGTATTTTTGAAAGGTGATAGAAAAGAAGTAAGTGTCCTCATGTGTGGATCTAAATTACTACAGACCTTTATGGGAAACATCAAACAAAAGTATTTTATTAACTGTTAAATGGAAAGCAAATGTACCGTCTTAAGCAATTACTTTTACCATCTGGTATCAGCTGTAATGTTATATTGTCCCTTCTCCCTGTGCTGCATAGAGAAAGCTGTATCTAGCTCTTTTCTTTTTAATCTTGTTTAATGCCAGAAGGAAGTAAACGCCAAAATGGCCTATTTCCATTTATGACATCCATTCCCCATACGTTCAGCTTTCATGTCAGGTACACAGCAATGATTGTATACCTCACTTTTCTGCAGTTATTCTACATGAGCCCTGGGATTAGCTACACAGACTCTCTGTAGTGAAGAAGAGGGTGTGCACAATGCTAAATTGTGGAAGTGGCAGTGACAGAAAGTGATAAAAGTCAAAAAATGACAAGGATACTAAGATGAAAACAACAGGAAAGTTAAATGCTAGTTAACCATTAAATTGATTTTTTTTTTCTTATGTTCGTATTCATTAAATTAACTCAGTTGCAAACTTAAGCTCCCAGACAGGAATTACTCTGAGACATAACCTGGGTCCCATTGCTCTGGGAAATCTTTCAAAAAATATTTTGCCTTCCCTGTTATTTGGAGCAATATTTCAAGAACATATGTATTTCCTTTTCACACATGATAATGCTGGACTATTCCCGATCCTGATCGCTCAGGAAAAAAAGACTTTTTATTTTATTCTGTAAAGAAAGTCCACTCCTTGTCTGTGTTTCAAACATGCTGTGCATTTTGTCCTTCATGTCGGTATTAAAAATCTCACAACCAGCACTCTGAGAAAAAAAAAAATAATGTGGTTGAGAATAGCATTTTTCAATCTACAGCTCTTATCACTGTGAGTGAAACTGAGCCATAAATTAAAGAGCAGATAAAGTCACTGAATTCTGTAGGTTCTGCCTCCAGTAGCTGTGTTAGTTTAGGTTGAAATTCACAGATCTGGGTGACCTGAGCTATTTTGTGACCATGTTTTATAACTTGAAAGCAAAAAACTTCTTCCTTGTGCCTTTGTCAAGAGATCCAGTCCCCCTCAAGCTTGAAAGTAACTGCTAGCATGTAATGCAGTGGACGGTTTGGGAGTAAAAGTCTGAACAGGGGATAAGTTTTGAGGTATCATGAATACTGAAATATAAGGAGAACTCTGTGATACTCCACCTCAATACCCTTCCATTTCCTCTTTTTTATGTACTCAGAGGTGTATCCTGCGGAAGCAGACTTCCCTGCTGTTTTAAGATATAACATGAATTAAGGCAGGAAAATCCTGGGATGCTGCTGGGCTCCTCCTGTGGTCATGAACATGTGCCTTTTCTTCCAGCACACTAGAGAACATAATAGAGTGTGTATATGCTGAGACATTCCCAATGCATATGACATGTAAATTAGGAAAGAAATATTGTGGAGAACTGCAGAGGACACATGAAGACACATGATTATACTTATGGGGATTTCTCAGGAAACTCAGAGAAGGAATAGGACTTCTGAAGTGTGGACACAAAGAAGGATTAACCAAATGTGTTTGCAGTATTATCAGGAACAGAAGAGAGCAGAGATCAATTCAGCCCAACAGAGATGTCACAGGCCAGATGGACAGCTAATGCAAAGCTGGTCAGGAGAGAAAAAGTTGTCTTCATGGAACCAGGGACTGGCAGGCAGTTATTTGGGCAGGTGGCAAGCTCTTGCTGAGTAGACTTGACCTCTGCCTCAACTGCATGGGTATTTTCTTTCACACTTACTTATAAATTTTTTAAACACAGCACCTACTCAAAATGTTTTAAGTACTCTGATTTACACTTTTTCTTGACCTGGACTGAGTTATGAGTGATTATGAGATAGGTGAATAACAAATAACTTCTTAAGCATGGAACACCAGATTATGGCTGTACATACGATGAGCACAGATAGACCCGGAGGGAGACACAGTCCTCAGATAAGTGGAGAGATGGCATCGCTTTTCTTTTTTATTTGTATGTTTTGGATTAGATGTTGTAGCTTGCATCACTCAATTTTCCTCCTCTGTAATATCTGCAACATGTAGGTTTTCTTCAAGAAATAGTACTTGACCTGGGACTCCATTCACCATCAGCCTGGTGTCTGCAACAGGAGGTGGGCCTGTACTGCAGTTTCAGGAAGGATGTACTCAAGCTGGTAACAGTCTAGCTATGACAGGCTGACAGTCACTGTAGGATGCAAACTGCAGTTGAGAAACACAATAAATTAAACCCATGTTGAGCTCTCTCCTGCTGTCAGGAGCCTGGCTCTGTATTGCATTCTGTGTAGTTGCTGCTAGCTTGATACCAACATCTGAGCCAGATTGTTTAAATCTAGTTCAAGTATTTGTGCATAACAAAGCAATGTAGAAGTATCTAGGAACTCTTACTACATTGAACAGACAAGTTATTTTATATTTTTAGTGGAACAGAAAAAAAAATCCTGCAGTCTAAAAAATATTTATGTAGGACATTGCAATTATTGTTCAGAATTAATGAGTTTTATCCCCTTCTTTTGGCTTAAGGAACACAAAATCCCAATGAAAGGAAACAGATGTAGTTGTTTTAAGCATTTCCAAAGGAAACTGCAGTAAAGTCTGAAACATCACTGTATAAAAGCCTTGTGTGTCATAGAGATGTTCTGATATTGTTTTCATTTGCCAGCTGTGTGTAAAGAGGGAGTTATGTCTGTGGCCAATAGGTCTTCCCACATCAGAGCAGTAACAACAACAAAGCAACGGAAATATTAGGAAAACGCTAACTTTACCTCCAAATACACTTGATTTTCCTAAACAAGAAACATGGATTAGGAATCAGTTCAAAGGAAAATGGTCAGAATTTATAACGCTCTACTGAAAGAGACAATAATAGGAAGAAAGAGCATTAATAAAGTGAACCAGTCCAAAGCGAGTGTGGCCAAAAAATAAGATATCTGAACATTATCTCCTGGCTCTCCATCTCAGCTAGTGCTTGTCAATCTTTAGGCTCCAAGAAAAATACCAGCACTTTCAGTTGGACTGAAGAGATACAGCATAATAAACTACCACGAAATTTCTGGGACAGCAAATTGGGCGATCCACGTCCAGCTCCTACCTCTGCCTTTACCACTGGTGTTAAGTGTTATTATTTGTGTTACGGCAACACCTAGAAATCTCAGCTCCAATGTAAGCAGACTTTTCTATGGCAGACCCATAAAAATACAGAATTTGCCCTGGAAACACCTGCAGCCTGGTGATACGAGCTTCCTGTGCTTTGGTTTTCCTATCTATCAAATGAGGAACTGCTGTTTGACCAGGATGTCTGTATGACTCCACTGTGGGTTTCCGATTGATGTTCTTTTTCACCTACTCCCCATAATGCTGGAAAAACAACTGTTTGATTGCAATCTGCAGATAGTAGGTCATGGTTTTGCATGCGATGCTACACGTTGCAGTGATATGTTCTGACCTTACTACGCATGGAGTCCAAGCTAATGAATGCATTAGAAAAAAACTAACACACACAATTTAAAACAGAACGTTGAAGGGATCAAACTGCTTGAAATGCTTTCAATCACATAATTACATGGTAAGACAATACTTTACTTACATTTGCAAGCGTGACATGGAAGTGACAAAATATCTTCTGTGAGCTTAAAAAAGTCACACATGACTAATATGAAATAATGGCTAAGATCTGGAGTGAAAAAGATGATGTTTTCCCGTGAAAATCTTGTCTTTCCCAGTAGCTTGTATTTTCTTAGTGTATGTCTCTGAAACTGTCTTTCTTCAGCCAGTTAAGATGCTGAGATCGATAGTCACTTCAGTAATTTAATTTATATCTTTGTTTATTCTGGTCACTTTTTTTTTTTTTTTTTTTTTTTTTTTTTATTTCAAATGCTTATCCATCAGTTTCCAAGAACCATGGTGTTGCCCTGACAGCTTACAATTAAATCAAGAGACTTAAGCAAAAATACCCCTAACCCTAAATAATTGTTAAAATAAAAACAATTCTAAAGATTTTAAAAAAAGAAATCAACACACAGAACAATGAAGGAGTATGTGGGAATAAACTTTAGTGACCCAACAGTAAGAAAATTTCAGAGAACAATGACCCTTTCAGGGGACAGATATTTCAGTAAGTACATATCCTGTTCAACAAATACCATCCAGAATGTTAATAAAACACAGGAAGGCTGTCAAAGTTTACCTGCTGAAGAAAAGCTCTAGAAAAGAGGGCTTTTGTTTTTCTGCTAAGAGGGTAAAGAGTAGTGTGGATTGTCATGTGGCCATATTTCGTTCTATATGGTCACTAGTGCCTAACACAGCTGCCATGGAGTAGGGGAGGGAGAAGGAAGGTCTCTTAAATTCTTCACTCTGAGCTCAGTGCATCAACTATTTTGCTGGAGAGTGGCAGGGGTGGATGAAAGATGCTGTCTTTGGGCAGTCTGTGTATAAGCACCACTCATCAAAGATGAACAGTCATAGATGTATGGATACCCTTGATATTTTCATCATGGTTTCATCAATCTGTAACTGCAACTCAAGAGGCTGAAGGAAGGACAGCAGAGTGCTAGCCACAGAAATGCAAAGTCCACCTGTCTGTGGGATATAGTAGCCTAGAACATGGGAGCAAGACCAGCTTTCTTTATCAGACACCCATAAGATAAATGTTATATAGGTGAGGATTCTTTTTATAGTAATAAGAAATCTTCAGCCCAGACATCTGATTACATAAATCCATGTGAGATGTGCCTGAGTAAAACAGGAATGAACGTAAGGGCAATGTTCACACTGCAGTACTACGTGGAGTCATTTTGCCAGGCAGGCTCCTATTGAGATCATGGTTCCAAAAACAACATGCTCTCTGATATGCTGATGATACCTCGTTCATGTTCTGCATTTGAACAGGATTACTAGGGCAAACACACACTGGATGCTTTAGGAAAAAAAGTCTTAGAATGATCTATTTCATCTACTTGACTGCTGTCAATTCAACAGATCGTGCATTTTAATATACAACAGAATACTTCCACACACATCCTAAACTGTACTAAAAATACGGTCCATTTTATACATTAATACCTTGTTATGTATATGCTTTGATAGTTTGGAGAACAAAAGTAGCAGTTTCTGTGGAACTTCATCTCAATAGCAATAGTGACAGAAAAAAATAAAATTAAAATAAAATAAAATAAAATAAAGCAAATGGAAGCTAAGCATCACTGTTCTGCATGGAGTCAAGAAGCGCTGGGTCAATTTATCAACAAGAACCCCATATCATCATGATCTTACAGGAGCCACAGGGGAAGAATCTACAACAATCAGCAGATTTGTAGTATCTTGTGCTGTATCAGCACAATATTTCCCATCCTGCACCTATTCATGTGTGCCAGAAGAACCTTATCCAGCACTGGGGCCTCCAGTCCTTTAAGCTGAGAACAAGACACTGTTGACTTGGAGTAATGGGCTTGTGCAGAAAGGCTCTGCACAGATCTGTTTGGCAAAGTGTGTGGGTTCATTTTTGCAGGGCCTGTTCATGCCTGAATACAGCTAGAGAACAAAGGTAGAGGGTAAGAGTCATCCTACGTTCAAGGTCAAACTTTTTCAAAATCCTAAAATAAACAGTGCTCATCCTGTATTCATGATCTAATTCTGCAACAAGTGCAGTATTTATTCAGATCTTTCCCTTGTCCAACCTTTATGGGTGTCATTTACAGTGCTAGAGAGAACTGTAATGCATCTGGTATTTATTATCTAAAACTCAGTACATGGTACCTTAACATCATATTTTTCTTCTGTTTTGTCTGTACCTTGCAGTTCCACATTTTGTCTCTGTACCGGCATGTTTTCAACTGCATAACCACAAAGCTGACCCTGAAAAATATTTCAGATTTCCCTCTACCGTCAGTTTTCCATTTTTGTTCTTCAATATCTTGAGTGTGCCAGGCATTTGCATTTGCAAACTAATTAGGACCCCAACAGCCCAAGATAACAGCAGCATAGAACATGCTGCTCCTTTGTGATGTTATCAGCAGAAGATCACCAGTGTTGAGAACCTCCATCTTAAGCAAGGTGTTTAATTTTCAAGTTAGTAACTTGTCATACACACATTTTTGCTTTCCTTTCTCCAGTTTTAATAATTGAACACAATGTTTGAAATAAATTCTGTGAGTAAGAAGCTGGATGTTTCGTTAAGACACCAGAACTGAGTTCTTTTCCTGAAGTGGACATCCTAGGAAAATAATTGGCCAGACTTGTGAACAAGAGAGCTAAAAGTCTGGTGACTGGAAAAAAAGTGAATAGATGATAAGAATAGTCCTTCATACTGTCCTACCAATGTACCTCATTAGCATGGACAGGGAGAAAACATTCAGAGATGAGAATGTAGTTCCCCTCCAGTACCATTAAATTATTGGCCATTGTTTAGCAGGAGTGCCCAGTATGGTCATGTACTTTTTTGTTGGTGGAAAATATTCCTTAGAATGGACATCCTTGAGACAACTTTACACAGGCCACAAATAAGAATGGAAGCTAACACAACTTGATCTTTACCAATTTTGTCTGAAAACCACTGTTGCCTTGGTGGAAGGCTTGGATCAGTCTTATATATTTGGGATAAGTTTGTGAGTACATTCTGAAATTAGTGAAACACAGAGACATGTTGCAACAAAGACCTTTGAGGGAAGACCCAGAATCTACACAGAAATAAGACATTAGAAACCTGTCCTCCTAAATATGGCCATATGCATGAAGTGGGGTGGGGCTCTGGCTGAATGGTTTAATTTGGCTAGGTACAGAGCTACAATCTGTGTATTGAAGCTACAAGGCATACAGGACAAACAAGAGGATGAGATGCTGTTCTGCTTCTCACATAAGGCCCAAATAACAGACCCAGGTAAATCAAGGGAAATGTTATGGGACTTAAGCTTTTTCTTGCATAATACCACTCTGTTTCAGTGGGTTTTAATCAGCCTAACAAGCTCTCAAGATTTATCTTTGTACATTCAAATTTAACCTCCTACTGATGTTAGTTAGAGGGAAAAAAATGAAGGCTGATTTCATTTCCACCAGATGAATTCCAAGTTGGTATTTACAAGAAATAATTTTGTCCTTCCAGATGCATGTGACAGGACAGGGAAGAATATATATGTCAGACTGTCATACTCTGATACTATGTCTCATTTCCCTTTATTGCTTACCAGGCAGACTTCCTTTTCAAGAAGGCTGCCGAAAGCATTTTTAATAGATAGACAGCAATTTTCTTTCCCTGTGGACTCTGTATGAATTTAAGATCTTAGTGATATAGATCTGTGAAAAGTGTCTTTCTTGTTGCTGCATTTTGTTCTTCACTAATCAGCATTTTCCTGTCACATACAGCAACCTAAGTGCAGTCAGCTGGCATTTGAAGTAGTGCTGACTGAAGAGTCTGACAAAGTCATAATAGTACAAGAGAGAGCAAGCCTGCACCTGGGCAGAGATTTGGGCTTTCTGTGTTGATAGACTAAAAGTGACAAGGGCCAAGAAAAAAGAGCTGCTGTGAGACATGAGAGAGGCATGCTTACCCTTATGTTCTCCTCTGCATGTAGAAGGTACGTTTAAAACAATATTTCCTTTTCCTTTTCATTTTTATTATCTTATTGTATTCTTCCTCTAAAAAATATCAGAAAAACTGTTAATGTTCACACAAACTTACAGCCAAATACCTGTAAGTCCCCAGACTCTCAGGTCTTTAACACATAAGCAGGGGGTGGTTGCCTGCAACGAAAATAGTTCTGTGTGCAACAAACAAATGCATTTGCCTCTAGTACCTCTGAAAATTGCTGCAGATATAAAGTGCATACAGATAAGGTTATCCATGAAACACAAGAGCATGGTATCTGATTCTGATGTGTATAGGCAGGATATTTGATATATGAAAGCTCAATAAGTTGCAATCCTAATACAACCTTAATATGACTTAATTCTACCTAGAATGTCTGAATTTCAAAGCTGTGCAAAAAGAGAGCAAAAAGCTAGCACATCACTTAAACCTAGCTAAGCCCTTACAGTATACATGTCCTGAAGTTTTGTATAAGGAGACATAAGTAGTATGTAAACCCTAGTTCGGTGTAAAAGCCATTACACATCTGGAGAGGCCAGAATATGAAAAGCCCTTTGATTCAATCTGTTCACAGCTACAAGAGCTAAACTGTATATTAAGGCTGCCTTTGAAGATGGAAAAGCTGCTAAGAGTGAACTGTTTTCCATATCAGTGCTAAATATCTCTATCAGTATCTTTCCTGAGAGACAGCTCCACTGGGTGTCTTGAGTAGAACTTGGCTTTGAGCATAGATGCTGATGCCACCAGGTACAGGACTGTATGTTCAAGTGTTGCCAAGTATGTCATACCCATCCTACTCTCAGGGCTTTGTAACAGGAAACCATTAAGTCCTTAAAATCCCAACTGGCATAGGCAGAGGAAAAAAAAAGGAGATGTAGTTCACCATCTCTTCCAAGAAAAGCACTAGAGGAATCAAATAAAGACAAAACAAAGCAAAGAAAGTAGATCTTATTATACGAGGTAGATGTCTCTTCTGAAGACATAGAAACTAAAATCTTACATGGGTGGAAGGGAAGACTGGACAAGTTCATGGAAGAGAAACCCACTAATGTCTATGAAATATACAAAAACTATATTTTGCCTAGGAAGTCCCCAGATCAAAAATATCTGGAAGACAGGAGATAGGTATTTTGACTGTTGAAGACTGGAGTAGATGGATCTATTGTCTCCGCCAGTGTGATCTTTTTTAGCTTCTGATAATCCTCATCAGTCTCAGATTTGTCAAGCATGACTTCAGAGCAAGCAATTTTTTTATGTTGTAACATAAAAAGAACCCTAATAAGTATACAAGTATTTGAGTTACAAATATTAAAATCACTGAAAAAGATAAAGAGCTCAAAGAGAAATTATAGTGCAAAAGCTATGTGGTTTTGTTTGCTTGTTTGTTTGCTTTGTTTTGTTCTGCTTGCTTTATTATGAAGGCTATAAAGTTGTTGGCTTTTTTTTTTTTTTTTTTTTTTTTTTTTTTAATCTAGAAAAAAGAAATGCTCACTGACCACCTTTAATGTGCAACTGATTTAAGAAACTGTAGTATTAATTGCTCCAGCAGAATTCACAGGAAAATAAGAAAACAACTGTTTTGCTGCTGTTTCATGTTAGAAATAGGCATTTGTAAGGATGGCAGGTGAAAGTGTTTGAAACAGATTTTTGAAATGTGTTTTCCAACTGTCTGTGAAGGCCGAGGAACACAGTGACCTAGTGGAAGGCTGCAGAACCACCATAAATGTGGCTGTTGTGTTTCTGCTAGAGGCAGAAAAGTCTTTAATATCTCTGACAGTACCTGCTGGCTCTGTATATCATATGGTCTAGCCTCTACTAGAATAGCCTTCATTATATTTTTTCTCCTTAAGAAAGTTCCTTCTGAAGAGTAGGAACTTATTAACTGCTTCTGCTGCTTCCGCAGACTTTTAAACCTGCATTACTTTTCTCACTAGCTCAAAGAAGAGTTCTCAGATTGTCTTCTCCAATTTCCATCTCTATAGGATAGCTGAAGTGAGCAAAATTCAGTAGTTACAGAAAATTCAAGCGGCAGAGTGAACATCCTTTTAAAATTCATACTAAGCTTTGACTTACAGAGTTTTCCTGTCTGTGTTGCATCACAAATGTGTTACTTCCCTTAGTCTTCCTCTCTGGAGGAACACAGCAAGCATCAAATGATGGAATGGAAGAAGGCAATTCTTACTACAGTGTTTTCACTGTTTGTCTCTTTCTTACATGCTGATGTTAATATGCTGTGGAGAGATTAGAATGCCAAAATATTTGTGGTTCATCAAAATGGAAGCAGTGATTGGGAGATTTGCTATATAACTGTGTCTGCGGGCCAGATTTACTTGGCAACCCCACATGTGTTAGCAACCCCACTGCAGTAACATGCTCATTTTCTTTGCATCTTTCTGGACAGTCATGGGAATAAAATATAGGGTCTCTTCCCAGTAAGTGTGTACAACAATCAATCTGAACTACTTTGATACCATTTACAATATACACCTGAGAGGAAAAATCTGGTCTCAAGCCAACATTTTTCTTGTTAATCCTAACCTGAAATGTTTCTACACAAACGCACGCAGTATGAGGAATAAAATGGATGAGCTAGAAGTACTGGCCCAGTCCCGCAACTACGACATCATCGGCATAAGCGAAACCTGGTGGGATGAGTCCTGTGACTGGGGTGTTGTGATAGATGGTTACAGGCTCTTCAGGAGGGACAGGCAGGGAAGGCGAGGTGGTGGGGTGGCGATGTATGTGAAGCAGGGGCTGGACTGTGTGGAACTTCAGGTCGGCGATGGCAAAGTTGAGAGCCTCTGGGTAAGGATCAAGGGACGAACGAATAAAGGGGATGTAGTTGTGGGAGTCTATTACAGACTGCCTGGCCAGGACGATAGCGCCGATAAATTATTCTTTACAGAACTAAGAGAGGCCTCGAGATTAACTCCCCTTGTCCTTATGGGGGACTTCAACTTGCCAGACGTTAACTGGGAGTGCCACATGGCTGACACGAGCAAGTCCAGGAGGTTCATGAAGCACCTAGATGATAACTTCTTGGTGCAGGTGCTAACGGAGCCAACTAGGAAAGGTGCCCTCCTAGACCTTTGCTAGAAAACAGAGAGGGCCTGGTGGGAGATGTGGTGATTGGTGGCTGCCTCGGTCATAGCGACCATGAAGTGGTTGAGTTCAAAATTTACGGCGACAGAAGGAAAAGTGCCACCAAAACCTTATCCCTAGATATGGGGAAGGCGGACTTCAGGCTGCTCAGGGAACTAGTCAGCAAGGTCCCCTGGGAAGCTGCTCTTGAAGGCCTCGATGTCCACCAGTGCTGGTCATTCTTTAAGCGATGCCTCCTAGAAGCACAAGAACAGGCAGTTCCTAAATATCGCAAGTCAGGCAGGCGGGGCAGGAGGCCGGCGTGGCTGACCAGGAACATTCTTATGGAGATTAGGTGGAAACAGAGAGTCTTTCGCTACTGGAAGGAGGGCCAGGTGACATGGAAAGAATACAGGGATGCTGTTCGTGTTTGTAGGAAGAAAATTTGTGTGGCTAAAGCACACCTAGAGTTGAAGCTGGCTGTGTGTGTGAGAGATAATAAAAAGGGTTTTTTTAGATATGTGAATGGAAAAAGGAGAACTAAAGAATACATAGGGCCGCTCCTTGATAGGGAAGGTCTCCTCACAGACAATGACATAGGCAAAGCAGAGGCGCTTAACGCCTTCTTTGCCTCTGTCTTCAATGCCGATGATGGGCTTTGGGACCCAGGGTGCCCTGAGCTGGAGGACCGGGACGGTGGGGATGACAAACTCCCAACTGACCCTGAACGTGTGCGGGATTTGCTACTCCACCTGGATCCCTACAAGTCGATGGGTCCGGATGGGATTCATCCCCGAGTGCTGAAGGAACTGGCGGACGTCATCGCGGAACCTCTCTCAATTATTTTTCAACTATCCTGGGAGTCTGGAGAGGTCCCGGTAGACTGGAAGCTGGCAAATGTTGTGCCGATTTTCAAGAAGGGTCAGAAAGAAGACCCTAGCAATTACAGGCCTGTCAGTCTCACGTCAGTGCCTGGTAAAATCATGGAGAAGATGGTTCTCGAACTTATTGAGGCGCACCTGGGGGACAAAGCAGTCATTGGTCCCAGCCAGCATGGGTTTGTGAAGGGTAGGTCCTGCCTAACTAACCTGATTTCCTTTTATGATAAGATCACCCGTATGGTGGACCAAGGGAAACCAGCTGATGTGATTTTTTTGGACTTCAGCAAGGCATTTGACACGGTTTCCCATAGGATCCTACTGGACAAAATGTCCACCATACAGCTAAATAAAAACATCATCCGATGGGTGAGCAATTGGCTAACGGGCAGGGCCCAAAGGGTTATGGTGAATGGGGCTGCGTCAGGCTGGCGGGCGGTCACCAGTGGGGTCCCTCAAGGCTCCATTTTAGGGCCGGTACTTTTCAATATTTTTATAAACGATCTGGATGTAGGAATAGAAGGTATTTTCAGCAAGTTTGCTGATGACACCAAACTTGGAGGAGTTGTGGACTCGGATGAGGGTGGAAAGGCCTTGCAGAGGGATCTGGATAGGTTGGAGAGCTGGGCGATCACCAACCGCATGAAGTTCAATAAGAGCAAGTGCCGGGTCCTGCACCTGGGACAGGGAAACCCTGGCTGCACGTACAGACTGGGCGATGAGATGCTGGAGAGCAGCCTAGAAGAGAGGGATCTGGGGGTCCTGGTAGACAGCAAGTTGAATATGAGCCAGCAGTGTGCCCTGGCAGCCAGGAGGGCCAACCGTGTCCTGGGGTGCATCAAGCACGGCATCGCTAGTAGGTCGAGGGAGGTGATTGTCCCGCTCTACTCTGCGCTGGTGCGGCCTCACCTCGAGTACTGTGTGCAGTTCTGGGCACCACAGTATAAAAAGGACGTGAAACTGTTGGAGAGTGTCCAGAGGAGGGCTACGAAGATGGTGAAAGGCCTGGAGGGGAAGACGTACGAGGAACGGCTGAGGGCACTGGGCCTGTTCAGCCTGGAGAAGAGGAGGCTGAGGGGAGACCTCATCGCAGTCTACAACTTCCTCGTAAGGGGGTGTCGAGAGGCACGAGACCTTTTCTCCATTAACACCAGCGACAGGACCCGCGGGAACGGGGTTAAGCTGAGGCAGGGGAAGTTTAGGCTTGACATCAGGAGGGGGTTCTTCACAGAGAGAGTGGTTGCACACTGGAACAGACTCCCCAGGGAAGTGGTCACTGCACCGAGCCTGACTGAGTTTAAGAAGCGATTGGACTGTGCACTTAGTCACATGGTCTGAACTTCTGGGTAGACCTGTGCGGTGTCAAGAGTTGGACTTGATGATCCTTAAGGGTCCCTTCCAACTCAGGATATTCTATGATCCTATGATTCTATGATAATGAAAGACCAGATGATGATCTGAATTAAGATTTAATCCAGAGCCTTGATCCAAATGTTGCTGAACTAGGAGGATATCTTCATCCAAAATTAGGTCAGAAGTTTGCAGACTGTGACCTGTTTATATAATGAGCCAAATCCCCATATTCAAAGAGTAATAACCTTTTCAGAAATTTCAGTTTCAGAGCTTAGGTCAGTCTCAGCCAGCCATTGCAGGTCCATCATTCTTTGGCTGCTCTGTTTGCACATGTGTAAGAGTGGCTTGAATTATTTTTATAACACTGCTTTCTGTAAAGAAATGATAACCCACTTGTCAAGAACAGCATGTCTATAACATAAGAAATTAATCTTTTCATGCTGATTAGCTGCTTTCTGTAGCTCTGATCCAAAGGAAAACTGCTAAATATCCCTTTAGTAATATATCCTTTTGTCATTAACTTGTGAGAGGAGAAGAAAAAGAAAGACTTAAGATTATTAGTAGCACTTAACAATGTCTACTAAAACAAAAAATATATAAATATATTCAGAAGGGGAAATAGATTATGAAATAATTATCTGGCCTAAAAACTGCATTCCAGAATTCCTTTGATACATGCTTTCCTTCTCAAAGGGTTTGTAAATGAACGCAACATTTGCTGTGTCAGTATAGTTTTATACTTCTTGGCAAAAGAAAAGTCCTGAGGAAAACAACAACAAAAAAAAATTATGATATCTAACTTTAACCACCTGTCTGCTGAAGGTGATCTTAACATGAAACAAACATAAAAGTTACATAGAAGTGCAATGGCAACATGACAGGCCAGACAACTGGTACACTTGTGCAACCTTAATGTACTGTTGAACTGAGGTAATAATTAAGTCCTAAAGGACCAATCGAAGACTTGTACAATTCTTCATCCTACCTGAGTAACCTTACTTTCAGTTTCCAATTTGGTATTGAGCATTTCCTTTTCATGGATTCTTTCAAAGTATTTTGATCTTTCAGATTCTCTCAATAGATCTCCTTCATTATTCACAACACTTTGGATTTATGTCTGATTTTTAGCACCTATGTTATTCTGTTGTGGCTCCCTATTGAACAATAAACAGGATGTTGCACGTGTAAGAGTAGCTGAGCTCTAACTTACCTCAGGAACTGTCTAATGGAAAAACACTGCTGCCACTGGATCTTTAGCTAGATGCTCAAATTTGGGCAGAAAAAAATCCAGCTCAGTACCTTGCTTCTCTACATACAATATTCTTCCTTTTCACTGCAAGATATGTTGGAAAAAAAATCTTATATAGGGAGTCACAGATGAGGGGAGTGAAAAACTTGTGATACCTTTTGAGTAAAGCACAACCCCAGCATGATGGCATTCCTTCAGAGGTGGGCATCTTTAGACAAGGAAACAATGGCTTCTCTTTCATTGTTATTACCAGCACTAATAACCACCCTTGCTGTTGCAACACACACTGGAGAAATCCTTTCTTGCAGGGGCTGCTACCTTCTTGTTGCAGAAAGACTTCATTTCACCTTCTCTCTTCTGTAGCACTGCCTGGCATGAGAGATGTATCACACACTCCAGCAGTGTGTGATAAACACACATCCCCATTGCTTCAAATTGAGATGGAGGCCTCTCTGCAAGCAGTTTGCTGTGACCGAATTCTGGCACAGCCAAGTGTAGTCCTTACCCTGAGGGACTTGCACTGGTACTGCAATGCTGCAGTAAATAAAGCCCATTTGTGAAAGCCGGCTTCTCTCTGTGGAGGAATGACCGAACCCCATTATGCTATAGTTGCTTTTTGTTCCATTCTGCCTTTATTCTCTATTTGTTTCCATGGTAGCAATATGGAAACATTTGGATTTCTAATGTAAAATCAAGGAGAGATCATTTTTGCTGCCAGAATCCAGTTTGTGATGTACTATGATATTTTTTTGACAGCTGAACATAAACCTGTTTCATAAAGAATGGATACGCTTGGTGTGAATGACAAAATTGGGAATTTTATTTTTTATGTTTCATAATGGGCCACTTGAACTGGGTTTCAAGTAATTTATTTTGATATTTCTGCTCCAGCATGTAGAAAATGTTTATATATAAACCAGTGCATATCCAAAACAAGATGGTAATTGCACAGCAAACAATTAAGAATCTTCTACTTCTCCAAATTGCACTGCAATTTAGCTTAAGGTTATGTAACACTAGACCATACCATTTCTTTTTGGCACCACCCTAAATTACTTCTTAATTTGTGTTCAGATGGAGCCCTCTTGTGTTTGCTAGGTTTCCTTACAACATCCATTAAACCTGAGAGCTATTTTATTGACCTACACTCAGAAGACCAAATTCCAGAAGGAATAGTCAAGCTTTTCTCCTTTACAAAACATTGTGTTGAGTATTGTATCAAAATCCTGAAGTATAGATTTTAAAAAAGATTTGGGTTTGTTTTGAAGATGAGAAGTGAGAAGGAATTAAACACTAGCTCTGTTATAGTTACTCCACTGTTCAGTAGCTGTTGTAAACGAAATGGTTTAGTTGTTGTTATGAGTATTGCTTGTGATATTCACAATTCATCCCTGCCTGCTTTGAGATATTCAAAACTTGGCTGGACTCAGCCCTTAGCAGCCTGCCACAGCTGACCCTGCAGGGGAGCAGGGGAGTTGGACTAGACCATCTCCAGAGATGCCTTCCAACCTCTATGGCTTTGTAATCCTACAACATCTTCGACATACGATTTTGAATCATATTGGTGATTTTCAAAATGACATGGGAACAGCTGGTAACCCCCAATGTCTTGTAATCTTACTCCAGGAGCCCAAAGTGCAGTGAGGAGTGGTACTTAAAATACTGGTTTTCCTCCTGCTTCTGCTGTAGCTTCTTATCCAACGATGTGGAAAAGATCATATAGTCCATGCATCTATCTGTCTTCTGTTTTCCTTCTGCTGCCTTTAAACCTTCTACAGACTGGTATATAGACTATATCTATTTTGGTCTAGTGGTAATGTTACAGGATACTTTAAGTATTACTTAGAAGAAAGAGTGAAGAAAGCAGCTACCAGGTAAAGGAACAAAATCAAAACTACAAACAAGATGAATCAATAGGAAAGAAAGAAAGAAAGAAAGAAAGAAAGAAAGAAAGAAAGAAAGAA
>CM021732.1:109098129-109186451 GCA_011075105.1 Heteronetta atricapilla
GAAAGAAAGAAAGAAAGAAAGAAAGAAAGAAAGAAAGAAAGAAAGAAGGAAAAAGAGAGAGAGAATGAGAGAGAGAATGAGAGAGGAAGAGAAAGAAAGAAAGAAAGAAAGAAAGAAAGAAAGAAAGAAAGAAAGAAAGAAAGAAAGAAAAGAAAGAGAGAAAGAAAGAGAGAAAGAGAGAGAACAGAAAGAGAGAGAGAGAAAGAGAGAGAGAGAAAAGGTGTAGAAAAGGTAGGAGGTAGGAAGAAAATGCACAGAAATGGTGCATGACAATGCTCTGAAATGCTGTGGGAAAGACAGAGCTATGGAAGAAGCACATCCATCACATGGAAGATCTGGCACAGAACTGCATGGAAACACTGCCTGAGTTACCTTTTCTTCCCTGTAAGTGCATCAGGAGTCTTTGTTAGTAATGTATGTATGCAAGGGAAGCAGATCTCTAAGTGAGGTGATTGATCAGCAGGTTTAGAGACAAGAAAATACTTACAGTTTGCATTTTAAAAGAAAAAGGTATTGGTAATTGATTCACTTCTACAATTCCTGAAAATAAAAATTAAGATCCATCCCCACTTCTCTGAATTCCTTTTCAAAATTAACAGTAAACATATGGAATATGATTTTTACAAGGCAGCTTTGATTCCTCCAGCTTAAACTTTTCCCACCAGTGCTTTCAGAGGAGATTAAAGGCAATAACATCAAAGACAAGTCAATGTGCTCACTGTCATTGTTTTTTGACCATGAGAAACAGTTTATTTACATATCTGCAGATAGCCCAAATGTAGGCTAACCCGATCTTTCAGATTACTTTCACATAATATTAAACATTGTCTTTTCTTTATAAAACTAACTCTAGGTTCTCTCCCTACATGCATCACTGTTATAAACCACAGATTTCATATACCAAACGGAGTCAGAAAACTAAGTCAAAGATTTTATCAAAATACATCACACAGGAAGAGAAGGAAGATTATTTGAACTGAATTCAAATATATGGGCTTTTTGTACTCACATGAAATATAAAGCCTTATTTAAGCATAAGAAAAAATAATACACGTTACAAAGTACTATAGTGAAAGAAATTGTGTGTTTGTTAAGGTTGTATATGAATTTCAAGGGAAAATCCTGGATAGGCCATAGCTAACTTTTCTGAATGATCCAAGTCAGTTCTCTAAATGTTGGTCACCAACTCATACGAGCTGCTTAGGCTGCAGTGGTGGTTTGTAACTACCACCGAAGAGACTAAATATTTCTGATTGCCCATGTTCACATTTGCAACAGCGCAGGCAAATTCTTATGTGCTGGCAAACAAAAATCAAGACTGTGATCTAAAGTATAATGAATAGAAAAGAATAAAAGTGATTCAGCCAAAATCAGCAAGAGTAGATAAATAGGTAAGTGTGTGATAGCCATTCATTTGAAGCGTTCAGATAGTGTGAGCTCAATACATTTGAGAGATCCAACAGACCTTTATCAGATATATTGCTTGACATTCCACAGAAAACATATCCTCAAAGCAAAAGCCTGCACAAAAGCATGGAGATATACTTGACGCCTTTTGCTTAGGAAGCTGACTACTTTAAGGACTGGTTTCCTTTATTTTTCTTTGTCCTGATGGTAATCGAGTTGTTCACATCACTTGCTTTCAACACAAACTGTATTATCACAAGTAACTATTGTTTACCAGTATAATTTTATTTCAGACTAGTTTATAGTATCTAAATGTAACTGGAATGTCACGATGCAGGGTACCATGATACATACAATTACAAAATGTCAGAGCAAGTGAAAAACAAAAAAGAAAATAAAACAAAACTAAAAACACCTTCCCCCCATCCAACCTCATCAACCTCCTCCCCCCCTACCCCCCACCCTCCTCCCATGTGGCACCAGGGAACAGGGAATGGGGGCTGTGGTCTGTCCCTAATGCTTCATCTCCACCGCTCCTTCACGGTCCCTCCCTGCCCCTGCTCCCCATGGGGTCCCTCCCACGGGATGCCGTCCTTTCCCAACTGAGCTTACAGGAGCTGCCCACAGGCAGCTCTTCAAGAACTGCTCCCACACGGCTCCGTACCATGGGGTCTGTCCCCCAGGAGCAAACTGTCCCAGCACGGGTCCCCCACGGGCGGCAGCTCCCCCCAGACCCCTGCTCCTGCGTGGGCTCCTCTCCACGGGCTGCAGCTCCGGCCCGGGGCCTGCTCCTGCGGGGGCTCTCCATGGGCCGCAGCCTCCACCAGGCCACATCCACCTGCTCCACCCGGGGCTCCTCCACGGGCTGCAGCGTGGAGATCTGCTCCATGTGGGACCCATGGGCTGCAGGGGGACAGCCTGCTCGTCCAGGGGCCTCTCCACAGGCCGTAGGGGAACTGCTGCTGCCTGGAGCACCTCGTGCCCTCCTGCTGCACTGACTTTGGGGGCTGCAGGGATGCTTCTCACTTCTCGCTGTCCCAGCTGCTGTTGTGCAGTTTTTTTTTTTTTTTTTTTTTTTTTTTTTTTCCCCTTTCTTAAATATGGTCTCACAGATGTGCAAACAACATTGCTTATTGGCTCAGCTCTGGGCAGCAGCGGGTCCCTTTGGAGATGGCTGTAACTGGCCCTTATCTAACATGGGACAACTGCTGGATTCTTCTAACAGAAGAATCTGCTACCTCTGCAGCCCCATGCTACCAAAACTTTGCCATGTAAACCCACTACACACCCTACAAAAGAAAGTTAAATCTGATGGCTTGTGTTATATAGGTGGGGTACTGAAATACCAGACATCAAGTAATTTTACAGAGACTGGAAAGTCTCTGGCAGAGCAAGGAACTGAACGCAGATGGTCTCAGTTCAGCCTCAGAATAATCCCTGGTCATTCTTTTTGAGAGGTTTACTGGAAGAGAAATACAAACTCTGGTAGAAAAATAGCATGCCATGCCCAATGTCTGCCTATACTTTTAAAGACTTTTTTTTTTTTTTTTTTCTTTTCTGGAAGGAAATTAATAAAAATCTTTAAATACAGACAAAAGGCTAGGGCTGAAGCTAGTGGTAATGCACATTATGAACACTCCTTCCAACCTTTCTCAACATTTTTTTTTTCAAAGGTTTATAATGACCGGTGATCAGTGCATGTCAAAGAGTGAATCTAGATGAAGAAGCCTATTGACTTCTTCTTAGAGCTTTTAGTAGTATTCATTCACACAGAGGGGCTGAAGGGCTTTGATTTTTTTTTTTTTTTTTTTTATTTCGGACACTTCAGTGACTTCAGGGAGATTTTCTCTGGTCCACAGACAATTCTGAAGAAGCTTTTATTACCTTTGTCTAGGGTCAAACATCTAATCTACAGACATAGTTTTAGGGATTAGGGGATTAGGGAGTCTGTTGACCACTCAAGAAAGAGGATCCTGTTATCAAGTTGTTCAATATTTTAAAAAATATCTCAACACTATATCTGAGAATAAGAATCACCAGCTTTTACAGAGGTAAATGAACTGAAAGGTTCATTTTCTTTGCTTCTGGTGTTTACACTGACAACAGAGCTACACTTCTCAGTCAGACAGGCTGTTCATGAACTGAGTTCAGCACCCTAGGAAGCCTTTAAAAGCATACACATGATGCCAGCCACATAATTTTCGATAATCAGCTCATTAAAAAGACTCTTGTAAAAGTGCATGGTTTAGTCTGTTGCAGACACACACACTGGAGCAGCATGATAACAGTGGATGTATGTAACAATTCAGAGTGGGAAAATTGGCTCGGAAAATAATAGGCTCTAATACTGTTAACTAATCAGTGGCGTCATGAGGTAGGATGTTCAGATATATGACCAAAGTGATTAATCTCAGAAAGCATTTTATGCTGAGGAATATAATACTGTATGCTTGAGGAATGTGGCAGATGTTATAATTGCGCCATGCTATCATGTGGAACAAAACCCAGAAACTGGTGATGCATGCTATGAAAATGAACTTAATTAAGGAGATCATTAGCAGTGCCTCTATTGGCATCAAAATACTAATATATCTCACTCATAGTTCAAAAGAGGAGGAGAACACCGTACAGCAGTTTCTACCCAGGATTACATTCCCGATTCAAAAGCAATCAGCTAGGATGCCAGAGCATGCTCTTCTGAAGCAGACCGTTGTGGGATAACACCAGCAGGCAGCTAAGCCCACACAGCAGTTTGCTCCCCTCTCCCAGTGGGGTGAGGAAGAGAATCAGAAAGGTAAAAATGAGAAGACTCACGGGTCGAGGAAATTTAATAGGCAGAGCAAAAGCTGTGCACACAAGCAAAGCAAAAGCAGGAATTCACTGCTTCCCATCAGCACACAGATGTTCAGCCACTTCCAGGAAAGCAGAATTTATGCGTTAGATTTTCTTGGGAAACAAACACCACCACCCTGAAGGACCCCCTCTTTCTTCTTTCCCCCAGCTTTTGTTGCTGAGCATGATGCCACATGGTGGAGGACATCCCTTTGGCCAGCCTGGACCAGCTGTCCTGGATGTGTTGTCCCCCAACTCCTGGTGCACCTCCAGCCTGGTCGCTGGTGGGGCAGTGTCAGAGACAAGAGAGTCCTTGACTCAAGCACTGCTCAGCAACAACTGAAACATTGATGTGTTACCAATACTGTTCGGGTCACAAATCTAAAACAGCACTACACCAGTTACTATTAGGAAAATTAGCCTTATCCCAGCCAAAACCAGTACATAATGAAAACAACGTTGACAAAAATTAAGCTAAAAACCAGGAATCTCTTATCTCTCCTCTGTAAATCTTGCTTAAGGAATGCAAAGCTATGCAGTGAACAGAAGTGATTAAAAGCCTGGACAGACTTGCTGATTTTATTGGATGTTGTTGTTAAGACCATCAGAGAGGAAACCCCCAGGTTTTGTTTCCTCGCTTTCCTCTTCATGGAGACAGAGTAAAAGCTGGCATCTGGAAGAATCATTCGTCATGCACTTTGGCAATCCTGTAAAAAAGTCAAAAAATCTAATCATGCTTTCAAAACTAATATAAACAGTTGTTTTCCAGCTTCTGTTCCAGGATCTATTTCAAACATTGTTTCAGTGACAGACTGTTCATGTCCAGTTATGAATGCCACTGGATTTGGGGAATAATTATATATTTCAAACTTTATTTTCGATGTTACTTTCAGTGAGGCACTGAGTGGAGACTTAGCATCTTGTGGAGAAATTGCTGCTCAGCAATGAAAGACTCATCAGGAGCCATTAACACTGGATGGATCCAAAGAGAGGAAAAAGAGTGAGAGTCTATCCACCAGGAGAGTCTGATTTGTGAGCCCTCTGTAGAGAACACTTCAGAAAGAAGGGGAGAAGAGGGAAAGGGGAGAGGTTTCTGGAGGTTCTGGAGTGGGAAGGCTGGAGCAGAAAAGGTGTTATGTCTGTAGCAATGTAGTCTCTCCTGAAGAATTCACTTCATCACCAGAAAAAGAAGCTAAAGCACACATTTAGCATATAGTACTTAAATTGGCTTAAAAAAATCCTGCCCTGACTTTATATTCCTGACTCCCTCTTTGTGCAAATGCGACCACTTGGTAAATCAAATGAGGGAACAGAGCCAACTAAGAAATGACCTTGCCCAAAAAGTAGGAATTTGTTCACCAAGAGACTACAAAAATATTTGGCTCGAACAATGCAGGGTAGCAGTGGTGGCTATGAATACTCTTGAATAATGATGATGGTGAGATAATGAAGCTAGTACTAACACCAAAAGAAATATACACCAAACTATGATGTAAAAGTAGATAAAAGGGTCTCCATACCCTTTAAAAATGCTGACCAAACTGACTTAGATTGACAAGGCTTTGAGTATAAACTTATTATTATGCAGCAGGGCTCCTTACCTCCTTTTTTCCTAAAGCCAGATCAGTTCTCCCATACAGATTATAACATGGCTATACAGGAAACCACCAGCACGTGTGAAGAGGCAGCACAAGGTAAGAATGGAATTTTCTGTATCACCAACAACAACTGGGGTGTAGCGCAGCAGGCGCAGTCAGGAACATGTTTTCCATGGATTTGCATCGCTGTATGTGGAAGCAAAAACCTTGTTTCCCAAGAAAATCATACAATGGATACAACTGCATTCCACATATCAGTTAATACCCCCCTTAACTTTTGAGGCCATTCACCAAATGCTACTAAACTTGACAGCACTGGGAATAAAAACCTAAAAAATAGAAACTGTATGTATTTCATGAGAAATACAAAGATAAACACCGTGGATAAAAGACGGTCACAATGCCACTGAAGAACGACTGTAGTGTAACCTCTACACGTGCTAGGTAATAGGAAGACATTATGAATGCTTCACACTGGGATGCCTTACAGGAGAGCAGAATGCCCTTTTCTTTTCTCATGTTTAAAAAACTGGAAAGCCAATTTGACATTACCTCCTTCCCCCCCCAGCTGGGAAATTTATAATCTCTACTTTGCTGGTTCTCCGTTATCTGATAAAAGGTATTCTCACACTGTAGTCTTCTGTTATTTAATGACAATCAGCAGGGAGAAACAAATCTACAGACAAGCAGTATTTTACTGCCCTAAAAGCTACTTATTTGCTTTCTGCCATATCCATTAAGACAGGAACTAGTAATGTCTCACAGATCAACGAATTCTATAGAAATAACTCTGAGGACAGGAAAAGAAAAGGTACTGGAGCTCTGAGGTGCTGGTACATGGGTGGAGTGATCATAGAACACATTATTTTATACGTAACTGGCCCAAAATGTGTCAGAGGCAATTGTTCCATTAGTGGACCATTAGTGTTAGCTGCAGTCTGGAGAAGTACACGGATCCCTCTCCCTTCCTCACAGGCAATTTCCTCAGCATGGTACTGTAGCTGTTGTTATTGTAGTTATGACTCCAACTCAGACACTAATAAATCACAATGTACAACTTTCCATGTCCTGCTGCCAAATGAGGGTGTCAGACAGTGCTGGGAAATCCAGATCTAGGAAAACTGAAATTCACCTTCCAGATCCAGTGGAGCAAAGATAGGATTGAGCAGCTGGTTTAAAATACAGCTCACTGCACTCAGTCCCAACTTTCTGAACAAGCATGTGACATATTAACAGCAAAGAAATGTTAGAGTTAATTGGGAAACAGATTTAATTGTGGTCAACTTAATAGTCTCTTACAACTAACAACAGCTCTCAGAGGGCAGCCCAGAGAGCTGTCCTCAAGCTGGGACTGTCGATGGATGCAGCCTTTACAGTGGTAGATGCTGTCCCTAGCTGCCTGCCTCCAGCCTCTTGCTAGAGGTTAGATCCCATGAATACTCACACAGATGTATTTTAACCCATTTCAGAAAAAAAAAAAAAAAGAAAGAAAGAACTGTGTTAATGTACTGCTTGTTTTTGATAGCATGCCTTTGTTTGATATGGTATACCTGAGGAAGTGTTTAGATGGGAGATAGAAATCCTCTGCAAGGTGCAGTGACAAAATCTGAGGACTGGCTACTGATCAGTGGCTTCTATTGGTACAGCTATTTGCAGAGTTCACACCTGGTAAACAAAACGTAGAAGATAATACAAAAGCTTGTCATTCGGAATGCCATCACTGTAAAAAATTGTCACATTGTACCTGGGTATTTTTAAATACCAAAGGCCAGTTCACAGGCAGGCAACAGATGCTGTGATATGATCCTTCCCAGATGCAGAATCTCTGGAGGTTCCATGTCTACAAAATAAAAGCTACCCAGGAATATCCTATTTCATTTCATACTAGTCTTGGAAACTTGTCATCTGGTCATTCCAGTATAAAGTGTAACCAGACAGTGCACGTGTGTAGTCTCACAAGGAAGTGAACAGCTCTTTATATTAAAGAGAAAACAGCAGGCCAGGAACAGTACTGCAAACAAACAGAAAACCAGGTCACTCACTGGGATCCTCAGAAGTGATCTCTGAGATTATTCTGCCTGTTAATGCATCAGGCCTAGAATTACATTTTCACAGCTGTATTAGAAAGACACTGCAGCAAGGTTATAGTGCCAGATTTATTCTGGCTGCCAGAGCAAGGGAAAGGCAAGACAGACACGATGACACAGGATTCTCACTGATCATCCAGTATGTTTTACCTGCTACCTGGGAGCACTTGCCACCTTCTTGCATATGCATTTTGCAGGACTGCCTATTTCCTCCCAGTACTCCCAGTGTTCACTCTGTTTTGCTTTTGAAAGTTAAAAAAAAAATAAAACCTCTTATTTATTTATTATATATATATATATATATTTAATCCTACTTTGTCCTAGGATATAGAATAATAGTATGTTAAGACTTAGTGGGGATTTTCCACCATCTGCTATAGATAGCCTCTCAAGTGCAGAGCAAGAACCAAAGTTAGAAAATTAAATTTCCGCGTCATCAGAGGAGTGTGGGAGATCGTAAAGGAGGGAAAAGCAGTTTAGAACCATGAGTCTGATGCCTATGTAGCATAAAAAAAACCATGTCAATTTTTTTTTTTTTTTTTTTTTTTTTTTTTTTTTTTTCCCAGCTAAGGTAGAAGAAATCACAAAGATCTGATTTCTATCAGCAATATGGACTTTGAATGACTCCTATGGTCTGATAAAGTTTTGCAAGTTTAAGCAGTTTTTCACTTTGCTTTCTGCTGTCATGTTGGTAACTATTTATCTTCTTTAGATTAGTGAGAGCCAATACTGATGTCCAAGCTTGGAGAATGAACACCTTTCTGGATCCATTCACCGATCTCCTGTTACTTAACGTTTTGGATCAGGGAATATTGACTGGAAGAAACTGAAAATACAAGCGGTAAGGCAGACTTCAGCATTCTCAGTTACTAAGTATGCAGGTAGGCAATTTGCATGATTGCACAGCTTGCATTAGAAGGTTTGGCGTGCCCAACCACCACTCCTTTCTTCTGCTTTAGATTTCTGTGCCACCTGGACCAGGGGGCAGCCTCTGACAAATCGGAAGTGAGTTAGAGATCTGTCTCCATGGAAAGGCCTCTGGAGGCTTGTCACAGTGGAGGAAGTCTGCTCCTTTTCAGCCTTTTGCCTATGAGTTGCACGTTTCTACCAGAAACCATCCTCCCTTTGTACACTCTGGGAGAAACACGCCTGCCCTCATTTTTATTTTCTGAAAAGCCTCCAACGGCCTTGGCTAGGACGGGGCTGGGGTCTCCAGAAGGCAAGTCGCCCTTCTGCTCCCTGCTGCTGGCAGGGATCGGGCAGCCCCACGGCCACAGGCCCACTCCCTGAGCCCCTCAACGCCGCCCTCAGGCGCCCCTAACCGCCCCAACTGCCCTAACAGCCGCACGCCCCGCCCCGGGGGCGGCGGCGCATGCGCAGTGTGGCGGCGGCGGAGGGCCCGTCCTCTCCCGTGGCGGCGCCGTGATCCCTGCGGCTGCCCGTAGCGGTGGCCCGTAGCGGCAGCGCGGGGGCAGGCCGGCCGCGAAATGGCGGCGCAGAAGATAAACGAGGCCCTGGAGCACATCGCCAAAGCGGAGAAATAGTGAGCGGGCAGCGGGGGCGGCGGGGTGCTTAGGCGCCTGACGGCTCGGCTCGGCTGCCAGGTCTACCTGGCTGTTCTGGCTCGCGGGGGCGCCGCGCCGCCTCCTGCCCGAGCCGGGCGCCGCGGAGAGCGCTGCTCGCCCCCGCGCCTCGGGGCTGCCGCCCGCCGGGCGGCTCGGCTCCTCTTCCTCACCTACGGGCCGCGGCCTGGGCGCTTAGGAGGTGTCTTGGGAGTTGTAGTTCTGCTGGCGGCCGTGCGCGGAGTGGAGGCCCAGGGGAGAACTACGTCTCCCATGATGCCCCTGGCGGAGCGGCTGGTCTCGCGGGGGGACGTGGCCGGGGGGGGGGGGGGTTGACATGGCGGCCGGGCCCCCTTACCGCAGGGGCTGGTTGTGGCGAATAAAGCTGCTTCACCCCGCCTGCCTTCCTTGGCTTGGTTGTTTCCTGCCTGTTTCCTTTTAGATGGCCTCAAAGACCTGTGCTGACGTGTAACTTAAAGGACTTCGCGTCTGCGTGTGGCAGTCTTTTTATCTGTGTTTTAACACTGAATATAGCCGTTTTGCTCGCATCTGCTGTACAGATGGAGTAGAGCTGACTGTTCCAAACATGCTATAACGTTAGTAATAAATAAATAACGACAGGCAGTCGTGAAATTGAGGATCGAAAGTCGTGTGATAGTGGAGAGACTACCTCACAGTTCCCAAATCAAGGATCGAAAGTAGCATGATAGCAGGGAGATCGCTTTGCAACAACAAATGTACTTGTACCAAGTATTCTTTTCAAATTAACTGGTGAAAAATGTCTTTCAGTAGAATTCATTTTAAGTATATCTTGGAAAGCATCTGACATAAAACACACTAACTTCATGAACTGTATGTTAGTTAAATGAAATGGAGGCTTTTTGTGATTAAAAATAATACTATGCTAAAAATAATACAAAATGAAAGCTCGCTTTGGATTTGTGTGCTGTGGTAAGCACAAGTAAGATTACAAAACCAACATATGGTCCATATACAATGTTTTTTTCCATGTTGAGTTTGTATTGCATCCGAAATGTGAGTCTACAACAGATACTAAAATGAACTTTAGAGTTATGATTTTTCGTTGTTGTTTTTTATTTATTTTTTAAATAAGGAAATCATAGTATTGAGGTCAGTATTGCCTGATGACTCACCTCACTTTGCTGTCTATAGTTTTTCCTCACGTGTATATATGTGCAGCACCAATTAAGTGTCATGAGCTGTTGTGGACATATTAATGACAAACCCGTGAGGCTTTGTGTTTGTGTAAATTATTTCATTTATTTTTGGAATGGGGAGTCTGATGGTTCATTCTCAAGTAGAAGTATTTTTGTTTTGTTGGATTCCTAATGCTGTGGAGCTGGGCTTGAGAGGACTCTTTGGGGATCAATTTAGAAGCGCGTTAGGACAGGGCATGTAACTCAGGAGATCATTGCAGTGCTTTATGCAATGCCAAACAATGTTGACGTTTATTTTTGCAGTTGTGATGCCACTGTGGCATTGAAAAAGGAGCAGTCACTCCTTTTCAGAGGTTGTTTAAAGTTCTAAATTTATATTAAATGCTGCAAAGGTAACATATAAAAATATTAGTAATTATTAATAAGCCTTTCTTCTTGTATTTTAGTCTGAAAACTGGATTCTTAAAGTGGAAACCAGATTATGACAGTGCAGCTACCGAATATGGGAAGGCAGGTATGTGTGACTGTAAATATGGACACATACTTTATGGTTTCAAAATACTTTTTAAGCTTAAACCCTGATAATATTTTACATATTTTCAGTACATTACTGTATAAATAAAACTGCTGTGAAGACTGAAGTAAGAAGGAAAAATAAATATTCCCAGTAGCACTGTAAAAGAAACCTCAAATTGTACTTGGAGTTCTAGACCAGTTGCAAAATACTTTTTTTTTCATCTCAGGCTTAGAGCTTCTACCTTGGATATTATTATGTGTCACAAAAATAAAGCTTTCCTCCTTCCACTTGTCCCCCCCCCCAAATCGTATGACCTTCCCTAACAACAAATATTCTAGCTGTTCTTAAGTCTTTGCTTTTTCATCATCTTTTGAAGTATGTCTTGACTAAGACTGTCTCAGTAAGGCAGTGACATTGACATTTTTTTTAGATAAAGTAAGATCTCTTTCCTACTTCTTATCTGCAGCAAATGTCAAACCAAACAAAATTCTTACTAGCTGATTTTTTTTTTTTCTTAAACCATTTTTTTTCTGAAAGTAGGCATTTCTACTTACTCATTTAACCCTGAATTTAAAAAAAAAAAAAAAGGAAGAGCAATTAAAGCTATTACGAATTGAAATTTACTTGAAGTCCTGCCTCAATATCCTATCTTTATCCTATCTAAATACATACTTGTGCCCTGAAGTGGTTATGTTGAGGAAGTTGTTATTGGTTTGTTTTGTTGATGATAGACTTCTATCACTACCCTACTGACTTTGTATAATCTCTACTGATTAAACATATATATGTGTGTATATATATATATATGCATTTCTGTAGTTCTACAATTAAAATGCAGAATGAGTGAGTTCCTAAATCCATCTGACTGGATTATGTATAACATAGGGTACAGTGATGTTATGCAAGTACTGTTGACAATAAATGTTTTCAATGGTAACTAAGTGACTAATGAAGCAAGGAGGACTGTCATGGGATTATTATTTTTATTATTTTTTTAATTTAACAAGCCCTTCAATTTATCTAAAGAGTTTGTTTAAATTTTAGGTGATTAAATACTTGAGTAGAAGTGATTAAAAAAAATGTAAAAGGCAAACCGTAAATGAGAACTTTATTTAATTTCTTGCAGCTGTGGCTTTTAAGAATGCTAAGCAGTTTGACCAGGCAAGGGAAGCCTGTTTACGAGAAGCTGAAGCACATGAAAACAATAAAGCGTATCTTTTCATTGTTTTTCTTTTTTTCCAAGAAGCTGACCATTTGCTACTTAGAATGGTAGAATGGGGTAATGGGTGTTGGTAGAAAATGTTTTTAATATATACATATAGATGTTAATTTTGTCAGTCTAAGAAGGTTCTCTGCTGGAAGACTATTCCTGCATGCTGTAAGTGGAAAAACTAAAAAACTCTTGTTTAGAAAATCTACATTGTTTTAAATAATATCTGGCATGATAAGGTGCTGCCCAGTGCCTAAGATGCCTAGGTACTACTTCAGAAATTAATATATAAATATTTTTGAATTCCTGTAAACAAATAGTATGAATTAAATTGACATTATTACAATGCTAATGGCAGTATTTAGTAACCAGGAACATGTTTTTAAATAAATAAGATTTTCGCAACTTTATATGTGCGATTATACTTTAGTATGTTGCCTTTATTTGGTCCTTAGATGTGTGTATTTTTGAGACCTTGCCTATGAACTTAACAGATTTTATTTGCATTTATGGGAGTCCTTTCTTTGAAACTAGTAGTTATATAAGATTTTGTACACAATTTTTGTTCATTATAATTTTTATGGATTTTGTCCTTGACTTTGACAATGTTACTTCCAGACTTTTCCATGCTGCCAAGTAAGTACAGGTGCACCAACTAATCTGAAAAAAGTTTTCTGATTTACGGTACAAGCATGAGCTATCATTTTGATCTCACTGTAGTAAATGGCATGGTTGAAATGATTTCAGCATTTCAAAATCAGTTTAATGAAAGCATAGGCTAGGAAGGTCTGAAAACCTGCAATGGCTATCTGAAGAAATGATTTTCACAATCTACAGTACCTTTTGATATCAAATACTTTTTCTTAATTTTTTTATAAACTAGAAATTCTGCACTGTTGAGCTTATAATGAAATTTAATTAAATAATACTTCAAAGCGAGCAGGTAATGACAATTCAAATATTACCTGTGGGTCAGATCATGAGAACAGATTTTTATTGGGGAGATCAGAAGGTGTGGTTGAAATACTTTATTTGTGGAAGATAATCTCACACATGTATTGTCTCATGACATAACTTAAAACACTTGAAACATCTTCAAATTATTAGCAGTGAAGTGGTAGCTGATGCAGGTTAACATTTGCTAAATACTTACAGCTTGCTGAAATACACCATATCTAACTAAATTGTAAATTTTTCTCTGCAGAGCTTATGAACAAGCTGGCATGATGCTAAAGGTATTTTCATTTACTAGATCTTATTAAAAAGTTCCCTTTTATAGTGAATAGATAGTTTTATCTCACTCAACCATTTTAAAGATGTATGCAAGCAAACTGCATGTTACAGTGCTGTTCTTCTGTTGACTTACAGTCCCCACCAATACCCTCAAGTAGTTCAGGGAACCTGCTTGTTTTCAATTTGTAGAAAGAAAGGTGAGGGCCTCTTGTCAAAGGGTGACTGAAGACTGGTTCTTCTGCTCTAAACTACCAGAAATTCTTGCCTTAAATGGGGAAGCAACTAATTGCCCCATGGATGAGCGGTAGATTGAAGTAAGAGAAATAAAAGTTTATATTCTAGCGCTGTTACAGCTTCTTTACACTTGACCAAATACTAATTTTACTGATGATATCAGTAAAAGCAGTCCTGAAAAGAGGGGTAGTAGAATCAGGTTATCTCACAGGAACAAAGTGATGTGGATCTCTTTATTTCTGAAAGAAAAATAGGAGTGTCTGGCAGAATTTGGAAGCCATAGTATGAGAAGGCAGTCTTGTTTTGCCTGTTTGTTCCATTAGTACTTGTATTATGGGGTAGTGGAATAGCATTTTTGCTTGAAATACTTATTTGTGAAAGAAAAATATTTCTACTTACTTGACATGGGTAATGTATTATGTCACGTAATTGTTAAAAGCATATTTTCTAAATTATATTAGTTTAGTTATCCATTACCTCAGCCATGCTGCATGTGTTGTGTGGTCTTTCAGTGAGTTTTGGGTGACACCTCCAAACTTCATGCGACAGGTTATTGTAAGCCTTCTAATACAGCAGTATTCATTGCTGTAATCTGATTGCTTATGAGAATCTTGACTGTTACCTTTTGTATGAGTGTGTATTAGTGACTCACTAGCTTTATAGATCACTGGATGATATCATTTGGGCATCATTAAATCAGTGCATATTAAGTTTGGTGCTTAGAAGTACTTTTGGGGTTTGTATTCAACATTCAAATCTATTCAAGACTGTAAATACGAATTAGAATCTTAGTCTGATGATCAAATCCAATCTGACAGGAAGGTTGGTATTTGTGTGGACTGCTGCTTAGTTGCTCTCTAGCTGCTTGTTGAATCAGATTTTAAAGATGGAAAGATTGAATTCAAAGATTGAGAGTGAGAAAATTTAGTTTTAAGTTGGATTGAAATCTTCAGAAGGAGTGAACTTGTTGGACTGACTCTGGCTGTGAGAAAGCTGCCTGCTATGTCCCCCTTTCTATGGTTATTCATTGAGTTTAAACTCTACTAAATTTGTTCTTCACACATATGTGGCAGTGCAGAAGGTTCATTTCTGTATTACTGTGTGTTCTGTCACTTTTTTTTTTGTAAGCTGAAACCTCTAAATATATATTGTTACAGTTTGTTTTGCGTTGTTCCAATTGCTTCATAAGCACAGCTCCTGATGGCAGTTTCCCTCTGACTGTTTCTTTGCAGGAGATGCAGAGACTCCCTGAAGCTGTCCAGCTAATTGAGAAAGCCAGTATGATGTACCTGGAGAATGGGACACCAGATACAGCAGCTATTGCACTGGAACGGGCTGGAAAGTGAGCCTGCGGGGCAATGTCTTTGGTTTTCTCCCTGTCTTTTTGCTGCTTTCATCTGAAGAGAAATTACTTATGTTTATCACAGGTTAATAGAAAATGTGAGTCCAGAGAAGGCAGTACAGCTCTATCAGCAAGCAGCATCAGTGTTTGAAGTAAGCTTTACTTTTTTTTCTTCTTTCACCAGCAAAGAACTTTCCAGTCCCAGAAAGTAAACTGACTTGGATGAATTGCTGTTTAGGGTCATCTGTAAAGCTAAGAAAATGCCCAAGGATGATCTTTAAATTATTTTTTCCTCCTTTCATATCAGTGGCTGAGTAATGAAGGTGAAGGGTTTTTGTGCTGTAGAGGAGGAGATTATAAAAGTGAGGGGTCAGTTCTTTTCTCAGTTTGGGACTTGACAAAATCTGAGTCCTATATGTTTTCATTTTCTGCTTCTTGATCTGTTCAGAGTGTAAGGAATATGGCTTCCGTTGAGTCCTGGAACCTAAAGCAGTTTGAAATCCTTGAAGGCACAGAATGAAGAGTTTGCTTAAAGTTCCACCAATCCCATAAGCCTTTTAATTACTGTCTTTGGCATATTTCTCTATAGGTGGTTGTCCTTTGTATGTCTGCAAGGCTGTGTTGATGTTGCTTTACTCTCTAGATGCATACAGGAGCTGGCTGTGGGACTTGGTTACACCCGTACTCTTTGTGCTTCACTTGAGTTTGGGAACTGTTATAGCAGAAGTAATGGTTTTTGGTTACAGACAAAATACTTAATTTAAGGTCTATTAGTCTTAATCCTACGCAAATGGAATATGAACATATGAATTCTCTTTGGTCTTTTCTAGAATGAAGAACGTTTACGGCAAGCATTAGAAATGTTAGGGAAGGCTTCAAGACTTCTAGTCCGAGGACGCAGGTATAGCTTTATAACTATTAATATTTATAACTATTCTTGAATGTAGTTGAATCTTTAACAGTTTTTGTTGTTGTTGTTGCTGGGTTTATATACCATTATTTATCATTCTTTTTTGAGACGCACTTCAATCTTGAATGCAGTTTCTGTGGAGTATAAGACTATCATGTTCATCCAGGAGTCACCTGTCCTGGGATAGGAGAATGTGAGCTTTAAGTCTTTGTTTCCTTCGTGTTTATTGAGCAGCTATAAAGGGCCTACATCAGTTTTCCCTAATTGCTAAACTACTTTAGTTTTTTTTTTTCTTACAGCACTAATGTTTAAAAAGTATTTGGAAATCTTTTACTGATGTCTAATATAAAACAGGGAAATTAAGTTATGAAACTGAGGAAAGAAATCTGTTGTCAGTGTTCTGATTCTGGACTTCTAAGAAGCGTGTATCTTTGTTTCTCAATGGCAACTTGTTTTAAGTACTTATTACTGGCACCAAACTTGACCTGCAGTTCAGCTTAGACTTGCTTTACTGAAACATACAGTTTCCTCATCTGATCTGTGTTTCTAGCTACTTTTAAGAAGCTTTATTTTGTTGTGTAATTGTGGTCAGAAAAATAAATTTATAAATTGATGTCAAAATCTTTCTGTGAAAGAGCAAGTCATCGTAGCTGCAGAACATCTGAAACATGGCTGCTCTGCTACTTTATAGTTCACGTGCTATCACTCCTTTGTAGAAGTTTAATATTGTAGTAAAAAGGAGTATGAAAACTGGAAACCAGCTACTATGTTTTTTCATTGTTTGTTGACATCAGATATACTGATTGCTTATAGTGATTTCATGACATACAGAAATCTGTTAGAGGAAATTATGAGGTATTCATCATGTATGATGTTGTGAAAAGTGAAAAGTTTTGTCTGAATAGCAGCGGTGTTCTTGGTCTGCATGTATATGAAAGGTATTGTTGACTATATATATATATGTTTACATACTTTTAATAAGATCTACCGCTGCTTTTTGTGTTGTTGCTTTTTATTGAGGAAAGCTTTGCGGGTATATTAGTTAAACAGCTCAAAATGAGCCTTAGGTTTATTATGCTTGTTTGCTGGTATTGATACTCATAACTGGTGAGTGGTTTTGTTTGTTTGTTTTAGATTAGATGAGGCTGCGTTGTCTCTTCAAAAGGAAAAAAGTCTTTATAAGGAAATTGAAAATTATCCAACGTGCTATAAGGTAAAAATCTAAGTTACAATTTCTGGTAGTGCATTTCAAGCCTTTCTGGGGAACTAATTAGCTCAGCTAGTTGCTGAGTTCTGTCTGACAATATGTTCCTCTTGACAGAGGTATCTTGTTAAATAATTAGAATGTGTGGTTGTTCATGCTTCCCCAACCTCTCTTTTTCTCTACTGTGATGTTGAAGATGCTATTATCTGTGGGAGCTATCAAAACCTCTGAGCTATGGATGGGCCTTCAAATTGATTTGGACAAGCGCAGTTTTCTGTTTTAGAAGCTGAATTAATTTATTTTGAAATGGGAATGGAGAGAAAGAGAATCACAGACATACTCTTACTGTATTTTTAATAGGATTATCTTCTGGTCTGTGTTCAGCTTTATGTTATTTCTTCAGTATTCTTAGTAGAAATAGTTGGATTTGGTTCTAAATAAGGATTTATGATAGTTTGTTTTGGGTTTGTAGTCGGCATGACCTCTATGACAAACCACAAAAAGAAAAACATTATCTAGTTTTGTGCAATAGTTCATTGTAACATTAGAGGAGATAACCTAGTTCATACCAGCTGATGATCTGGCTTACTACTTTTTCATGATGTGGTTCTGACTCTCTTGTTCTAGTATCTTAGAATCATTGAAGACTCTTAATGATCTTTTCTCACTAATTATTAGCAGTCTATTATCTTTCTCATATTTTACTGTTTTTTTTTCTAACGAATAATCAGTTTCTTTTTTTTGTTTTTGTTCAGAAAACTATTGCTCAAGTCTTAGTTCATCTTCACAGAAATGATTACGTTGCTGCAGAAAGATGTGTGAGGGAAAGTTATAGGTAAGTCTGCTTTATGTTTTATAATTTTAAGCTGAATGTTTCAGTAATGGTGATTTATTCTTACGAAAGAGCAAGGGAAATGCTCTCTGTCAATAAGTTTTAAACCTGGAAGTCTATTGACTTACAGTACAATAGCATTCTCTGTTAGATAGCCACCTATCAGGAATATTTTTTTGTTCTTAACAGGTTCAGCAGTAATTATCACTGTGATACTTGTAAGTGAATATACAATAAAAAGTTAGTTGTAAGTAAATACTTATGTCCAACAGGTGAAATTAGATTAAAATTATAAGTTTTTTTTTCAAATTTTCCTTGTTAAAAGCTGAGCAGAATACTGTTACAGCTGGAATTCTTGCCTTACTGATAGCCTTTGGCATGTCTCATTTTCAATCAAAACAGATGTGGATTACCTATTTGTAAATAAATGTTCAGGATTAAAAGTAGGGATTTCTGGATGTCCCTGTTTTATTTTTTTTTTCAGAATCTTTTTGCCATGTCATGTGTTAAGGCCCTTACAAAGTTGAAATTGTAACTTTTCATTACCACCTTTTGTTAGTTTGAGGATGGAAATGTTGAATGTAATCTCAAAATGCTCAGTAGCAGCATCCATGTATAATCAATTAAATTGTCTGATATGGTGATTACACTGAGGGAAAGATTCATCTAAATGTTTTTTTTGAAGAAAGTTTTATAGCATGTGGGTCACTACATTTCTCATTGTCCTGGTACAGAATATCTTGCTCTTGTCATACATTAGAAGAAGAGAAGCAAGATTTTCTTTTTCACATTTTTTTAATAGTTGATTGAACTGAAAGACAAATTAGAGAGAAGGAACTAGTCCGGTTCCACAATCAAATGAAGCAAGTATTATTTATACACACAGGATGTCAAAATTTGGATTTGTGTTTTACTATAAACATCAGAGGCTTTCCTGCAGTGCTCCATTTCAGCTTTTATCTGGACTTCAGTAACAAAATGCTAAAACGATGTGTTTTTACTTAACTGTATGTTTTAACTGAAATGACATGAACATATGTGTAAGTTGAATAGTTACTTTATTTTTAGAAATAAGCTGTTAAGATCCGTCTTTAAACATTGTGGTCATATTTTCTAAGTTTTCAATTTGTATGTTATGTAGAAACTTATTACAATATTTTTTCTGAATGTAAAATGGAAGAAGAGTTTATTGACTAGTCAGGAAAAATCAAAATCTAATCTCTTTTTGACTTGGCTGTGATTGTGGTCTAATTCTTAGCAAACTAATACTGCTGAAAGTTGAAGTTCATGGATATGATGATCCATGGACCTGGAAAAATCAGCATTAGACAATTTGGTGGAGTAAGTAGTTCCTCAGATTCTCATCAGTTGCCTGTTCTTCTGATTAATAATCAGCAGCATTTAAAGATAGAAGAGCTAAGCATCAAGTAGATGGCTGAAGTGTCCTAAATGAACTCTTAATTTCCTTCAGTATACCAGGATTTAATGGAAGTGAAGACTGTGCAGCACTAGAGCAGCTTTTAGAAGGGTATGACCAGCAAGATCAGGATCAAGTTTCGGAAGTCTGTAACTTGCCACTCTTCAAATATATGGACAATGATGTAAGTGGGTAGTTCTTATGATTTTTTTAATAATCATTTTTGTGTGCTTAGTTTGAGAGAGATTTTCCTCTAATAGAGGAAAATAAGGAAAGCAGGGTCCATACATTTATTGCGAGTTGCTCTTTCATCCTACGTTGTGCCTGCAAATTTTTTCTTTTTTTTTTTTTTTGACTTTGCTGCCTGCCTCTGTGAGGTCCCACACTGTTCTGTGCTGATGGTGGGAAGGCTTAGATGGAAGAGCAAGTTGTTATCAATATGCTGAGTTGTTATCAATATGCTGTTTAATGAGTTGTCCAAAATACAGTTGCCTTTTGCTCCATTAGTTAAGGGGGTCAGAACACTTTGTTGCTAGTTGTTTATCTCAGAAATACCATGTTGCTGCCTGCATAAACATTACAGAATGAATGTGATGTCTACAGGATGGCCTTTTGGGTACCTTTTTTCAACTCTTACTCTCTAATCTGTGAGAGGCTTTTTTCATTTTAAGAAAGTAGTCCATATGGTTGTGTTTTTTTTCTAATAGTAAATTTGTAGGCAGACAGTATAAAGATAGAAAAGACATAATATGCCAAACTTTGTAACACTATTGACTAATATTACTTTATTACTATGCTGAAAAGTAAAAACCAAGGTACTAATTATACTGAAAAGTCTCAAGTCTTGCAAGACTTAAATGAGCTAGATAATCTATGTAGTGGTGCACACTGAAAATGTGGTGTTTTTTTATTTCCTCCTGAAAAGCTTGAACAGCTGAAGCTTTAGAATCCAAGGCCAGCTAGGATGGGTCTTTGAGCAACCTTGTGTAGCAGAAGGTGTCCCTGCCCGTGGCCTATGGCAGAGAGGTTGGAACTAGATGATCTTAAGGTCCCTTGCAACCCAAACCATTCTATGATGATTCTATAATCATTTGGCAAAATTGCTCTATAATACACAGTAATGATACAGATTTTGTTTCTCATTTCTTAAAGTGTTGGAGATTGAAAAATGAACCAATGTTACACTTACTCTAAATTGTATGAAGTGTGGTCTGAGAGCAGCATCAGTCTGTTTTCTGTACCGAATGTGACTTCTTTGTTAATTGTGAAATTTAGTCGATTCTGGACAGTGTAATTTAACAAGACTATTTTGTGATAGTAAAGAAAGTAAACTTACCTTTTTCTTATCAGTATGCCAAGCTTGGTCTTACCTTGGTGGTCCCAGGAGGTGGGATCAAGAAGAAATCTTCAAACACTGCACAAGACAAGACAAGAGGACCAGCCGTGGTGGGCTCTCATGCCGATGAGGAAGAGGACGAATATTCCGGTGGACTTTGCTAGCTGCAGATACATGTTGTCTTAAATATCTAACTTGTTTGTGATGTTGAGCATATCCAAAGGTACCAGATTTACCAGAGCTTCATTGCAATTGTGATACGGGAATGCTAATATTAGCTTGGCAGCTTTTGGGTACAAAAAAAAAAAAGAGGAGTAAGAGCATGATTGTACCTTTCATCTTGAAACACCTTTGGATTTAATTTCTTACCTGGTAGGAGCTCCTTCAGGACCCTGCCTGCAGTTGATGGGGAAAAATTTGAGAGAAGTTTTTACTAAAAGCACAGTTTAAAAAGAAACCAAAACTCTGAAGAGAAGCACTGGAGTTAGGGAGAGTGGCACAAAATTCCAAATGCTGGATTTCAATACCTGACACTTTTTTGTCCCCAAAAATATGTTTGTGATTGTTTTCTGAGTTAAATGTAAGGTCATTAAATGAACATCATCCAGATGTTCATCTCCTTTTTAACATTATTTAAGGAAGACCATGGCACAGAGGGATTTTCCACTAGGGTAATCACTAGGGGGAACATTCAGTTTATTTTAACATGTTTTGACCTCACTGTGGAATATTACTTTAGTATCTTATTATTTGAAAGGAGTATCCATGTGGTTGTAGAAAACACTAAGCTACTGTGGAGAATTCTTGCAAGGTTATAGGCATAGATGTGCACATCTTTCATCTTACATTAACCTGAAGTCTTTTGAAATATGTGAGTGCATGGTGTTTGTAATGCACACCTTGGGAAGGGAAAGAGTGGATGACCTTTCTAGTACTGTTTCCGAAGCATGACATAATCAAAAACAAAAATGAAGGTAGTAGTTAATGTGTGTTAAATATAAAGCTCAAGAGACAGTGTTTATCAAAACATAGGTGGAACATTTCAGTGGTATGATTGAGCTTAGGAGTGTTTCAGATGTTCACTTCCTAATCAATACTCTAGTTTGCAAAGACGTTTCACATTTTCAAAGCATAGAACAGCTACCTTTTACAAATGGCATTTTTCAAACTAGCTCAAACCCCAAATAACCAAATTTTAAAGCATCTTCTCCACTTCTATTTGATTACAAGTTGTCACGTCTTTCACAAGCTTCTTTAGTGTCTAAATTAATTTGACCATTTTATGCTTAAAAGTTGTCAACCCTAGAAGACGGATCTGTGGTCTGTTTTTTCAGGAGAACCTAATCAAGATCTGCACTAAGGTGATGTCCAAAGCTCGATAAACAGTAGACCAAAAGCATAGGGTTAAGTGTCAATACAGTTTCTGCCGCATCAAAGCATTGGATGGCTTCAAAAATACCAAGTGTGTCAGATGTAATTGTGGTTAAGGTAGACTCTGAGGACTAATACTCACTTTGCTTGGGGTGGAAAGCACTGAATAGCATAGCAATGAGTGCACAAGCTACACTATGATTGTAGGCAGGACTGCGGTAAAAGTCATGTTATTCAATTTCATAGATGTTCAGAAAAAGTTTTTTCTTTTTATTATGTAATAAGCTTGGATTTCAAAGCAGTTTGAAAGTTTCCTAAAGCTGTTTAAACCTGTTGTTCTGTACTGTCTGATAGATAATTTCCCTCTGATATTAAGGATGTATATAAAAGTTTTTGTACTACTAAAAAATAGTCTAAATGAAATTTTAGAAAATGAGTTGCTTTTCTCTCAGAATAATTACTAATATACATGAAAGATGGTTTTTGAAGACTTTCCTGTAACTCTTCTTTCTTCACCACTGAGGAAACTGAAGTGAGGTGTTCTACCTTCTGCCTTCTGGATTTGTTCATGAAGGTCACCATGCACTTTTTTACGGGGAGTTTTTACTACTTTTTTTTTTTTTTAAGCACATTTAGAAGCACTGGGAACACTAAGTGATTTTCCTTGCTTTTCCCTGCTGCTTCCATTTCTGAAATTACTTTTGGTGAATGGTCCCAATGAGTTTACCACGTTGTGTGTGCAAACAGTAACATGTATCCGAGAAGACAAGCAAGCAGGTATGTCTGCGTGAAATAACTTGATAAAATTTATACATTAGGATGCTTTTTCATGGAAAAAATATGCAAGGCTGTCTCTTAGCCACTCCCTCAGCTTTTTTGTTTTTTCTCTTTAGTTTGTGCCAAGTACGGAAAATCTGGGACAAGAGTAACTAAACTAAACATGTTAAGCTGCCATTGAATTTAAAGAGGTTTCTCTGAATCTTAGGAACAGAATCTTAATCTTTAATTGCAATGTTGCTGCAAAGACCAAATCTGCAGAAATGGAAGTGTCTGAAAATAAGATGGTCTATTTTATATAACTTATTCTCCTATTTTGGGCAATGAAAGTGTAATAGGAATATTATCTGCCTTTTAGTAAATGTTTAACTATAGAAGATGCTGTCTGTATGTTATGTATAAGTGTTTGTTTCTATCTTTCAAAGCAATTTGCACACTTCTGTAAATACCATTTAAGTAATTTAAAGTGAAAAATACACCATTTTCAGCGAGGAAGTCTCCAAAACTAATGTTGGCTGTAAGAAAAATAAAGTTGCATGAAGACTGAGCAATGATCAGTGTAATGTATATGAAATTAGATGATTTCTAAATTATCTGTAACTTATGGCTGAGTATGCCCAAGTGCAGTGTGAAATCTGTGCTTTATTTGTTCCTTTCCCAAATCTGTGATGTATTAGACTATGAAGTGTGTTCGTAGCAGCTCTACAGATGCTGCCTCTGAGAAGAGGCTGTATTTCACCAACATGAAAAATAAAACTTGAAACTGACATATTTGTGCTAGCTTTTCCTGTTGTTGATCAGGTCCTGCTTAGTGCTGCCATTTGAGAATGAATGTTTTTTTGTAATCTCAAACAGATTTCATATGACTGTTTGTGATTCTTGTTCCCAGGCATTGCGGGTATATTATGCGATCAAGGACCTAAGTTTTGGGAACTTGCTGGCTCAGTTCAGGGCATTACAAGTCAGTGCAGTACAGTCTTTGCAGCCTGTTCATTGCACATTTCCTTACCGCCCATTTAATTTTATCCTGTGTTTTTTGTTTTTCTAACTGATCTTTCAGTACCTCTCTGCTGGCTTTCATTATCAAGGAAGTGGCATTTATTAGGCAATTCTGACAAGTCAGAATAAAAACTATATATGTTTTGCCTCTGTGCTGATACGTAGCATCTTGGTTGATGTCACTTCACTTCCTAACAGCTTGTATACAGAAAACAACATTGTTATAGTGGGCGATTGTCAGACTGGAATTTGTTCATCCTTAACAGAGAGAGAAAAATAATTAATTCTCCAAGTTCTCAATGTTCTTTAATTCCAGCTAGGCATAGTTATGTTTTAGCAAAATGATGATCTTTCTAGTGACGGGGGAAGACGTGCAGATCATTAGATCTTCAGAGATAAAACGCTTGTTTCCACATTTGCGCTGGTTAAATGTATAGCAAATGCTTGAAGTCTTCTGGAAGAATACACCAATGTGCTCCAAGATTTACATGAATATCCTGAAATCTAGAAAGGACTGGGAATATTGATGGGAGCAGCACAGACATAAAAAAAAGTCCCTGCATCAAACTGCTTGAGTACTGATACTGACTGTAACCGAGGTCTTGTGTGTGCCTCTTGACTGCCAGAGGCTAAAAGAGGTGCGTGGACCAAAATGTGAGGGTCAATTAAATGTGGAGGATATCCTGGTCATAAGAAATTTAACGTTAATTTCCAGCAAAGAGAACTATTTTGGAATGGTGTAAGAAGAGCACAAAGAAGTGACAGAAAGGGCTATTTAAGGCACAGATTATTGCTGGTTTAAAACCAAGACTTGGAAGTGGAGTAAATGGGAAGGTTACTTGGTTTTGGAATGATTCATTCTTTGCCTATGTCATTTAACTTATACGTTGAAGCGTCACTGATGGATGTTCAAGGAATTCTGTAGATAAACGGAGGTTGTTTTTTTGTTTTGTTTATTTGGTGTGGGTGGTGGACTGGGGAGGTGAGAGAAGTTTAAAAAAAGCATGGAATTATTTGTATTTGAGTGGAAATTGATTGTTAAAATATGTAAAATAAGTACATTTCTGTATGTGCTGAATGTGTACAGAAGTAGTGAGGAGAGTGGGGGCATTTGAGGTAGTATCAGTGTGTGTTAAAACTGCTGTGTTCATTAGAGTTGCTCAATCACATCACATGGGTCACATTTTCAAAGCAGTTTTGGTTCATAAGAGTGCAATCTTGGCATTCTTCAGTTGGGGAACTCCCTTCCAGCAGGGAGTTTAAAAAACAATCAGCTGTGTTGGAGTTTACCATTACATGAATGAGAACTGGGCTTCCAAATGACATTTGTTTTTTTCAGGAACATGGAGATGCCTAACTGCATTTGAGTACCTGAAGAGCTCTGACTGTGTCCTTCCACACTAAAGAAAACCACAATGAATCTGTTCCATTTGATTTGCCATTTTTTCCTTTATATCTGCTGTCAGTTGCAGATAAAAGGCGTCTCTGTAAACAAATATTTTCATGTTGAGAGAGAATCACAGAATCATCTAGGTTGGAAGAGATCCAAGATCACTGAGTCCAACCTCTGACCTAACACTAAGAAGTCCTCCGCTAAACCATATCCCTAAGCTCTACATCTAAGAGTCTTTTAAAGACCTCTAGGGATGGTGACTCAACCACTCCCCTGGGCAGCCCATTCCAATGATGCCTAACCACCCTTTTGGTAAAGAAGTTCTTCCTAGTATCCAACCTAAACCTCCCCTGGTGCAACTTTAGCCCATTCCCCCTTGGCCTATCACCAGGCACGTGGGAGAATAGACCAACCCCCACCTTGCTACAGCCTCCTTTAGGGTACCTATAGAGTGTGATAAGGTTGCCCCTGAACCTACTCTTCTCCAGACTGAACAACCCCAGCTCCCTCAGCTGCTCCTCATAAGACTTGTTCTCCAGACCCCTCACCAGCTTCGTTGCCCTCCTCTGGACTCACTTGAGCACCTTGATGTCGTTGTAGTGAGGGGCCCAAAACTGAACACAGTACTCAAGGTGCGGCCTCACCAGAGCTGAGTACAGGGAGACAATCACTTCCCTGGACCTGCAGGCTGCACTGTTGCTTATTCAAGCCAGGATGCTGTTGGCCTTCTTGGCCACCTGAGCACACTGCTGGCTCATATTCAGCCGAGTATCAACCAATACTCCCAGGTCCTTCTCTGTCAGGCAGCTTTCCAACCACTCATCTCCCAGCCTGTAGGTCTGTTTGGGGTTGTTGTGCCCCAGGTGCAGGACCTGGCACTTGGCCTTGTTGAACATCATACAGTTGGCCTCGACCCATCGGTCCAGCCTATCCAGATCCTCCTGCAGAGCCTTCCTACCCTCGAGCAGATAGACACATGCACGTAACTTGGTGTCATCTGCAAATCCTGTTGTGCAACTACTACTGGCTTTCATAGAATTAGAAATAACTTAATGCTTAAACTAGGATGTAAACTGTTGACATGCTTCTTTGCTGTGAAATTGATTCAAAGAGTTGTGATTAGGTTGGCAGTGAAGACCTTGTTAGTATTGCACAAAAATGCTATTTAGATGCCTTAAATGTATTTAGTTTGCAACTGTAATTTTCATAGTTGCTTTAAAGTGTGTAATTATATATATTGCTGTATGTTTGTACAGAGAACAAAGCTAACACTGGCAAGTGAACTTTTTCAAGGTTTTAAAAACTTTCTAGGTAGGTGCTTTTTCTGTAACTAATTGTATGACAAATGCTGTTCTTTTTTTTTTTTTTTTTTTTTTTTTTTTTTTTTTTCCTTTCTTATTTTAAAGCAAACCTGACACTGCTTTTAAACAAGAGAAGAAAATACTCAAAGCTGTCAGTTAACAAAATGTCTTGGAGGCATTCCACTATAGGTCGGCTAAAACATGGTTTGAGTTTCAGTTGTCAAAATGCCATTCTCACCTCTTAGAAGACCACATTTGCATTTTTTTTTTTTTTCTTTGAATGCCTGAATTGTTCCAAAGGAATAAAAGGGTGTTATCCAATAGTCTCACATGCTGCTGTTCTTCATTTGTATCTTATTTACGTGTCTAGTTGGACTTTATTTAAAGCATTCTGCTTATTGAAAACAACATTTCTTTTGGTCTGCATTTGGCAGCAGAAACAAAGCTGTGTTTGGATATCACGGAGGTCTTGAAGTTTGGTAAAAACACGGAGCAATCAAGCAGAGGTTAGTGGCTCCATTATACTACTTTGGCAAGTTCAGTGCCCTGTTGGGTCCTCTCTAGAAAGGTTTCTTTTTTTTTTTTTCTTTTTTTTTTTTTTTTCTCTCTCTTTTTTTTTTTCTTCCTATTTACTGTAGTAGCAATGTATTTAGATTAGTGTCAATGCAGTCTGTGCATCTTAGTCTGCATTAGTGTTTGAGCTATTGTTAGCTCTGTGCAGGAAATAAATAGTGGAGGGAAAGTGAGACAGTTCCTATCAGTGGTGCGTCAGTTAACGTTAGCTACATCAGAGTGCTCATAAATAATCCATATAAGCCGGATGCTTGAGTGCCTGTGACAAAAATCAAAGATACTCTGTGAAGGTAAGCTATTTCCATTGGGAATTTGTTGATGGGATTCCTTTGCAACAGCAGTTATTGCAAAGTGGCAGACCCTGAAACCTGGAAGAGTAAGTGACAATTAGCACTGTAGCAAGTGGGTAAGGCATATATTTTTCCACAAATCTGACTGTTGTGGTATGTTCTTGTGAAGAATGGGTAATACTGCATCTATGCAATGTGAAGATGTGTTTCTTGTACAAGTAAATGAAGAAATTAGCACAGCGCTACCAGAAGTGTGGAGTTAACTTGAAAACTGTATGGGAGAATATCTTCCTGAGCCCTTTTTAATCTGGAATGACGTCAAAGCACAGATCTTCACACAGTTTAACAATGTGGGCTCTGTAACTCTTAGGAGACTTCATCATCACTGACAAATCACCTTTTCAACTGCATTTAAGTTAAAGCTACTGGAGTACTTAAAGGCTGAAGAATCTCTGGCACTGAAGTTCTCCAGCGTGATGTGAATCATCCTTAGGGTGCTGTGAATAAGGAGCTGTAAAGATAGTAAGAACTAAGCCCTTCTTGGGGAGCAGAAGAAACCAAACCAAACAAAACAAAAAAAACAAAAAAAAAAAAAAAAAAAAACACCTTTTTAAATCACCTAATTTTATAGTGACTAGAAAAGTTTCCTGAAAGTAGGAAATAGAAGGAAGCCTAGTGCTGGTAACAAAATTGGAGCAAAACTTTCCATAGCAGAAGGGGACCACATTGGATCTGTGGTTATTTTAGTAGAGTCTGAGCAGGAATATCATGCTGTAAGCTAATGGTCTTCAGAGGCCAGCATCACCAGGTGTTGAGCTCATTTTTCCTGTCTCTGTCACCCAGTACCTGTCAGAGACCTTCTGAAAAGCAGACAGATCTTTGTTTCAAAGGTCAGCCTTGATTTCCAGTGGTGCAGCAGTGTGGCTGCCAGCTGGGGACACCAGTGAGAAGCAGCTGTAAGTCTGCACGGACATTGGAAGAAACGATGGCTGTTGGTGCTCATCTGCTGAGACTAACGAGGATAGCAGCAATGAACATGGCTGGGCTCTCGTGCACATTTGCTGGGGTACTGATGGGTACAGAACGATGTTGCAACCCCTTAGGGTACTCGACAGAAACGTTTGGACACTGGGGCGAAAATAGTAGATCCTAGCATCAGCAAAATATAAATGGGTTACCATGACTTCCCTTGCATGTTTTGGTTACGTATTTATGCACTTGTATTTTGCTTTATTGCTAAACTAGGCGTAACCCAGAATGGGTTAATTTTCCCCAAAGCGTTGTTACTTTGTTAGCGCTAGATGGAGCTGCAGAGCAGGCAAAGAGTTCTTTGCAGCTAGAAATCATCCAGGGTAGCTTTAACATTGAAATATTCTCGGGTGGAGTATTGATTTGGTTACAAACCACCGCCACACACTGCTGCTTCTCATCGCTTGCAATGCCTGCCTAGACGTCTGAGGCTGCACAGTTGGTGCCATGCTTCTCTGCCCTCAGACTGGGGGTAAAAATCCTTCCTGATATGATGGTTGCTGATGTACACGGGACAAGCACCACGTACAGCCTTGCTCTCATGCTGCTTTTACCTCCTTGAAGCTTAAATAAATGCATTTATTTTTGCCCGTGATTTATCCCAGGATAAATGGGCCCTTCATGAGGCTCAAATCACAGGTGTGATGGATGTGGCTTTTCTCTCTCTTTCTCTGAGCATGGCTCTGGGAAATCAGGTCACAGAGAGCAGGTGGGAGAAGAGTAAATAAAACAGGAGCCACTGTGTGTTATAACTTGTTAATGGAGATTTTGAACTCTCCTTGCAGCTGCAAATTTATGCAAAGTGTGATGTTAGGGACAGCAAGCAACAAGTTGGGGTGAGAAAAGCTGACTGAAAATGGGCAAAGTGAAGGAAGTCCGTCATAATGTCAGTCAAATACATTGGCTGACAGGAGAGAGGGATCCTGCTGTAATTTGCCAAAAGGACTAAGCTTCAAAAAAATGCCACTTTCTGATTTATTTGCAGGGGTGGGGAGGAAGGGATGAGACTGATGTGACTGCTCTGTTCACACTGGGAAGTTCTGCTGCCATGTGTGGTGTGAGGCAGCATGGAAACAGACACATTCTGGAATTTGTGTCCTTTTCCTGTCACTCATTGACTGCAGTTCAGGAAATAAAGTTAAAAACCTTATAGCAGGAGACAGGGATGTTTTTATTTTTTATTTTATTTTATTTTATTTTATTTATTTTATTTTATATGTGCAGCTGACAGCTTTCTAGACAGTGCTTTCTCTGCTACACTGCTCAACAACTGTCCTGGAGTAATTGTGTTAGTAATAATATAGCAGAGAATTCATGAAGTGTAAAGACCTATGGTACCCCATGTGTCTTACTGGTGCCAAATGTTTTATTTAACTGACCACCATCCAGTAATTTTCTGGCACCCGTCTTGTGTAAATGTATGAGTTTCCAAGCTGAATAGCTGGAGGAAGAACGAGGAGCTGCTCAGCTGTGCTGGAGCCCTGAGCACAGGCTGGTGTGTAAGGAGCGAGTGGTTAGCGATGGGTAAGGCAGCTGTGTAGCAATGAGTCCAAGCAACGTATTTTAAAGCTTTGATAACAGAGATGCAGAAATACTGGCATAGTTAAAACTTAAAGTGGGGTATTCTTCTGGTACTTCAGCAGTCTTAATGTTTATCCCTTCAAACTTACCAGATGTTGCATCTTGTGGGAATTCCTGAGAGCTGCTTTTCTTTGAAACAACGGTGGAGAGTTCCCCACTTTGAAATACTTCAGACTATTCTTGATGCAAGACATACGTTTGGTGACAAACCCTGCTACTAAAGAAACCTGGAAAGGAAAAGAAAACGCCTTTTTCTTCTATTGATCCAGACAGAAGTGTTGTATGTAGAAGGTTTAGATCCCCTTAGGCTTTAACATTCTCCAATATAGCCATTAGGGTTTCTTATTCCTCACTGATCATGCATGTTAGTATGCAATCTGTAATTCAGATAGCTGTTTTTCTGTATCTGTTATTCTACAGCAAGTAGGAAGCAAAAAAAAATTCTCGTGGTTGAGATGATGGCAGGAGGAAACTCAAGAAAGAGAGTGTGCACATGCCTACACATGCTGGTCACTCGTTTGTCTTGGGGTATGTTAACATAGAACTTCCTGGGATCTTCTGAGGGACAGGCTGCCAAATGGCTCCATGTTTGTGTGATTTTGCCTCCCATTTTTGCCTGGAGATGGTATGATGATGTTGGACCAGGTGTGAATGCCTCATGTTTAGTGCAGCCAAACAAAACCTGCTATTAATGACGTGCAGCCAAGCTAGTAAATGTACACAGTAGCCTGAATGCATATGCATGCTATCTATGTATCTCCACCTCTGTTTATGGCTTGACAAATTTTTGTATTAGATGTTCAGAGATATCTAACAGGAAACCAGTGTTTTTGAAGTAGTGTTTACTCACAAACTGCAGACTGAAGTGCAGTAATAATACAACTTGAAGCTTCATAATTTGGAGTATGCATTAATTACTGCAACCCAGTCAAAAAGGTATTTCTGCTTCCAGGATAAATTTGTATATCACTTATGCATGAGAGAGGTGTGGAGAAACATCTGTGATCACTCTACTGAACTCAAAACAGCTAATTTGTTGTGAATTGGAGAGGGAAGAGGAATACAAAATAGATTCTTTTTCAGTGCATTTCAGGACTAGTTTAAAAACAAACGGAAACAATAAAAAAATGAACTTATAAATGTGAAGAAGGCAGGTTATCTGCATGATTCTTTTTCCTTCATTTTGCACCCTTGTTCCACTTCCTTATAATATGTTGCTCACAGCTTTTTGTATTACATTTTTGGGTGCTCAATAAAGCAGAATATAATAGTTTCTTAATTGGGGCATCATCTGTCGGGAGAAAAGCCTATGCCTATTGAGTTTTCCTTATAGCAGATTACATCATGAATAATTCTGACTACTGTATGTAGTCTTGTATCGCTATAGCAAAAATACTGTCTGCTTTTACACACAGCTATTGCAGTTACTAAAATTCTGATTTTTACGGATCAGAGGATGGGAAATGTTAATTAATAGATTCAATCTGACTAAAGCATAGAAAGAGACAAGGAGGCAGTGTGTGATCTGGAAAGGAGTGGACACGGAAAGAAGGCACCGAGAAGGTTTCCAGCCCAGTGCTAAGAGGACTCTTGTTCTCATGATTTCCTGACTGTAAGTATGAAGAAAAGCAAAGGAACAACTGGAGACATGATGTGCAGTTTGACAAATAAGAGAGTTGCTGGAGGGAACCCTGTGAATTGCGTGTTTGAAGGCTTGGGTAAATCATACAAGTTGCTGTTTTTGTTAGAGATTTAAAGGCATTTTGAGTGTCACTGACAATTCAGCTGCAATGCATTTGGGGAAAGTACTTCTTTATGGTGTCCTTTCAGTTAACCATCAAATGTATCCTACTTTGATCTAATAAGTTTCTTCATACAGTGTGAAGTGGATTATCCAGATGTATAGCAAACCAATACAGAACGTAATAAAGGGTGATTCTGTTTGCTTTCTGCTTGTGTTTCCTTTCTCCATTCTATAAATGCATGCATTTTGTCTTTGTTGCTGCAGCAGGAATATTTTTCAAAGCCTTTGATGTTTTCCATTTTTCCCCTTGAGGGGAAACTAAGCCTTGGCTTTGGTGGGATATTCCAGTAAAATGTCACCCTTTTGAGTTGTTGCTTGTGTTACTTGGTTTGTGCTCATTGAAGAAAAACAAGGAATAAAATGAATATACTGTTATAGGGCTGGAGCTGACAGAAGGCTACTGGTTTCTGTCAGCCCTCCAGGATGTGCTGCATTCTGGTGACAACCAGGCTGGCATTTTGTTACTGTTTTTGTTTTTTGTCCTTGACCTAATACAAAATAGTGTGTGAATGAGATATATAATCATTAGATTTAGGCCATGTCCATCTTGGGAGTAGTGGTAGATTAAATGAAGGTTTGAATTTAAAATATACAAACTGCTCTGCAGTAACTTTCCACTCTGAGGCAGACTTTTAAGGGCTGTCATATCTCATTGAACTCTTTTTCTTTGACTGAAGAATTCATAATCCTTTGAATTAACTGTGATATGGTTCACTAATACAGCACGTGCCGTAAGTATAGCATTTTGAGACAGCTGAGTGAAATGTGAATTAATTGCTTAAAATATAAATGCTACATTTCTTTCTAGTCTCCTAAGTTATTTCAATATAGTTATTTGTGCCTTTGGCTCTCTTCCCAATTTTCCTAAACATCATGTCTAAATAGTATTTAAAGATGATGATGTTCCTGATGTCTAAGTAAATTGTTGAAAATCCCTGGCCGACGCTTACTCCTCAGATGAAGGTTTCAGTTACTCCAAGGCATCTGGGGTGTATTTTTTTTTTTTTTTGTTCAGCCCATCAATTTCTAAATTGCATTTGCTCCTATGCTTCATTTTGTTTTAGGGATGCCACATCACATATCAACTCTTTGAGCCAGAGTGTGATACTTCATGTCTCTCAAAGCCTTCCAGACGTTCTTGGATTAACCACTGGAAGCCTGTGGGCCTTTGGCAACCTCTCACAACCAGGCTGTGATCAAGTTTTTCCCAGCAGAAGCCTGGGATGATACATACTTGATTATGATCTTGTTTCTGCTCATTGAGCTCTTTCATACAAAGGTCTTGGTGGCAGGAAGGAGAGGTTGGCTGAAGTGTCTGGAAGCTGCATGTCCCAGCTGTGCTGAGGTTAGAAATATCAAAGGCTGGGACTTTTTTTGCTGTCAGGAGTGGATGAAATTCTGTGGTAGTGTGTGTACAGATCTGCCCACACCCATGACTGCACGTAACTCAAAAAAATCACTTTCAAAAAAAGGACAGAAAATAGCTAATATAAGGAAAACTGCAATTTTATATTTTATCAATGAGGCAATTTTTGCATTTTGTAATTATGGACATGCCTGTAGCCAAATTAATGTTGAGATCACAGAGCTGGGAGCAAATCCTGAAGTCTGGTTCTGGATCTGGGTCAGTAATTGAATGTCCCTGGGGTTCAATGTGGGAGATAAGCTGGAATCTGCAGTTCTCCAAGTGCATGTCAAGTTGAAGCAGTAAACTCTCCCTCTCTCCCTGCTTCATGTACTTGCCTACAGACATTATGCAACTGATCCTCAGCTGTGTGCAAGGTGCGCTGCCTCGAGGCAGCCAACTGTACCCACAGGCCAAAATTCCTGCAGTGAAGGATTGCAAGCTTCTGGCTTTCACCCCTTTCTCCCAGACAGGCTTCCATGGCAGGCGAGGGCCTGAGTGAGACCCCTCTATGTGTTTATCATGCACAGACAATATGCATGATAAACACATGCAACTCCTGGGGGAAAGATATCCGCTTTCTTCTTCTGTCAGGGTATTGGAGTGCTGGATCCTGCTGCTGGGTGTTACGGAAAAGAGAAAAGTGGACTGGGAGGTTGTGTGGCCAAGGATGGGTTGGAGGTCATAGCAATGTCTACAGTTTGTCAAGGCCATTTCATTTAAGGAAAATGGTCTTCAAGCTTCTTAAATGACGCTTTGGGGTGTTTCAGTTATTACTGAAATGCAGCCATTTCCAGAGCTGGAGGCATCGACAACATAATAGCATGCAGAAACCCCACGGTGCCAGAAAGTGGAAAATAGTAGTCTCCAAATGGTACTACAGGAGGGATTTAAAATAGGGATTTGATGCTACTTAGACTAATTGCTGGGCAGATTAGCCTGCAGTCTTTGCTTCTGGTTCTGTTCTTTGCATTGACTTGAAAGCTTCCTGTCTGCTGTCCTCTTCCATCACAAGCATTTGTAGTCAGTTATTGCAATTGTGGCCCTGCTATGCCCAGCAGCCCTACGTTTTCTTGCTGTTCATGAATTTGTTACTCACAAATTGCCGTGTTTCACTCTGCTGGTTTAACTGCCTGTTAATTAGGCTGTTTCTAAGCAGTAATGCCAGGTAGGAATAAATCTGCAAGACAGTAATATTGTAATATTGCTGGAGTTTTCCAGTTTTTGTGAGTGGGTAACATCAGGTCAACAGTATTTGTCTTCTGCATTTAGTGAAACTGAGGCTGAATGAAGTGTCCTGGAAAGGTATAAATGTATGTGAAGTATTAGCATTCAGAAATATGAAAAAAAAAAAACAAAACCTCAGAACATTATGCATTGGAAGCTTTAGCACAATCTGATATACTATCTATTATAGTCAGTTTTTAGGTAATTGATGGCATTAAAATACTCCCAAGGCCTGGAGTCTGACTTTTTTGGCTTCCTTTCCCTTTGTCTCTTTTTCTTGCCTCACCACACCCCACCACCACCATCCTCTCCAGATCCTTCCCCCCACCCACAAAAAAAGAAAAAAAAAAAAAAAAAAGAAATCAATAGTTCTATAATTTATGGTACAGTCTCGTAAATTACCATGGTAGAATTAGTTGTCCAACTGCCTATGACCTGCTGGGTATTTGTTGGAAAAAAATAATGAATTCTAAGAGTTTCATGAATCCTAATGTGAATGATTCTCCATCTGAAAGTTTGGACTGGATTGATTATTCCCCAGTTTAAAATATTTCCCTCTTCTATTCCAAGAGTAGTAACATTAACCTATTCTTAGGGAACCTGTCACCCAAAATGCAGATAGCAAAGAGTTGGAGAGAAGAGCTGGCAACCCACCCATAATTTCAAAATGTTATTGGTCTCAGATTACCATGGTAAAAGGAAGCCAGGATCATTTAATGCATGACTTACTAACCAAGAAAGGAGCTAAATTTAACAGAGGACATTCAAAAAATTGTTCAACCAATGCTAGTGTTGATGTTTGTATCCTGAACTGGATGGAACTGGAGTTGTTTCATGAACTGGAGCTAGGAATCTGAAAACCATCTCATTCCTCTGTTTTGTAAATGAAGAACATGCTCTGCAAAAGTGTGCTGATATAATTGTGTCCTTTGTAATGAGTTTCAGTATTCATTTAGGCCTCCCATCATCAGTACCAAGCTGGATATGCAAGGTATCACTGAGAAAGGACAATATTGTCTTATCCCTTTGGGAGGGGCAAGTACATTCAAGGAAGAGGATGCATATAGATGGGGTAAGGCAGCATAATAACAGCTCTCCTAATTCTAAATTTTAGACTTTTCTGCCTTGGTGCAGTGTTTCTGATACTGCCATCCTTAAGAGGGAGAGGGCAGGAGCCATTCAGTTGTCATCTGCTTGTGTCCACAGAAATCTTGCAGACTGTCAGGGTTTCTTTAAGCCAGCTTTAAGGGTTGAGATGGTGCCTGAGTTCCTGAGGTTTGGAGACACCCTCAGACTCTCTTAGGACTGTGTGGGAGTTGCCATGTGTACAAGGATGAGATTGTGATCTGTGAGAGATGTTCTGTTCCTGCTACTCCTTTGGGTTTGGGTTTGAGAGTCTCTGGCTAATGTAAGCCATCTGAATCCTGTGTTTTCAGTATGCTTTTTTAATGTTAAGAAGAGTTAAAAGATCAGCACATACCGTGCTCCAAGGTCAGAATTAACTCTAAGCCTGCAGCCAAAAGCTGTATAGCATGGGAGATCCCACCTATAGCTGATAATTCACGTACTCAGAAGGATGTTTATCAGCAAGAATCCCTTTCTTCTGTCTTTACTTTTCAGCCTAGTTCACTTAGTTTCAGGTGGTGAGAGATGTACCTTTATAATGTTTTAAAAGTTTTGAACTGGGACTGACAGCTGAGAAACAATGCAACCAAGATGAGGGCAGTACAGCTGGGGACACACTGTGTCCTCCAGACTTGCTCCCCTGAGGTGAGAAAACTCCCTTTCATTTTAATGCATCTGCTTCCTCAGGTAAAGCTACCTTGTACAAATAATGGCAGGAGGTGAAAATCTTCCCATTGAGTTAAATGACCAACAGAAAAGGTCCGATAATGCCCTGGTGGCTACTCTTACTTAAAAAAAAAATTAAATAAACAAGATTACCTCGTGGGGCTGAGTGGTTCCTTGATCTGAAATAAATAAATAAAAAAAATTATTTTGCTCACCTACTCTACCTTGCCTCTCTTCAGCCCCTGGAAGGAGATACAGCACTGAAATCGAGACAGGGTACTGTGAGAATCTGCGCTCCTCATATGGGGCAGCTGAAGAAGTCTAGCATCTGATAGTAATTGATTAGTAAATTAAATTTTAACAACCTAGAGGCTGCACACGGTCCAGCCTTGCTCCCCTAATATAAATCATTCAGATTTGCAAATACGAAACACATGTTTTTCTGTCTGACCTTGTCTTTTATGGAGCAGTGGAGATTGCAAATGCAGATGCTCAGGTTTGTCTGCTTTCCTGGCTGCCGAGGCCACAAATGTCAGCTTTGCTCTCGGAGGACATGTTACGTTGACGTTGCTTTGCGACCTGGAGAAGAGATACGGCAGCAGGCAATAAAGCTGGGCTGGAAGCTGCTCATACAGGCTCGCTCCCTTTAGGCCTTGTTCACCCAGAGCAGGGCTGTGACCTCTGGCCCTGCAGCCCGATTCCCTCGTCCCTTCCCTGCCACAGGCGGGAGGAGGACACGGCTGCCTCCGTAACGTGGCCGACATCAGAAGGCAGTCAGTCACCTGCTGTCTCCACCAGCAGTAAAGTGCAGGTTTTGCCTGTTTCCTAGCTGTTTTGGCTTAAACCCAGTGGTCTTGAAGCACTCAGTCCCTGGCAGCTGGAGCCGGGGCAGGTCCTTTCCCCACACTCCGTATTTTAGCTGCAAGCTCCAACGTGGATCTGGGCACCACCACAGCTAATGCTGCTCACCCTTTTCCTGGAGGTGTTTAATGACTGGTTTAATGAGCAATTAAAGATAGTTTTCCCCTTGAGAGCTGGAGCCAGCCTGTCTTTATACCCCTGGAGGAAGGTAGGGCTCCATGTGTACCATCTCTTCCCTTCCTCATCGGAAGGGCTTGTCCCAGTCTGACACCTAATTTCTAGCGCTCTTATTCTGGAGCAGAAGTGGAGACAGCATGCTTAAAGCCTCAGATCTACTCTGACTGCAGTCAGTGGGAATTTTCCTATGTAGGTGTTAAGTATTATTCAGTGTAAGCAAAACTTGGCCCGTTACTTTTAACTTATTTTCCATTATAAATCAAATCCTCTCTCTAATTTTTGCCTGAAAGCTTTCCTCCTACAGAGGAATTTGTTGTAACTATAATGTTGCCATGAAGTATTTCAGCCACGAAAGCTTGAAAATAATTTTCTTCCATTTTAGAAGTCATGTTTCTTAGGCAATCTAACTTGCTCTAAGGCTTCTGAATGTGATTTATTGATGTATTATGACACAGAGAGTAGTTTTGTTGGTTGTTGGGAGAGCAAATGGATTGAATTCTGAGGCCAACAGCTTTGTAGGCTGAGGTGTTAGCAAAGCATTTAAAGCTCTCTGTGTTACTGATGAAGGCACATGTTTTAACACACATGTATCTCTGCTCTCCAGAGTTTAATAAGACAGCAAGAAAGATTTAGGTCCTGAGCTTGAACTCACACCAAAATAAAGCAAGCCTAGACTTAGGTGGAAGCTGGAGAGTGATTTCCCTCAGGGGCTTACAGCACTATGAAGGGGCACCGTGGGACTCTCCCTCAAGGACAGCAAACTGCACCTCCACATCTCACATCACACTCTCCCATCAGGGTGTTGGTGATCTCTAACACCCCATGCGGGAATCCAGGAGAGAAAATAGGTGCAGTTGGGATAAAAGCAGCAAGAGGCAGAAAACTGAAGATGTGCAGAGATTGAAGGGTGGAGCTGGACCATCATTTCAACCTTTTACTTTGAGAAGGCAATATTTTTAAATAATGACTGAAGGCTACCAGTGCTGCCTGTCCACACCTGTTGGATTGGATGGGGCAGTAAGGACACATCAGTGGGACAAAGGAGTCAGTATGGAGTATAGCTATTTAAACCTTACTGCACAGGGGAGTCCCACGAGAACCCTATGATGTCTTTGCAGTTAGCAATACTCAGCAAAATTTTGTTCTAGAAGTACTTCATGGCTATATAATGTCTGGAGAATTGCTTTGAGGTGGGAGGGAATCCTTTCAAACACTTTAAAGATTCAATTGTATGACAGTTTATTCATGTAACTGGTGTTACAGTTTGCAGTTAAGCATTGATTTGGATGTTCACAAATCATCTTAAATCTTAGTCACATCTGTGATCACACAAGGTATGAGAAGCTGCCTTATTCAGCCTGCTGTCAGCAGTATTTCATTTACTTCTTCCTTGTCCAGGATGCTCAACATCTTTCATGCCTGGGGCTATGCCTTTATTATTATTATTATTATTATTATTTATTTTAAAAGATAAGCTCTCATTCCCAATCTGCCGGAGTCCTTACTGAAGTTAAGTAAGACTTTGGAATGGTTGAGTACATGATGAAGGTGAAAATTAAGCTTTAATCTACTGAATGTTTTTATTGTTAATGACATCTTTTTTAACACAAGATTCCTGTACCAGCCTCTTAATAATAGCAGAATGTGCTAATATCATTAATGTATCTTGAAATGGAAGAAGCCCTTTCCACTCATTGCAGGAATGTCTTCAGGACTATGCAGTCATCTGTACTAGAGGGCAACAGTGCACAGTGATATTAGTTTTATGTAGAAAGGCAGATTTTTTTTTTTTTTTTTTTTTTTTTTTTTCTCCAGAGTAACTGGATTATGTTATTTGAGAATGTTTTTTATCGCTTGTTTTAGGCTTGTAAACCTGATGATATTGGTCATTAATGCCTTTTACTGTAGAAATTAAAAGCTAAGGTTCCTGTATGAATTGATGTTGGATGACAAATTCCTGTATTTCAGTATCATTTCGATTTGCATATTTTTACTGTCTGGATGTGCTTAGTAGTTCTGCCTTCATTTAAAGCAATAAAACTGTTTTTCATTTTATTTATTTATTTGTTTTATTTATTTTTATTTTATTTTTTTACCGCAGAGGGAAGAAGTGTTAACAGCAGTCTTGCTTATGAAGTAATGCAAGAAAATGACAGCACTCTCAAGTTCCCATTTGCAGGGATGCTTGCAACCAAGCCATCTCTCATCCGAGGCTGAGCACAGCCACCAGGCTCATGAAGCCAGACTTGCAGCCCACCAGTTCTGATCTGTTTCCCAGTCTCTCCCTGCTGCACCGGCTGGCTTTGTTGCCCTGCTGGAGATGACTTTCTAAAATCTAAGTGGCATTTTGCCGTATTCAGCAACCAGTCCCTTTCTTACAGCTGCAGTGCCTCTTGTTAAGCACAAGGCCATCTAAAAAGCCTGTATACAATATATATGCAATACATATGAACATATGTACTATGTACAAATATAAGCACTATATTACCACCTACAGCAATTCTTTAGTGCAGTGTCACACAGACACAATGCAGGATGCCACGTCATGGACCTGAGTGTGCATCTCTGTGTTCTTGCCTGGTGGCTACATGTAATATCTAATAGAGACTGCATAGTTTCAAGCATCACTACAAGATTGTTTGGAGGGGGGTTTCACTGCTGTAGGCTACCATATTATTGCCTCTCTTCTTATTTGAGTCCGTTCTTAACACTTTTTCCTTCAGAAGTGAGACTTAAATGTACAGTGCCAGCCCACCCTCTCTTTCTCTAAGAAACATTGTTCAAATTCCTACAACAAATTAATTGTGCTTTACCTCTCTAAGGACCTTGTCTTCATATACTTACATATAGGGCTTCAAGTTTTTGATTCCCTCTGGTTTAGTTTATTCTTTTGCTAAAATTGCCCATGAGTTGCAGACAAACCTTGTTGTGAAAATATCACCCTGTTTCCCCACAGTCATCTCTTTCACCTCTTAAATCTTCCTCCTGGTAAGTAAATACTTACTTCCCAAGCTATCTCTACCTTTTATGCTCTGCACACTGGGTGCAGACACGGGTCTGGCTTGAGCATCCAGGCCAGCAAGCAGGTGACAGTGCAGAGCGAGACCTGCCACTTACACCAGTGTCTTTTTCCCTGCTTTTTTGCAGCCAAGAGCATTGGATGTGGTTTGGATCCCTCTTGTTGGGAATAAGAAGCTGAGTGGGACATCTCAAAACTTATGGGCACAGCTGAGCTGTGTGTGAACTGCTACCCTGTTCTAGCAGCTGCAAATTCCACCAGCCACCCAAAGCTTTACTTTCTATGTCATATGATTATTCATATACCTAAAATTATATGTACTTTTTTTCCTCTTTTCATTCCAGCCCCTGAGGATTCAGGAAGATAAATTGTATTTAATGTCAGCCCAATTGTCTGAGATTTTGAGTGTGAAGTGGGGAGTCCCTTGGAGAGGGCTGGAAATCCTCCAAGCTCATAAGACCCGCAGACTTTAGGGAGCTGTTGCGTACAGTTTTTCAATGTGGATTTCTTTGCCAGATCAACTCTGAAACAGATTAGAGGTCGTTGTGATGAAAGCCGAAGAAGGCTGAATGCTAAAGAAAATATAACAGCTGCTGGAACATGCAAACCTGAGGTCACAGCTGTACAGGGCTGAGGAGAGGGATCCAAGAAGCAGGAGTTCATGGTCTGATACTCACTGAAATTATATTTTACAGGGCTGTACAACGTGACTTCAGATGAGCTTGTAAATTGGATGTCAAAAGCCAAGTCTCTAAATCTACATGACTTTCAAATACTGGCTTGTGCCATTGCAATCTGATCCTAGCTGATACCAGGCCTCCATGTTTTCCTTGCCTTTCCTTCCATGTGCATCTGCCCAGTGCTCCCATTGATCTGTGCATTTCAAAGAAAGGTCTGGCTGGTGCTTCAATCACTTTCCTTCTGTTTTCATTAAAAAATGCTGCCAGCCGCCTCATATAGGTAATGGGGTGACCTGTTCAGTTGGCTTTAGATAGGAATAACTCTAATATTTCACATCCACATCTTACTGAACTGGTTTATCTTACTCGGAGCATGGCAGCTGCAAATAAGTGAAGTATTGGCTAGTGGTGAGCAGACAGAGACTCAACTGTACAAATTGGCTGGCTCTGGAAGTATGTCTGAGAGTTAAATAAGCCAGGAGAATGGGCAACTCCCTGGAAAAATGCTTGGCTGAAAAGGAGATCTATTCTTCTGTCTCTCAATTGAAGCTTTTTCTTCAAGCACCTAGAAATCCCAGGGAGATCCAGCTCAACTGGATGATCTCTGTGTAACCTCTGGAATCCAAATAAAAACTAACACATCTCCCAGCAATATGTCCTTTTCCTGCTGCTTGCTTGTTCTTCTATTGTGGCAATGCCTATCTCCAGGATACTAAAGAAATATCTTTTTTTTTTTTTTTTTTTTTTTTTTTCTTTTCAGCTTATTAAAATCCACTCATAAATAACACATTTCTCTCTGTAAGTTATTTCAAAAGAGTTAGCAAGCATAAATGCAATCCACACCCCCTATTTTCCATCTGTTTTCCTACAAGATGTCTTGCAAGTTCCATTACAAAGGTTGTTCTCTGGGAACCTGGAGAGGCTGTGTTGGTCTCCAAGACAGAGCCAGGCAGATTTACCTATCCAGGATCTGCTTGTAATTTTACCTTGTTGCTTTACTTGTAGTTCAGCAGCTTGGAGGTCACTTCTGCCTTATGTTACTGAAGAAAGAAAGTGAAAAGCTTGTGATTTGAATGACTCACATAACCCACATTTTCTGTAAACTATTTATTTTCTTTACGGTGCTTGCCTTATGCAATGAAATCACCACTTTCCTGGTGCAATTTCTTTGTCCCTCTGGTGCAAAGTTGTAAAGGCAACATCGATGACTGGTGATCAACTGCTTCTAGGACACATGGTATTTATGATCCTAACACTTGATTAAGTGCTGGATGGTGTCTTGTGAGGACTCTGTGATCATTCAGTTAACTTGAGTGACTCCATTCTATTATTTTTAAAATAAATATAGAAGTAAAAATAAAAAAAAAAGCTTAAAGGATTATGTCATAGACTTGTTCCCTAAAACCCAATTCTCTTCTAGGTCATGCGCTTTTGTTATGTACTCTAAGTCAGTTGACGTCAAGCTTTTAGAGGCTACATTGAGAATCAGTGCCATAAAAGAGTCAAAAGAGTTTAAATCTTGCTGTTGACAGGCACTGATGATGCTAAAGATGCTAAGAGGTAGGCAGTTCTTTATGAGCTATGCAATTGTGCTGGCCAGACAATTATACTTCCTCCATAACACTTAGGGACTGTTCTGAAGGGCTCCCCATGTTTCCTGCAGCAATGCCATATCTAATGCTTCACTGAAACATTTGGACAAGGATTATCCCGGCTCCAGAAGGGCTGATCACTTCATGGTGACATGGCCCTACATGGCCAACCCATTGCTGAGGGATAACTGGAGAGCAGGGGGGTCTGAAGCCATTTCATTTTGACCCAGGGTGAAACACGCAGCTACAAAGAGTTTTATGGGACAGGAATGACACAAAAAATGGAATGCCAAAAATAACTTTCTTCCCCTCCATCTTTTCACCTCCTACCCTCCCAGCCAATATTCACTCAGGGCATGGAGAAGCATGCTAAGACAGTCAGAAAGAACAACATCTGTAAAACCTCAGGGGAGCAGGCTGCAGCATATGGTTTGGTTGAGGACTTCTGAAGAATTTCATCAGTAATAAAGTCTCACCCAAATGTTGGTTTTGACAGCACTGTAAGTCCTGTTGAAAACCACTCTCAGCCAGTTTATCAGCTGTAATCAGCACCTGGACAGATTTAAGAAGTAATAGCTACACCCTAAATGCAATCAGTACTCTCTGCAGGAACAGTTTGAACTAACACTTCCCCAGGAGATGGAGCAAGAAGATAGCGTGTTGCAGACATCTTTATGAACAGAGGCTGACACAGCCAGGGAGAGAGAAATTAAGCAGAATAGTTTCAGCGCAAGATGCTGGTCTTGAGGAACCAGCAGAGTATAAAGTGATACCCAGAGGTGAGGACCACAGAACGAGGGGGTTTGGGAGCGACCTCTGAAGGTCCCAGAGCAGCTCCTGGGACCAGGCTTGCAGCTGCACTACCTTGCTCAGGGTCATTTGGCTGAGCCTTGAATGCCTTGAAGGATGGAGTCACCATGGGTGTTTGACCTCTCTCATGGTAGAAAACAAACAAACAAAAAGGGAGTTCTCATATGTAATGGGAATTTCCAGCATTGCAAATTGTCTTTTCTGTCTCCCTTCCCACCATGGTGTGACTTGGAGAGCAGTCTGGCTCCATCTTCTCTATAGCCACCTGCTAGGTGTTTGAAGGCAGTAGTCAGCTCTCCCTTTAACCTCCCCACGTCTCTCTGTCTCTTGGTTTTTTTTTTTCCAAGCACTGCTTAATGTTTTATATCACTTCCAGAGGCTAGACCTGCGGTCAGGAAATGAAGGTTTGTCCCACGAGCTGGATCCCGGTGAGCAGCATGTGGAGTGCCAGCAGTGGAAGGGGAGTGTGCGTATGGAGGGGTGTTGCAGGAAGAGGGGGGACTCCTATTTTAAATGATTGTGTTGATCAGCACTCAACCTTTCCTATGGCCAGGAACTTGAATAGCACTAAATCTTGATAGCAACTGTCTGGAAACTTGTGTTAGTGATTACTGCTGGAAGGGGTCAGCTTTCATGCTTTATAAAAGCCCCTTTCTCAGTAGGGGCAGCACAGTCAGATTTTATACGCACCCTCTCTCTAAAGGGTATTTTCTTTTTCCTGGTGTTGGTGTTTCCCAGGAAGTGTGCATGATGCAAGACCAGGTGCAATAGTGTACCAGTAGAAGTGTACCAGCCCACTGATTGACTCAGTGTTGCTTTTGATCTTTTTTTCCTTTTTGACTAATTTCTTTGTAAATGTGAGCATTGCAGGAGATGACTAAGTGAAGAGTGGATGGGCTTGTGCAACATATACTGGGTGTACAGCCGCATTTCTTTGCTGGTTGGTAACAGCTTGGGAGAAAGGGGGGAGGCCTAGGGGTGCCTTCCAGAAACAGAAATAATCAGATGCTTGCACTGCAGCTCAGAGTTCAATTTCTATTCCACTGGCTGCAAGAGCCTACTTTCAAAAAAAGAAATAATGAATTATACTGCACTTGACATATGAACCAGTTCTCTTTTGGTTTTATATGGAACTGGGATATATGTTACAGTTGCTTTGGGAATCCATACTTCAGACTTTTTGACTTCTGTGAGTCTAATTTCTCAATTTGACTGTTCCATTAAACATAAATTGAATGAGGCTATAAACACCTGTGAGTAAATGTCTTAATTGTTATGTCAAAAACATAAGCATATATGGCTTTTTAAATGGCATGAAAGACCAAGTCTTCCACCAAATGACCTGGAATCTACTATACAAATGAAAAACTTCTTGCCAAGTCTTGCTTAAATGTAGCACACATTTTTATTACAAAAAAAAAAAAAAAATGAATTGCCAAGGTTTATTTTTTCTCCTTTAGGTGATGTCATTAAAATATACTGACAGGGATGGTAGGAGAAGAGGAACCCATGTCCCTGCTCTGCAGCCTGTCTTCATTAGCATATGCCTGTCTGAAAGCTGAGTGCACCTGGACCAAGATCTGTTCTCCATCTGTCTTTGTGCCTTCATGACAGTGATGCTGGGTGCCACAGCAAAGCTATACACCTTGTTTCCATGCATAGTGTCTACAGGGTTAGGGCAGGTCAGGTGCAATGCAGAGTCCTTGTGAGCTACGTGGATGTGTGGCTGCCTCTGTCACCTCCAAGAGACATCCCCCATCTCACCCTTCTCAATGCTATTCCCCCAATTTCCTCTTTACTGCTGCCTCTTTTTTTTTATTCATAGAGCTTACACGAGGTAGGGGTTATGCAAATAAAAATATGTCAGTTTTCATCTGTTGATTGAATTCAAGTATAGCCATGGGAAACAGGCTTTTGAAAGTCATAAAGTAGAGTGTTGGCTCAGGCTGACTCACAGTGTCTGAATCTTGCTGAAGCATGGCCAAATCGTGCTGTTGATTAGGTAAAACAGTCCTTGATCTATTTTGATCCATCATGATAGGTTTCATAAGCATCGGTTGGGAAAACTGATGAGGAAAAAACAAAAAAGCTTTGGTTCATAGTAAGCAGTGTATTGAGAGCTGGCAAGCCTCTCTGCTTTGTGGACCTTCCAGATGAATTTGTAATAGCAAAGGATGAATGTTTTTGGAGATAGGTGTTGCCAGCTGAAACAGAAAACACATTTCTGTAAACAGCAGTGGTTACATTAGATTTTTTCAAATAATAAAAAAAGGTTTTTTTTTCAACAGCCCCTCATGTTTCTGCCTGGTCACTCTTGCATCATTTTTCCATGTTACCTGTTGCCATAGTATCCAAGTAATGATGCCAACATGATTCAAGATGAGTGAAACTGCACGTTACTCTGTGTTTACCTTTAACTTGGACAATGAAAGTATAGCGGAAAGCTACACCAGATGTCTCCAGCTAGCAGGGCTGAGAACTGTATTTGGGTGAGGGAATATATCAGCCCTCTTCGGGTCTGTCCTGCAGCCCCCTTGTCTAGCACTTGGTCTCCGTGCGTAGTCAGTGGGGAGAGGTGCCCCAGTTCTGGGCATGCCTCATCTGGCAGTCTGCTTTACCCTTGGCTGTATAGGGAGCATGAACAGAAGTGTTAATTTATCAGTCTTCTTTCCTTGGCATAACTTAATGATTTTATTTTTTTTAACTTGTTTTCATAGCCTTACTAGATTTTTTTTCTAAGAAGGAAAAAAAAAGTGGCATTATGAAAAAATATTTTCATATAAAAAAGAATTTTCAAAAATTATTTTCTGAATGCTTTATCTTACTGTTGTTCTTGTGCATAATTCTGCCTTGGAGATGACCCACATACCTTAAAATACCTGAGCCTCAGAGCAAGCACACAGCCCGCAGGCAGGCTGAGGGAGGGAGGCTTGTCTTCATGGCCCCTGAGGAAACGGAGTGGACACAAATGCTCCCTCCCGTGTTGTCCTCAAAGCAGTTTGTTCCCTTGTGCCAGAGATGTAGGCTCTCAATGATGAGCTTTCTCTCCTGTTGCTACTTGTAGTTATGGTCTGTACTGCTGAGAAAAGTGTCTTTCAACAAGTGACCAGCTGAATATACTTGCGTGTGTGTGATTCTGTGATTCTCTCTTCTCCTAGATACTGTTGAAATGTGCCCTCAGATGTGAGTAAAATAATTGTCCTGTCTTGCCCATGTGACCTATACTAATATTAGAAGTTGTTTTGGAACTTTCTTAGAAGATGAAGTGCTGTAGTAAATGAAAGGCTTACAACTGTTTAGATATAGTTCTGATGGGAGGCAATACATGACTTAGAAGAACAAATTTCAAAATAAGCATACCATCTACCGAGACATTTTAGAGAAATTAATTCCTTTGCCTCTTTCATAGTATTCAGCACCTGAGCTGCAGGGCAGAAAAGCTCTTTCCTGAATCATCAAACCATCAAGGAAAAAAAAAATAATAAATCTTTAGGAAAGCTTTAACCTCTTTCATGTGGGTTGTGTTGGAGTGCTTGAGCCAATCTGTTCCCTCCAGTCCCTTCATACGTTTCACAATAGTCTGTTCTTTAGTATTTGGGAATGAAGAAAACTTCACTGTGCTGTGCTGAGCTGTAAGGAGGCCCTCCAACATATTGCTCAGAGGCAGATGGCTAGGAAGATGCCATCTCCGCTGCTCCGCGTGGCCTGCTACTTTATTTCACACTCAGGAGCTCCAGCTCAGTGCATTGGTGTCAGTGAGCCTGGCCACAAGGAAAAGGACAGGGCTTGGCTCTGCCTTAGATTGCAGGCATAGACATTAGCTGTGGCCAGGACAGCTGGTTCAGAGGGGTTCCTGCAAAGCTCAGCAGAAGGGAGCACTGTCTCTTTAGGCTGACCTTTCTTGGTGCCTCCAGACTCTGCCTGAGTTAGCATGCAGCATAGGGAGCACCTCCTTGCATGCCTTTGGAAGAGAGCTGGGGCTATCTGAGCCCATGCCCAAGCATGAAAAGGGATGGATGGAGCAGGGGAAAAGAGAAATGCAAGGGCCGCTTTCTGAGTATCCACTTTCCTTGTTCTGTAGCACAGCAGACTCAGCGTCTGTCAGAAACCCTGGTGGAGACCAGTGCCCTTCCTGTCATTTGGACCCTGACCAAGACCACCAACATTTTTTTTTTTTTTTATATGCTGTAAGTTGTTGAAGTAGCTACATAAATCTCAGAGCCCTGGAGGAATGGCTGTGGAGTCTGTCTAGGCAAAACAAGCAAGAGAAATATTACTTCATCAACAGAGTACTAAGAATGTGTTTTGAATCCACACATCATGAGCTAATTACCAGATGGGCTGAGTAGAGCAAAAGAAATAGCTTGGATGATAAACATCAAAAAAGATGATTCAAAAAGCCATCTGAAATGCATTTTGTCTTCCTGCTCACACAAATGACCTTCAGCCATTTCACTTTGCATGGCTGTGCCTTTTGCTCTGTTACATTTGCCCAGTGTTTTACTGGCATGAGAGCATGAAGGTGCATTTCCAAGGTGAACCCTTGCTAGGTCTCTGCTGGTGTCTCATGCTCAGTGTGAGTGCAGGACCCTGCCTGTGTGGGAATGGATATGGATATGGATATATCTCTCTTTGGGATGGATAAGGGCTGTAACCACCAGGGAGGAGGCTGGGCTTGCTGTCTTTTGTTGCTTTGCAACAGAGCCCTGGCAGCTCTGAATCTATGGAGATATTTAGGAGGCAGTGAAGGGGATCTGACAGCTGGTGCACATGAGACTTGATGACAAGCAACAGGGAGCCCAGCAATGAATATCACCCTGTTCTCATTAGGTGCAAAGAGGAGATGGAACAGAGTCAAGCCATGCCAAAGTGATCATTTTTGTCCTGTAAGTGCCACTTTGAAGCAGACATAAGTAATATACTTTGCTTATTCAGGCCTGTTTGGTGTTTTTACAACAAAACATTTGGTAGATAGAAACATTCCTTGATTTTTTCACATCTATTTGTTCCTCAATCTGCTTTCTTTTGTTCTTTTTTTTCCCCCACTCCTTTGAACAAGAAGTCAAAAAGCAATTCCATCTGTATTGCTGCTCCTCTTTAAAGTCATCAGCAATGAGCGCTCTGTTTGTGCTCAGCTGATGGTGAACTATACACTCAGAATAAAAACAGGTGAAAACAGTAAAACAGTGCATATCCTTTTTTTTTATTATTTTATTTTATTTCTTTTTTTTTTCCTTTTTTTCTTTTCTTTTTTTTTTTTCAGGCCAGGTAGCACAGTGTTGTACCTGGAGCTCATCCTTAATACCATGACACCATAAGGATGGAGTGTTATTTTGGACCTTTAACAGTGACCCTGGACTTCCTGGGACACTGGAGATGCAGTCATCAATCTTTCTGAGCAATCAGATATCATGGGATATGGCTTGGAATGAGATTTTTGGGGAACGTACTTCACTGAGATATTCTTTAGTGATGCTTTTTTTCAAAATGAAAGTCATCTAAAAATTCTTGAAACTTGCTTAGAGAGGACCTTCATAACCAAAATATGTACTTAAAAGGCCTCCTACATTTAATTCTTTTTTTTTTTTAAAAAAAAAAGTTCAAATTTTTATGCCACATCTATTATCCTCATCAGAGTCAAACCATCTCAGAAGGTGAGCTGCTGTGTCACTATGTCAGTGCAGTCGGTATCTTTTCCAAATCCGAGTCAACACTACCCTTTACTAAACAGATCTTGACCTGAGAGTAATGGGAGCATCCACAAGGATGTTTCCCATCAGTTTTAGATGGGTTGGAGGAAGAAGATACCATTCCATTTTGTGCTAACCTGCCACATGCTTTCTCTTGAAACATATAAGCTTTATAGCTAGTTTTCCCTTTTATCTTTGTCCACCTCCCAAGTAATATTGGTCAGAAAAGGGGGAGAATTTTATAGCTAGTTTCATGAATATGAAACTAATACACTGTCTTGACCTCCAAAGTTTAGCCTCTACAATGTATTTAGAGCTGTCAGCTGAAGCAGTTCATTAACATTTTACTGCATGACCTCACTCTTGTTGCCACAGTGTTAAAAATTCACTTTCCCCATATATTTGCTACAGGAGTCAGATGGTCACGTTTCCATGAGCCATCTGTGTCTGCTGGCCCAGCATGGGCAGTGGGAGGCAGCGGCTTGAAAAATTAATGATTAAAAATTAATGCAGCAGTGCGCACCCAGCATGGCTGGGCTCCTTCAGGCCTCATGGAGGTATCAGACTCCTAACAGTAAGAACTGACACCCTTTGAAAAATGGTACTATTTCAGCCTATGGTATCTTCATTGTTGAGATACTACAATACTTTAGTAGTGCTGAAGGCAATGAGAAAAAAAGCAGGGGAAGGAAATGAGGGGACCAAGTATGATGTTACTAGCAAGGGAGAGGCCAGCCAGAAGAGGTGGTCATCACACATCTGAGCCCCGTGTGTGTGGTGTCTTTGTTTAGATAATCAGCCCTGGCTTGGACTCATGATATGGTGAATTCAGATCTTGGGCAGGGACAGGATTAAGATTTTCATTTAATGCCTTTTACTCTTCGCAAGCATGTAGGTGCTTTCTGCGTGTTTGGGAGGGGAAAAAATTATTTCCTTCATGCATGAATAATCTCCCAGCTACTCTTGAGGGAGGAAGAATTTGCAAGTGTCCTGGTCACTCCTTTTCCAACCACATAATTCTTCCACATAATTCCTTCTTTCCTTCCTTCCTTCCTTCCTTCCTTCCTTCCTTCCTTCCTTCCTTCCTTCCTTCCTTCCTTCCTTCCTTCCTTCCCTTTCTCTCTTTCCTTCTCTTTCCTTTCTCTCTCTCCCCTCCATGTTCAGCCACAGGGATTGCTGAGGCACATGCCAGATGGTACTTGCCACTACCACATGGGTGCTGTAAAAGATGCTGCACCCAAAACAAGATGTGACTATAGAGGAAAACAAGATCTCAGCACTGCCCATAGTGAGCCAGGGCAGCCAAACCTACAGCTACAGCCAACTGGATTGTTTTCAGTGTAGTGCAACAGGCTGCAGGAATTGCCTGGGTTTGCTAGGAGAAGGGCAGTATGAGAACATTTTCTGTTAACATTGTGTTGACAACATTGATGGACTTTTACCTCTCTGGCTACTGATTGTTGTTCTTGCTTCTCCCAGATAAAGGCAAAATATCACATTTTACTTTGCTTGAAAATGGGCTAAAAAAAAAAAAAAAGCAATAGAGCAATTGCTTCAGTTTGAAGCACAAAGGAGAATCAAAAATGGGGCATAAAGAGAGCAGCAGCCACTAGTGCATGACATATGGCAAGGATGCATAGAAGTTGCGTGTGCTCACAAGGAGCAGACCCCAGGGATGAACCCATCCTCTGGTTCCTGATCTCCTGTGAGCAGTCTGATTTGCTCAGAAGCAATGTGGCTGGGTTGTTGCCGTGTCTCAGTGACATTTACTGAAATGAGCCATGGGGTGCTTTCCAGGCAGCAGCTCCTCTGGGAGCTCGAGTCTTTTGGAGAGAGCACCACGTGGCAGTCTCCTGGAGCTCATCTAAAGTGAAATTCTTACATAGAGGAGATGGCCAAGCACTTAGGAAATGCTCCAAACACCCCTTGAACTGAGTATCCACCAAACCTGTGAGGAACTGAAAGTAAGGGTGCCAACATTAGATCTCATCAGTCTTGGCCTCCTTCCTCCATGCATGCTTCTGCATCTTCAAGGTCTGGGACTTGAAGCAGGCCACGCTAGTATTTCCTGAAGAAGAATCACAGAATCAGCGTGCACTGTGGGGCAGCACCTGGAAAACAACCTTCATGCCAGCTAAACTACCAGAGGCTCTGGTAAATGTGTACACCATGCTGATTGTATCAATCACAATGCCATGAATATGTAGTAAACATAATATGACTCATGTTTTACAAATTTCTCCATTAGTTTCTCCTCACAGCAGTGGTTACCTGCTAGGTAGCTTGCTAGCATGCTCCTTGCCTGTCGTGTCCTCCAGCCCTCTGCCTGACTCACACCAGTAAGTCAGTGTTTTTCTCTCACTGGGGTCCCCAGACCTGGATGCAGTTCTCCAGGTGTGGTCTTGCAAGTGCTGAGTAGAAGGGACTAATAAGCTCCCTTGACTTGAAGCAGTGCTCTTGCAAATATATCCAGTATACTGCTAGCTTTCTTTGCTTCAAGGACTCACTGTTGATACACACACAACCCCCCTTGCCCTCCTCCTCCCTGCTGGGCTCTTTTATTTCAAAGCTCTTTCCTACCCACTACCCATTCTGAAATGTTGCATGGGGTAAGTCTGCCTCAGATGCAGGTCTTTATGACTTTACTGGACTTCAAGAAGCTCACAGCAGCTCATTTCTCAAACATCTTGAGGTCCCTTTGAAAGGCCGCCCTGCCCTCCACTTTATCAACCACTCTCTCCATCCCCAGCAGGGCAGCTGACACACATACATTATTATAAACCTCGCCAGCCCCAGGTTTGGTGTGGGCCACAAACTCATTGAGACTGTGCTCTAAGTCATCCTGCGGGTTGTTAGTTAAGTCATTACACGGTACTGGGCCTGATATTGATTCCCTAGAGTATATCACTAGAAAGTGGCTGCCAGTTCAACTTTAGCTGGATGGTTGGGCTCAAAGGGCAGAGATTAGCAGTACACTGTACACTTTCCATTGGTTGCAGTCATGTATCCAGTCCATATGTCACCAATTTTACTATAGATTGTTTTGAAAAAAAAAAAAAAAAAAAAAAAACAGAAGAAATCTTTTATTTTCAAAGTTTGATCAATCCATGAAAGAAAGAGCAGCACATTTCTGCAAAGCTCTAATAACTGTACAGCTCATACCGCAGACAAAGTTTTCTCACCAGAAAGTAAGTGCCTGTTAAAGAGAGGGAGCCAAAAAGTGAGCCAAGGCTGACTATGGCCAGCATGGTTCTGCTGCTAGTACTTTCAGAACCACATTACACCCTTCACTCTTCTCCTTCCAGTGTTGCCTCCTTAAAGTTACTGAACACAGATAAGGATCCATCTAACCACAAAGGACATTTTAGCATCCCTGTTGGATCCTATGTCAGGGCTGCCTTGTATATTTTGATTTTCATTCACAGGTTGCATGGAAGAAACGAGGCAAAACCCTCCACCAGGCAATGCTGCCTGGCTATATGAGGAGCCACCTTTCCATTACACTTAGAGGAAATCAGGTTGTCTTCCAGTGAGTTCCAGTCACCAAATGATTTTATTGTTACAATACGATGAAGCGACTTTTATTTTGTGCACTTCATGGTGCTCAAATTGTTAGTTTTCACAGTATAGAATGGATGTGACAGCACTTGTCATGGAAGCACTGAGCAGAGTATTTTGTGACTTCATTCAGTTGTGCTGTTTCATGAAGTTCTGCAGTAAAATGTGCCAGCAAATTATGTTGTATTATTTTCCTTCCGGTGATTAACTAATTATTCATATAATAAATAGCAGCTAACTACAAGAAAGAGATTTATTTGTCACAGAGTTAGAAGAATGTCAAACTTTTCCCATTTCATGTAAAAAGGCAGAGGAAAAAATACTTCTAAAATGACTTTGCAACATGTGCTTTATTTTAAGTCATTACTGAATCAAAACTACACAGTATACCCTTTTAACATACCCTACCCACTCAATGATCTTTTTTTTATCTTTTTTTTTTTTTTTAAACATGGAATGAAACCTACATTGCAAATGTAAATTTTCATGCTACAATGATCTTTAATGAGCCATTGTGTCACTAATAATAGTAATTTAAGAAAAAAAGGCCATTTTCCAAGCTCATATGTATGTCTACATTTGGGAACTTAAAAAAAACCCGTCTCGGATGTAAAAATGTGACTTGGAATATGTAAACATTTTTGTATACCTGAAACACTGGAAGAAGAATATTGGTTAACAGCAAAACAATGGTTGCCTTAAATCATTGAAATGGGAAAAAGCATGTCATGGGAAGCAGAGAGAAGCACACACTATTCAGTCTTTAAAGGGTTATAAGAAATGAAGTAGCTCCTTAGGTCATTGAATTCACTTTCTTTTCTCATCTAATGGAAAGCAGTAACTTTGAAGAAAATGGCCCAGCAGAACATCCCAATATTTCACCATAATTATTCTAGCCATTAGTTACCCTTGACAAAGTGTCAAGTTTCAGTTACTTTTTTTTTTTTTCCTGAGAAAAGTCATTGATGTTTGGTGGAAATATTTTCTGTGACTGTACAAATAAAATAAGGCATTTAAAGAGATTGTTACTTGTATTCTTTTTGCTAACAGAGGTTTGTCCACAGTGTCCTTTGTACATCAAAACCTCTGCTTTTCTACAAATGGGTATGGCTAGAATGTCTTCAGTTCCCACTGGGGCCCTGGGTCTTGGGTGTCCTGAAGGCTAGTCAGCGTCCCATTACTGTAGCTTGAAAGTCAGTGATGTACAACAGCATATTGCACAATCCAAACTATATGGCTCCAGAAAAGGTTAGGAAGTTACACTGGAGTCATCTGTGGGTTCACTCCTTTCTTTTCTCTTTGAGGGTAATAATTATTGTCTGGAAAATTAAATTAGCCAGACACAGATGCAAACTTTTTGCTGATTAAATTACAAAGCAGTCCCCAGATTGTAGAGGAGTGGCACATTAAAAACAGCAAATCATCCAACTTTCTTCACTGTCGATCCTTAATTTGAAAGGCAGCATGGATTCCTAAGGCCGTAGCTTCCAGGACTCCTTCAGTGAAAAATCATTGCTACCTAACTATAAAAGGCTTAGCTCTTAAGAGAATATTGTGCTTTTTTCTTTAAAATTCAGATGAAATCAACTTGATTCTCAGTGTGACACCAAAGAGATCAATTAGTTTTTTCCCTAGTCCACTTGATCATTGTCTCTGGTGAGCGATACAGGAATATTAGTTTGGCATATAGGTCTTCTTCTAGTTCCAGTTCTCCAGTCTCTCGTACTAAGAAAATGTCAGTACACAGCTTCAAGATTCGGTCTACATTGGGTAGCTCCTCAAACATGATAGAGTGAGAGATCCCACTGAAAAATTCACGGACGAACTTTCCTATCACCAGGACAACTGATGCGTATAGTCCCATGATGCTGAAAAGTAAGAATGAAAAGAGTTCAAATCATGCCTTGAAAAAGGGTCAGTCAAGTGAGAGGGGAGCTCATCTACATGGCTAATTGCAGTCTATCAGCAGAGTGAACATTAATTTATAATTAGGATTCTGTTTCTGCTGTGCTGTAGGATGAAGGAAAATAAGGTCTCTTTAAACACTGTAGAAATGTGTGAATATACACAGCTGAGGCTGCTCTCTTAAGTGATTTAGCCTCAGTCATTGATGATGTCCTCATCTCATGTCCTGTCTGCTAGAGCTTGGAAGCCACAGAGGGAAATCTCACAATTTCTGACTAGTAAATGGAAGTGATTTAACAGATTCCATACCTAATATTTTTTATTAAAGTATGTGTCAGTGGTATCAGACTAATGCTTACCTGACCTCTCAGGATAAATGTCCTATGAGGAGTTCTCCAAAATGATGCTAGCAAGGCATATCTCTCAGGGAGGTACGGTCTCCTGACTTCCTCTGTCTGTGAAGCTTTATTTCATAACTGCTTCACACCCAGAGTCCTGGCCACATGTATGGGATTGATAAGGTTGTTGAAACTGGTCAGAGTTTTGGAAGAACTTGACCTGTAGTCAAACTAATATCATTTGAATGATTTTATTCTAATAGGAAATTGGTGTGAAGGGTGCTTCTTCTGCCTTTTTTTTCCCCCCACTGGAGAGTAGATATAAAGGGGCACATCATTTCTTTAAAAATTTGAAGCCTTTTATAGGTAACAGTAATAGATATAAATTTTTAACTCACACAGAAGCCCACTTCTGTGTGCCCACTTCAAATATTACAACAACAAAGAAAAAGAAATAACACATACTCCCAAAAGCAAATGAAGTCACCTTTACGTCTATAATATCTACATTATTTTGATTTTATGTAAAGATTCCTTCTTACCCATAGCCAGCCAAGAATCCAAGGCTTGGTGGACTGACTTTATCACTGAATATGAAGAGTTCAAGACTCTCTTCAGATGTTTTGTATCTTTTCCCAAGCTGATTCAAAACCCACCACTCACGAACTCCCTCATCAGACACATTTTTGACCAGGGAAACTGTAATGTTTTCCCATCTGCAGTCTATTGAAAAAAAAAAAGGAATCATTAATATATGTTACCAAAACATACAAAAAAGTTAAAATGATTCCAATCTGATACTTTGACAACTTGCATAATAAAAAGACTGAGCAATGTAGGAGTAAATGTTTGTTATAACTCTCTTAAAACCCATTTTACAGTATTTTTGTAAAAAAGTACTATATCTAGACTGTTATGGTTTTCCTTCCCTAAATTAAATAAATAAAATGTTTCACATCACCTACATTTTCTTCTGTACTAATGACAGATAATTCAAGTATTTTCAAGCTATAGATTCAATGACAGGCAGCATGTTTACATTTCAGGCCTAAGAAACACATCTGACTTTGAGGTAATAGTTGTCAGCTTCTGCATGTCAAAGTGATACTACCACTGCAAATCATTACTTTTTGGAATAAAAGATATTCTTTTTTTATCAAGAAAAGCATACTGTACTACTATGCATAATGATCACACAGACAGGAGCAGCTGAACCCTGGCCCTCCTGATTTCTGTGGACCCTACATTAGCAGTGTATACATTAAAGTCCTTTAGAAGAATCCCAAATTAAGAGGGTTTTTTTTTTTTTTTTTTGTTTTTTTTTTTTTTTTTTTAGGACAGAAGTTGACTAATGACAGTAAAGCACTGGTAACACATAAAGCTAGATTCATTCTCAAGAATTATTTTTCCCACTCATTATAAAAATGTTCTCTCAACCTTGAACTGTAATGGGCTAAACAATGTTAAAGAAAAGACCTGAGTACCAAATTTAACCTCTACTGAGCAAAGTATTCTTAGGTACAGATTTGTTCCTACTCTTCCAACCCAACACGTATGTGCATACGTACACGTGTGTATGTACTATGTATGTCTATGAGTATTTATACACATTCTGATTTGGAACTTTGAAATTCCCTATTTATATCTAAATTGGATTCTTTGGAGCCAATAAGGAAGGAATATTTTTAAAAAAACATTATTCAAGTAGAGGAGCTACATTTGCAAACACACAGCATTACTATTTGTGGTAAAGAAATGCAGAGAAGTGAAACTTGTCATCAGTTTCTCAGGAAACAAGGGAAAGCAATTTCTGAAAGCAGACTTGAAGAGCTGGATTTTTAATCTGTAGAGTCCTTGCTGTTAAATACAAAGCTAAAGTACATCCAGATGCACTTTTTCTGCCTTGCACTCTATTACCTCATGTCTCCCCAACCTTGTAGGCACCAAGTAGAAATGACTGTAAGAGTATTTCAGCTTGAGGTGCCCCATAACAGTTCAGCAAATGTGAAAGTTTGAGCACTGTGTTGCACTTCTTTCAACTGTGCTCTGTTTTCCATGGCCTGGATACATACCTGTCAATAGCTGCTTTATGGGTTTTGCCAGAGAATCACTAGGAGCCTTGATGTAGTATGGATACACTGTCTCTAATGTTCTGGAAAAATGAGAAAGCAAATATTTCATATTTTTATACCTCTAAAATAATTTAGAAATACCTAACAGAGCTATATACAGTTCCCAGTATTTTTTGGCTTAAACTACGATTTTATAGTGTTCAGATGTCACATCTGAAAGTTAGCTGGATTTATTAACTATGTTATGTCAGTGCTTCAGCAGGGAGCTCCATCCATAATGCCCCTTTCACATGCCACGAATCCCACACACCTGGGGCATGTGTGTTTGCAAGGAATGTAAGATTTATATTTTGTTCACGTTTTTAACAAAGCTACTTTTATAGTCAGCTACATAAGCAGCAGAAGGAATGGCAACACATCACCGGTAGTAAACAAGTTTGAAAAATATGTAGTGAGAACATCTATTACTTCAGAATTAAAAGGTGTTTGAATAATAACACCTGAAAAAAAGTGCAAATTCTTCCCAGAATCTTTTATTGTATAATATTTTCACAGTTTCTATTATCTGGAGGATTTCAAACTTAAAAAGAAAGATGTTTGTAGAAATTTTTCCATTGGACTCAAAACCAAAGCAGCTTAAGTAGGATAAATTACCAGCATCCTGAGAGCGAGAAATGTAATTAAAAGCAGAGATGTTGTCCTAACTTTTCTCTCATGTGAGTGAAAAAATCTAGGAAAGGGGAGCTCTCAGGGAAGTCCTTTGATACTGCTACACTGCATATGCTAGGCTGTGGAAGAACAGAGCTGGCCAATTTAAAGTCCTTCACAACTGCTGCAGCAGGCCCAGTGGATAGGCAAATGCTCAGCAGCTAAGTTGTCCCAAAAGAGGTGGTGACAAAAAATCCTGCTGAAATTGTAAAATGTCTACTAGCTGCTACAAATATTTTTCCTTTATGACAAAGTTAAAAATGCTTAAATCAACAATATTATTGCAACATGAGTAAATGCAGCTCTACCTTTAACACTGTTGTTTGCCCCCTGCACGGAGAGAACTACAGATGGATTACATCTTCCCACAAAGGAGGAAAATCTACCCTCCTTGACTGTACCCTAGGAAGTCACCCTAGGAAATATTTCTGTATCCTCACAGGGTAAAAAATAAAAGAAGCAAAAAATATTCTTTAAATGTAATGATCAGATGTAGAACAGCAGTCTGTTTGGTGTGCGTGGGTGCAGAAAAATAGCTATGCTACAGAAAAGACATCTGATTTCCACCTACTAAGAGATATGAACCAGTCAGAGTTTTCATTCTCCCAGTTGACCTCAGCTTTAACTTTTCAAGTCTTGCAACCACAAATCAGATCAGGTAGCCTTCAGGGACAATGTGATGGCCTAACAATATTTAGAGACTACTGCTGTAAAGTAATTTCCAGTGACCAGGAGGAAGAGCCAGATTCCTTTCAAACTTGAAAGGAGGCATCCCTGCTGTTAATACATTAACAGCATGTTGATATAGGCTACATCTATGCAACAATGTTCAATATTCAGATGAAGAGAATGCTTTTACTTTCTTGTAAATTTTCATTACAGGAAAAGATCTGATGTCAGAAATGACTGCAGATGTTACCCTTTTATCAGAGTGATTTAACACTTTTTTGCCAATCTAGTAGTGTTCAAGAATGACAATGAGAAATATAGTCTGGATGGTTATTTAGAATGAAAAATTAATCAATACAACTTCCTCAAATCAAGTTGAACTCAAGTAACTCAGAGGAGAGTTTAACTATGAATATGCTGCAATGAACTGTGCTTATCCAATAAATAATAGAAAATCAACTAATAGCTTCACCATGCTTGTTGGTGGTGTTCCAGTATTCGCAGTCTTCTCAGTCTAAATTTATTTGCCCCAAATAAAAATAAAATAAAGCTACCCTTTTACCTTTAGAGCCTTTAAAGCAATGTTATCATTCTGTGACTTCAATGCTTTTGGGCTCTGTGAACAAGGCTTCAAAGTTTTTAGAGGTGGATAGATGGGCAGACAAATGATATGTTTGCACAAGCCTCATCTCCGTAAGATACTAGGATTAAAACTGAAGGTTTGCATATAAATAGGCAAAGAAAATAACTTACACCTTTTTCAATTGCTTTCCAGACATCATTGTAGCGATATCTCTTCTAGTTTTCTCTGGTAGGCCAAAGGTAAGTTTATCTGATGCTATTTCTGCTTTGGCACCAAGAGTGAGATTTCTGTTGAAGTAAAAGGGAGACACACAGTCATCTTACAATGAGAGAAGAACCTAAATGTGTGTTTGTTGAACTCTAGAGCTGGTTGTCTGATCAGTCTAACCATGTTGATCCTGTCCATCCCAATCTTTGCTATGTGTCCCAGAGGACACCTAACAGTCTTAAAGGTGTTTGTTTTCTATCTGACTATTCTTTTGCATGCATTAATGGTGAAAGACTGATGTCATTTTGCTCATTATGTCAGTCAAAGCTGAATAGGGGAAGGAGGATAACCACTCAGACTTTGGGTGACAGGACTGCCAGTCTACATACATCCTGTCCCAGGGGTGCTAAGTGTTCATCAGTGAGATACAGGTTCCTGAAACCCCACCTCATCCCAGCAGAAAAGTGTGTCTAACAGGCTGACAGGACCCCCATGCCAGCTGCAGAACACAACTGGATCAGGATCAGCTTTTGCACCATGTCTTGTGTCATGCCCTGGGGTTGGGATGCAGCAGCTGGGTGGGACAACCCCTGGGCTGCTGGGGGCTGCAGAGAAGTTCTTCCAGCAAACGATGTTTGTGTGTGCTTAGTCACATGGTCTAAAATTTTGGGTAGACCTGTGTGGTGCCAGGAGTTGGACTCAATGATCCTTATGGGTCCCTTCCAACTTGGGGTATTCTATGATTCTATGATGTGCAAGGGCAAAAAGCATATACGCTGCCTGAGTGATACAAGAGGGCTCATCTTACAGCTGCTTGTGGTCTCCTGGCCTAGGTGAAAGACAGCAGTTTCCCTTTACAGAAAAAAAGTGGAAGGTCACTGTGGTAAGCCTTTACTGCATTCAGTCATTCATGGTTGCAATATAATCCACAGGGTATAATTTGAGGGTGAAAAAGGTCTTTTTGAAATCCAGTATATGAATGGTCATAGTTAGGTAAGTATACTGGCAGATTGAGTAGAGGCATTAAAAATTAATTTAAGGTTCAGAAATGAATGAGGGATGTAATTCACTGGCTTAATATTGTATACTTCCAGGAAAATGAGGGGGGTCAAATAAAGTTAAATAAAGAGTGCAGATTCATTACAAGCCTATTTTCGACTGTGTAAGGACTGACCCAGCATGTTCAGAGCTCCCCCAGTGATTCAGCTGACCTGCTTCTTGTGCATGGTCTTTTGCTGGGGATTGCTATAACAACCAAGTGTCTAATTCCAAAAAAAAGCCAACATGTAGATATAGGGGCTGCAATGGCAGCTCATTTCCAGTTTAGCCCAGTCCCAGGTGGCAGGCGGTAGCCGAGAAGCCATCCTGGTGACTTGGTGTGCTTCAGCATGTATCCAGCTTAAGTACTTTCTAGGCTGGCTATTGCAAAAACTTCATTGTGAAGCAGCATTTCACTCAGGCCAAGACACCACAAACAAACGGGAAAAAGTCTCAAAAAGTGTATCTGTGCTGCATGGCAGAACAATGGCTCCAAGTATATGTGTATTTAAAAAATAGCTTTGTGTCAGTTTGAGATTCCCTTAAAAATAGTGTTTCTATTTCCTTGTTGGTTTTTCTGCCTTAACTATGTCTAAGTCTTCAGTTCCCCAAAACACTAACAATGTTGTTTGAAACAAAGTTTATTTGAACATCTTCATCTAAAACTGACTGTTTTCTTACTTTTCTCTCCTTCCCTTCAAGTCCCATTGAAAACTCCACCCTGTATTTTTAAATCATCTACTTGGAAGTAGTTCCATTTCTCTTTTTATTTCTTGAGAACTGAAGGCAACAAAAGTTTTCTTGTGTAACAAAGGTCACCATAGAATAAAGGTCACAAGAGAATGTGCTGAAAAACTAAACCAAAAAATGCAGTGTGGAAGTGTTCGACTGTTCTGCTCAACAAAAGCTTGTCAAATGATCCGTCAACTTTATAGTTGTAATATTAATTACCTTTGAATGCTCCATGAAAGAACTACAGTGAACTCAGCTGAAAAATCCAGCAGTCCCTGTATCATTTTCTGTCTGCTGGGAGGGCTGATGGTCCATAAGGAGTTTGAATTGCCTTCTAGATCTGCAAGAGTTATATCTTCTTTTCCATAGCCCTCTAGAAACTGCAAAGCAGCCTGTAGTTGCAGAAGAAGAAAAGAATCTTCCAATGCTGTGATATTCACAAGACTCACAACCATATTTCCTAATCAGGCAGAATTGCAAATGTTCAATTAATCAGAAATGCATTATTTTACACCAATTGCTTTGTCAGGTATCAGCTGGGGCTTTAGATGGGGAAGGGAATAGACAAAGTGTAACCAGCCCAAGAAGCCAAAACAAAAATGGCCTAGATGTTCAAAAATAAGCATGATGGTCAAGCTGGCCAAAATGGGTTTGAAAGTTCATCAGGTAAACTCTGTAGAGTATATTTAATGTTATTTCCTTTCGATTCTAATAACCTTATTTATATGCCTGGATCCAATAGGCCAAGCGGCTTTCAGTCCACACTAGTTTTGGCTAGTACCTCTGACAGCTTCACTGAAACACCAAACAGTATCAGTGGTCACCACAAAATATAAGTCACTGTGCGAATGATATACCAAGCCTGGCCACTGTGGGATGGCAGACACTTTCAGAAATTCTCGTAATACTCAAGGGGCACAAGTCCCCTGCCACCTCTTAATACTTTTCATATTTTTAGTAAAATTGTACTGTCTTTTGTCATGCATCTTTCAGCACAGAAAAATGCCTGCAAGTGTTAAGGCAACTTGAAACCCTTAACTTTCAAAGTGTATCAAGACTGCAATATTACTGTTATAATACACGGGCTATTGGGTAGCATCTAATATTAAAAGGCATTAATTCTTGAATGGGCTAGAAGGAAGTACTTCTTTAAAGTGGTATCTGATCAAAATCTAATTATTTTAGTAATGCAACAGTTTCTGCTAAATAATAGTCTTTTTTTTTTTTCTGTATAAAATAACAATAACTTTGTGCATAGTGCACCATGAAATATTGAGACTGTGTTTAAACTAAGGCATTTTCATGTCAAAACTTTTCCAAGCCATACACACTTTCTTTTCACAGCACCATGTCTCCTCACTGGGAGGTGAAAGTCACATGCACTACAGGAAGGAGCATGGAGCTTAAAAGTGCTAACAGTGTTGTGTCCCCAGAACATATTTGTTTTGGCACTACTCCAACAGTACCACATCTCCTGAAGGTTTGTGTCCTTTAGAGGGAAGGTTTCTATTCGGATGACAGGACAACTCCACCTTCTGTCAGTCTTCCATGATTTTGTGCAAAGATGCTTTAATTAATGGTAACTTTTCACTTTATAACTTAGCCCTGTCTTGAAAAATGATCTGTTCAAACTTTTACTAGTGCAAACTCCCCTTATGGACACATCTTCCAAATGATGGCAGTGCTGCTGACCACAAGACTACATAAACAAAACTCACAAATGGCCTCCATGGAAACATGCATACATTTTTAAGTAATGAGGTAGTCTACATTTCACTTACAGTGTTACCCCTATAGCTTCCCAGAAACGCATTGAAACCAGTCTGATTCAAATTCTGGAGCTGATTCTGTTGAGCACTCATTGTAAAAATAGGCTGGGAAACAAAAGAACACACACTTGTCACATTTACTTCACATCATTTGCTACGTACACAGTACAGCATCCTCTGCTTCACAGTCCAAGACAATTATGGTACTCAATTCAACAGGAGAAGACTATGAATTATTCCACTAAGAAGCAAGCTACCTCCAATTAATTACCTCACATTTACCATGGGGACCTGTAATCAGTTACCTGAGTTTTCCTGATGTAGGATAATTTATTCAGATTAAACTGCCAGCAGGTTCTGTTTTTAACTGGCAAGTGAAGGTAATATTTTACATCAGTGATGAACAAACATGTTTTTAAGCCAAAGGGGATCACTTGTGGGAGTTTGTCTGATTTTTGCATAAGCCAGGAGAGTTTCAGTCACAAAAATTAATGTAAGGAATAAGGAGGAGCACAAGGAAATACAGTGCAAAACCATAGATTTCTTTTAGCCTGTTTTCTTTTTTACCTGATAACCTCCTAGAGTTATTGTGATTGATACATCTAGAGGCTTGTTCGTGATGCCTGCAACAGATTTGATTAAAGACATGAAGAGCAGTGGGAACCAGACAATACAAATCAGCAAGACGATAATCATGCCACCCATTCCATACTTCACAACTTTCTTTTTCTTCTGGCCTCTTGGCTGGGGATATCTCTGCAAAAGCAAACAGCAACATGGTAATGCCTCTTCTATCAGTGGAACACTTGGTATGATTTGATGAGTGAATGAATACTGATCTTAAGGACTCCGATCTGTTTTCATCTATTACCCATTATCAAGTCTGCTATGTTGAGATTTTTAGCCAAACCTGCACAAGCAATGAATTTCTGACAACCACAGAGAACAGTGCCAGAAGAACCCATGTCAAGTGTGTGTTTGGTGTAAAAAATATTGTAAACCTCTCTGTTTTTTATTCTTTATGGTTATAAGGAAGGGAAAAAATGGGTAATTGCCACACCAACTGCATTTAAACAATGCCTCAAGCTTTGTTGCTGTCTCTAAAATCTTGACAGTGTGGATGTGACATCCTTCCATTTCTTAGCTACTGAGAGCAAAAATGATCTTGCTTTTATCCTTCTCTTTACAAAGCAAGTCACACAACACATTGTTTCCACAATTCTCTCTGTTATTGACCTCATGACTGAATACTATGATAGAGCCCCTATCCTGTAAAATGTCTTACCATCACTGTAATGTTTTGTTATAGGACTTAATACTACACAGTGTTTTAGGATCCTGCCTTCACACGCTGCATACTGCATGTGCAAAATCAAGATGCAGTGAATTGCACTGCAGCTCAGACACATGCCAGGAATATGGCTTTCAGGAAATTGTTCTTGCTTTACAACATGAATCCATAAAGCCCTATGAGAATATTAAATTTGTAACACAATGCTATATTTAAAACAAGTTAGCTACTTTTCAAAAGCATTGTATCAAATCATTTGTCTTGCACTACAAAATACTGTTTTCATTAAAATATCATATCATGATCACCAGGGGCACATTATTTGTCCGTATGAGATTAGTTCAGGCACCTTTAATGCTGTTACACAACAGTTTGGAGACTCTAAGAGCCAAAGTACTTAGGCATACCACTCAATGTGAGTGAGAGACAGAGAGAACTAAAGTACCTTGAACAACACCCATAAAGTTATTGGTAGTGATTTTGCTACATGGCATTGGCACACACATGCATGCTTGGACTTGGAAGGCTTCCTACATTAGATCTACACTACATATTATTCAGTGATCATGTTGGAAGGTGAAAAAATGCAGTACAATGGACAGTCAAAGCAGATCTGGGTTATTATTTCCCTGACTCCCGAAGCCTGATGACACTCCATTCACAGCAGAAATTAAGTCAAACCCAAAAAGCCTACATACAAGATCTGTGTGTCCTTCAGCTCTAAGTTAATCTAACTGACATACTTGGAAAGTAAGTGCCATTAAGAGACAGGATTATAATAAAAGTAGTAGTACGTCAGTAACACTTGAAAATACAGCCATTTCATTGCAGATGTACAATTTCTGACTGGTTGGGTCACTCTTAAAAGAATGCTTAATTTCTTTTTCAAATTGGCAAATAAGCAAGCATATGGTTGCAATCTTTATAGTGCTTATAAGGAATCCAGAATTTTCAAGTTTAATTTGAGCTGAAGCTTAAATGAATTAAAGAGGCTGAAACTTCAGTCAAACAAATGGTGGCTTTATCTGTTTTTTGCAGTCTTTTTGGATGTGCGGATCCTCTCTCAAGATAGAGGAGCCAGATGAGTTCCCTCTGCAGTTACATGAAACAAGAATCCTTGGGACCTACATGATGGAAGCATGAGCTCTGCTTTGTCCTGACCTTTCTTCAGAGCTACAGTTTCCCTGCTACTGCGAGTTACTAATTTAGTTGTTATGCACAAAGTGAGTCTGTGAATATGAGGCCTTTCAATCCCTGTCTTGAAATTCAGGCATGCAATTAAACTAGAAGCCACATGTTTGTGGAATTCACGTTAATGGTGGAAAAATCAGGCGTAAAGGAGAAGCCATTTGAAATTTCACCTGTGGTGACTGCCAACTAACTTAAAGTACCCAATAGTCTGAATATTTCTGAACATGAACGCCAGGTGTATCTTCTAACAAACTGGCTTTATGGTGGATTTCCCAGTTATTTAGGGACTCATGATTACTTTTCTTCATTTCTGCACAGGGGAGAGAAGGCCTGGATCACTCATATGGGGATTCCTTACTTTTTCTGATTCTCGCCAGCACTTCAGGATGAATATATGAGCATAGATATCTTCAACACAGATCCAGCTGGAAAGACTGAGAGTGGTATCAGTCCAAACCCAGTCCATTACTGCTCTCAGCTCAGTCAAAAATGGAACCAGGCGGAATCTGAAGGGAGAGCACAACTGATGATTAGTCAGAAGTGGAGGGATCACATTTAATGAGCACAATAACTGTATGTATCACAAAAGGGAGAAATAAAACAATATTTAAAGACAGTTTAACTGGAATTTTTACAAATACAATGCAATCATATCCTGAGACTGTATGAGTAATACTGATGTTTTGATTTTTTGCCACAGCTCATGTTCCTCTAGGAACATTGCACCTAGCAATTGTACGAGCCACTGATGGAATGGTACAAAACAGAGTTCCTTGTACACCCAAATTCCTCTGATCTGAAGGCATAGAAGAACATAGCCTGGCCTGTCCGCAGAATGGTGGGACTTCATTTTATGCCTCCTTACACCAAGTGGTGCATTGTTTCTTTACAGTAGGTGGGCAGTCCTCAACTGCATACAGGATTGGGCTTTATGACCCAGGATTAAGCAGCAGAAGAAGGTGGGCTAACAAGAAAGCAACATGCACAGAGCAGCTTTTCAAAGTGCACCATTCCTTTTACTAGTTCCACACTTCTCTGCTTGGCCAGGTCACAAAGAATACTTCATGTGAAGAAAGCTTTCTTCTATAATTCTTTCTACTGGAACGACACAACCCATACTGAAAATATTGGGAAAAGGCTGAGATTATTCCATCTTTTCTGTGCTTTTCATATGCTTTGAACTAGCTTAATCACAACATCATGGTAACAGCACAACCCTAACACCACCTTTCACTCTGAGGTGAGGCTGTATTTGTTATTGCACCGGCACTCCTAACCCTGAAGTGCTTCAAATGTGCAGCATTTTCCAAAAGATACACAAAGGAAACATTTTTTTTTTTTTTTTTGATGCACAGTTTTTTTTTTTTTTCCTCATATGTACTCTCTCTCACTTATTCTCCTTTCCACCTGCAGCCTGTAAGCCTGCTCCAATGACTTGCTCAGGATTTGTTGCCTTGATACTATTTAGGATTATAGAACAAATAACATTACATAATGTTGTAGCCGCTATCTCTTTCACAGAAGTGATTTCTTACAGGTGTTAAAAAAGGGCCCTGAGTGTCAGATGGGTAAGTCAGGCTTCCATGTTCATGATAGGAAACTGGTTTTTCTGCAATTTCCTGAAATTGATTTTTTCCTTTCTGGACTACAGGGGACATGTGGCACAGGCAGAGCAGTATGGTGTAAGATTTACTGTCTCATTTCCAGCAGCTTGTGAAGAGCAGTCATGAATAACCCCAGCATCTCACAATAACAGGTCCTTATTTCATGGAAGAATGGACTAGGGCAGTAGGTCTAGACTTACCCTTGAAATAAGAACAGGTTCACATAGTTATAACTTTTAGTGAGGAAGTTGCCTAGAACACGAGTTGGATATCCACAGCGTATCTGATATGCTGATAAGCCAAAATAAACACATTTCACAAAATACCAGAGCTGGGCAACAGTGTTCTGGCTAAATTTCCTGTAATGGAAAAGACAGATAAAGGAAAATGATGAGCATTGTACCTCTGTATGACAGAATTAGCTTGAAACGTCTTGTGCTCCTGGCAGCTTCCCTTTCCTGAGAACTGGTGAAAAACCTTTGGCCTCTGACCCCACTGCATTGGTGACACACTACTTGAAAGAATCTGGATGAGGAAGTCTAAAAACAGCATCTGTAGTCACCTCAGGGTCATGGCGAGAGACTGGGAACAGGCTCCCTGCGAGTGATGGCTCTGGGGCAGCGCTCTGTCCCTCCAGACACTACAGGTGTCTAGCTACACCACAGGGGTACAGCTATACTACAATGACACATGCCCTGCAAGTCCTGGGTAGACACTGTTTCTCTTCACCGTTCAGATGGTTGACATCTGCACTGACTCTAAGCAGATTTAATGGTAATTTGCATTTATGGAGATACCTCCAACATCATGGACTCATATAAGGAATTAGATTGGAGTGACCTCTGAAGACCATCTTTTGCATCATTCCCTGCTTGAATCACATCTAATCACACCAAACTGCTCAGGGACCTGTCCAGCTGAGTTTTGAATATCTCTGAAGATGAAGATTCCTTATTCCTCTGAAAGCAGCTTAGTCATCATGTTCTGCAGGCTAAACTAACACTATTCACTGAACCTCTTCACAAATATCATATGCTCTACCCCCCTAACCATCTTGGTGAACATTTGCCTCTTCTTGCAGCAGCCCAATAACATGCTGGAACTGCATATTGGACAGGATTTGTGAACCAGACATGATCCACTGTTTGCAATTATATCTCACAAAATTATTGCAATTAAGAAATGTGCATGTGGTTCTAAGAGTCAGCCTGGCTTATAAGGACTACAGGAGTTTCAGATGTATGTTTGAGATTAACAACATGAGATAAATATTTCATGAAGGCACCAAAAATACTCAAAATTATTTTCTTGCACTTTCTTTTAAGTGCCCAAATCAAGCTAAAATTTAATCTCAATTTTCAATGCTCAGTAGATAAGAGAGCCACTTGAAAAATACACTTGTTAAAATAGGGGTGCAATTATTACTGCACTGAGGAAAAATAATCGTTTTTTAAGAGGAAATCAGACTTTTTCTTTCCTTCTTTCTTACATTATGCTCCTATTTTGTTTTTCCCCTTACAATAACTTATCTGTTTATGAAGTGAAATGTGCCCAAGTGACAGGCCCAAATCCTCTATGTAGTCAATGGAGTAAAGAAATTTAAAGTCCTAAGTAGGAGAGGAATTAGCCAAAGTCTAGAGAAGAAACATTAACCCCTCTGCAGAGCAGACTGCTTTGAGCCATGCAATAGGAAATGTTAGATTTTCAGGTCCATTGGACCAGGCAAGTCATACAAGATTTCATACAACAGGTGACTACATCTACACCACCTCCAAAGCCATGTGACAAAAGCAGGGGAGGAGAAATTTTGCTCTTCAGAGGAGACATGGGTTTTAGACCTTCTTCAGCCTAAGGAGATTCAAATCCATAGTTAGTTCACACATTCCAGGAGAGTGACAAGTTACAGGTTATCCTGGGAGACATTTTCTATTAAGTCTTCTAAATCAGTGTGCAGCCAGAAAAGCAAGGTTCCTGATAAGAAAGCAAGGTGTAAAGGCAGGAAAGCATGGCATAGCTGGAAGGGGAGATGAAAAAAAATTCAGATCACTACACCCTGAGTTACTTCAGTCTGTATCCAGCAGCTATCTCATAAAAGACGTAAACCAGTCTTGGAGGTGGGAAAACAAAACAGAGGCCAATATTGTCTCAGCTGAGTGCTCAGTTACAGGCAAACTTTTTCTCACCTGCTATTTTTTTTTGACCCAAGCTGAGAATATTTCCTTACATACTTGTATAATCTAGCTCCTACCTCCTCAAGCCTACATTAGCCACAATTACTTCTGTAGAAAGACATTTTGACATTCTGCTTAGGAATGAGACTGAGAAGAAATTTGTTTATGATTCCAAAGCTTAGCTATAGCCCTCTCAAATTGACATTCAAATAACTTAGTAGAGCATTACTTTTCAACCCAAATTGTCCAATTATAAGGTTTATACCTTTCTGTCACTCCAGGTAAGATAAAGAACATCCAGAAATGTATTCCAAAAACAAGGATGACCTGGAAGATGACCTTTCCCATGACAGTCTTTTTGAGGTACAGTGCTCGGTCTACCACCATGGTACCGAACTGAATGAGCACCATCACCAAAAATGCCTCTGGGACCTGGTCCTCTGATAATGAAGAGGTGATGTCTGCTGCTGCAGAGTGTTTCTGAAAAGGAAAATGTAACAGAGTTGTTGAGGAAGGAGGACACTCACGTGGAACCTAGCATCCACAACATGGGTCCCAACAGACAATTTATGTAGAGATGCCATCTATGACATACCCCAAAAGCCCAAAATCCAAACACAATGATGATGAAGTCCACTGTATCTGCGAGGAACATCAGCACATACACATCAGTCACAGCACTGTAGTCTGGATGAATAAGATTGTAGAAAAACTGTCTGATGGGCACATACACCTGGAGAGTCCTAAAACAACAACGACCACAATGTGATTTAACAACACCGTAACTGGCACTGAAGAAAAGAGAGTCTGGAATTGATATTATTAATGTTTGTGAAGACACACATCTCTGACAGCCTCTTCACAGGTCATCAGAGACACCAGTTCCTTGCATTGAGCTGCTAAAGCATGGTAGTGGCATTTGTTCGGTAGAAATATACATAAGCACCCAAATCAGTTCACACAGGATATTTAGCTACATATCAGACAGGTAAACACCCTTGCAGTGCTGTCTGATCCTCTGCTAATTTGTCTGAAGTTCAGCTGGTGAGACAGGGTGAAAGCATACCATTATAATGAATTGCATACATACCCATTCTTCCATTTGAATTAACAGAATCAGTAACCTGCTCTCTTTAAAACATTTTACTGCATTAGTCAGCTGTTTGCAGCCTCCCACCCAAGTCCACAGAACTCCTCACTTTTCTCACTTTTTAATTGTAAAGGCCTTGGCTTTGATCATCTGTTCTCGAAACTTTTCCATAAGAAGCTCTTTCTTAGATTTTTGCTTGATGCTTAACACACTGCTTCCTTTCTGACTGCTGTTTCTTGTACTGGTACTTCCTGAGAAAAAGGAGATGGAAAGAGAAGAGAAAGAAGCAAATTCAAAATCAAAGTTTAAGTACAAAAATGAGAAAGTAATATATCTGGAAAATTCTACTGCATATCTGAGTCCCACATTTGAAATATGCTTTGAAATAAATCCGTATGGTAATTATTTTCTGATACAATAAAATCTTGACAATATCCAAAACCTTGACAATATCCAGTATAGGTGTAACAACTAGCAGATATAAATTAATAACTAAAAGGAGAAGAATAGTGCCAAAGGCAAATACTTGATTGTTTTGACTCAGTCATCTTAATTGGTAATATACATTCAGGCTGTAGTAAACCCTTCTTTTTCAGAAGAGGTAATCTGTTTCAATATATATATATATATATATATTTCACTTTAAGTACCATTAAATGTAGATATGAGAAATAAATGTGGTTTGAATTCCCTCTAGCTGGGGATTATACTGAACCAGAGATTCTGGATTTGGGCCACGCTGAACGTTCCTTTCCCAGCTTTTGAGTAATGTCATTTTAAAAACACACTGAATCTCAAAGTCCAGCTCTCCATTTGAACTTTAGGAAGGTTTGGAGCGTGTTCAAATGCAAAAGATATTTTGGTTCATATCCTATTTCCTCACGGAGGAGCAACAGCATTCAGTAGTCTCTGTGTTCTCCACAGCAACAGCACAATGTTTCAGCAGGATGATCCTATGGGAAATGGTCATTTGCTCTTCAAATCCCAGAAATGCCATGATATTTACCTCTTTTAGATCTGTGTGAGGAGAAGCTGGATCTGTGAGAAAGCTGTGATGCACTGCTAGAGCTCTTCCTCCTGATTGCAGTCTGCTGCTCGGGGAAGTGGACATGGATGGACTCCACTGATGCTGCAAGATTGACAGACTTCATAGATCCTGAAGAGTCTCTCCTGCCTCCTGTCAGAGAGAGCTCATCATCAGTATCTTCTTTATTACTGGAGCTGTCCACTTTCTCATCTTCATCCCACAATCCATGGCACTAATGGAAGAAAAAGAAGAGCATTTCAAACTTGTATTTATATGATAGTATTTATAATATACATTTATCACAGTGTTCACTAGGGGGGATGACAAATTTGTTGTGTTGGAATAAAACATGAATGACTAAAAAATTAAAATGAAAACATTAAATATAAAATAAAAAATAATTTTACCTTTAAAATGGATCTGTGGAAGAATAAAGCAAGGAGCTGAACAAGATCGTAGTGCACATAGCCCTCTTTCTTCTCAATGCCAATGATATTGGGTGGATGGTAAGGTTTATCTTTTGTGTAGTCCACATATTTATTCCAAGGAAAGAAGCCAAACTGGAAGAAGTACTTGATGACGATGGCTACCTGTTCAGTAACACAACACACTTGGGGTGTTTTCTAAGCATGGCAGCCTCATAACATTAATTGCAGACAAATATGACTATTTTGTCAGCTTTATAAGATTAGCAAACATTCGTTGCTACAGAGGAACAACAGTTTATGTTTCCTGAGCGAAAAGTTCATCAATGACTAAAATCAGCATTTACCAACAGATGATGTTCAGTGGTACCTGAGATACCACAGGCAGTGTACACTGTCGCTTGAGTACACAGTAGCTGATTATAAATGATCAATTTTTGTGATAACTCTTTACATGTAAGGAAGGATGTCACCCATTGCAGTGAAGAAAAACAAAACAAGACCTTCTTATACCATAGAAATTTCTAAGGATGTTAGCAGATATTTACATTAATATGAAAGGCCACAGGCCCCTAGATCCTAGAGATCAAAACCACAAAAGAGACCATGCAAAGCTTACAACTTAATTTTTCTATGTTTGATGTATAGGGTTGCAAAAACAACAGCATACCTCAGTGTAGACAATGGCTGTCATCCAGAAACGTTTGCTTGGCCGAGGAACAGACAGCATGGCCCAAAGGAATATAAGGATGGGAAGCACCAGGGTTATCATGGAGGCAGAGATCATGTGGTTAAGAATGATCACAAAATAGCACACCATTTCTGACCGGGCCACCAATGTATTGTACAGGGCATAAATAAGAAGCAAGACTCGAGGCTGACCAACGTAGAATTTCTCTGATTCCTCTAGCTCTTCATCGTGAAACATCCTGTTAGGAGCACAGTACAATAAATTAAATAAAAATTAAATTCACAAGAGCTGCTTTGTTAATTGCTACTATTTTTCCTTTTGAAAAACTAAGATTCTGTTGGCAAGTATAATGAAGGAAAAAAAAATGGGATTCAGTATTAAAATCAAATAACCTGAATCTAAGCTCACAAAACTTCAAGCAAAATAATTAGAAGCACTGTTCTGTTGTTTTTTTAATTTACCCAGACAATTGACTTTGTAGCTTTCCTACAGTTGCCCAGCCAACACACTTCATGTAAATCATACAATGCTGGTGTGGCCCTGTTTGGATTAATATCTTATTTATTAACACAGGCAGGAATTAAGAGAAGATCCAGAGGTCCATCAGGACATGCATGATATGAATAGCCCCACAACATAAGTTCAGAACATAATAAATGCTCTTGATCATTATATATGTCCAATCTCCTCCCACTTCCCTAACTCAAACAATAGAAAAGCAGCAAGAAACTATTACATAAATTCCACATAATCAATTCTCTATGCTTTTCCTAAGGCGTGCCCTCATCTGAGATCTGAGAAAGTCAGAACAATTATGGACAGCCAGAAGAAAGGACACTATATTTACATTTACATTTACAATGTCAGATCTATACAGCCTCTCTCTCTCTCTACATGTAGTCAGTTTGAAAGATGGTTTAAGATTTTTTCTTTACACTCATGGAAGCTCTCACTCAGTTGAGTCAGGCCAGAAAGCAGAGGAAGAAGAGCTGTGGCACCATTTGAGCCCACTGGTACTACTGAGCACACTGTCTGAGGAGCAAAGAGGGAGCATCCTATCCCCTGTGAAAGCACTTAGCAAGGTGGTCTCTCTACATAGCCTTCAAATACTACTGGCTTAAACAAATACTCTGCCAAAGGTCAGAGTTTCCCTTATAGTAATCCAAAATAATAAAAAGAGAAACATTTTCCCAGATAGTTCTGGAAGCAGATTATTTGAAATCACAGCTGTCTGGTGAAGAGAAGCCCTGTCCGCATGGAATGTTTAGAAAAGCCCTTGACCCCATGGCTATTGGCGTACCGAAATCTGATGCTAATTGGAACAATTAGCTATGGTATCTGGGGAGAAAGCAGAGATTCTTTCCAGCATGAATTTGAATCATTTTAGAAATCTGTAATTAGAAAACTGCACAGGAAACGAGCTTCTTCCCTTAAATCAAACTTAGCACAAGGTCTGTATCAAAAACCATAGACTAGTTCTGAGAAAAAAACAAACAAACGAACAACAACAAAAAAAAAACTCAATGGCAAAACTTCACAGACCGGGACCAAAAATTTTCCCCACTTAAAGGTCCTTACTTGTTCAGAAGCAGCTCACTAGCTGTTAGCTCATGCGTCAATGGAGGGAGAATCGTATCATTAAGTCTGTCCGTCCGACTGTCATCTGGGCTCACCATCATGAGACTCTTACCAGCTGAGTCATCAGGGGAGCCAAAAGGAAGGTGTTCAAAGCTGACAGCTTTGCTATAGGAAGGTGGAGCTTCTGCATTGCTATCCACGGTGGAGTACAATGGCACATCAGTATCAGGAGTAAGCGCGGCTCCTTCTGAACCCAGGCTATAATCTTCCACCTCCTCTTCATCCTGCCTTGAAGAAGAATGACCTCCTTCCTCTTCATGCTCCCCTTCTACCTCCTCAATGGTTTCTGTTGTCCCCTGACGAGAATAGAGCATGGTGACCTGCGTAGGTTCACTGTAAGGGCAGGATGGAGAGAGAGTTGAGGCTTATGAGGCTTATCACAAAATGAAATTTGTTCATTCTACCTTCACGTAGACAGCTGAGCAAGCCCACTGCACTCTGAGACCCTTAAAGTTCACATTGTTTGGTAGAAAACATTACAACATGGTCTCTTCTTACACAGATGGACCATCTGGGTCTGTTTGCCACCAAATGGCATGCCAGTGTACTCATAGTGATTCACAATCTTTTCATACCAGGAAAGGACAAATGAATACCATCATGAAGAGAAACTACACTAGCTTTCTGAAAGCAGTTTAAACACTTTCTTACCAGAACCAAAACTTGCTGTTACATTTATTTAAAACATGCTCTGTGGTGAATGATAGACAGTTGTGGGGGTCCTTCTAAACAAGGTGCTTCTAACAGCTACCCTATGGGTACTGTATACAGCTGGAAAAACAGCTGAAAACACATGTCAAATTGGATTCCAAGTAAAAGAACAAGAAAATTGCAAAAATGGAGAAATGCAATTCAGATTATAAAACTATTCCAGTAACAGGGTATCTTGCTTACCTTCAGATTGCCCTATGTTCTTCTTTACAGTCTTCATTTCTTTTTAACCTTACCTGCCTGCTTTTTTTCCATATGGACCTACTTTCTTTTTCAACTGTTCTTATTCACGCTGTTCAGTTCTCTGTTTGTTCGCCTTGCTTACTGTCAGCTTTGCAAGTCCATAATCACTTTCTCTCCTAATACTCTGTGCTCTGCAACAGTTTTAGCTGATGTAAATTCATGCAGCTTGATGACTCCAGATGGGAATCTGGACACCATCATTTTTTACAAATTTTCTTGGCCTTGCTTTCAACCTTTTTCCCTCACAAGTATTTTTTTTTTTTTTTTTTTTTAGTCTTTCCCCTAGAACACTACTCTTTCTTTATTTCAATCTCCATTTCAGCCTCTCTCCAAAGGTTAGACAAAAGGCATCAACTTAGTGTCTTTTGTTGGCTGGGTGTACTTCTATGTGAATAGAGACAAATCCAGGTTTCACATAGCTGCAGAGAAATGAATGAGGCCATAATTTCACATAACCTTTTCAAGAAAATCTCACTGCCAAAGCCAGCTGGCACTACCATTTCCTGCCAAGTTCTATCTCTTTCCTTTTACACTGTTTCATAACTTATCTAACTATGTTAGATAAATTTATTTCTAGTACGCTTTTAATCAGAATTTGAAACAATATTATTAGGATGCATGTTTCCATATTTCCTGTTAGCAATCATTCTGGTTAAAATGCACAAAAAAAAAAAAAAAAACATAAAATCACACCACTTCAAAACTGATCAACACTAAAAATTTAGTGGAAATTAGGAAAAGAATGATCTAATATGCTTTGAAATGCCATATTTATATTACTAGCTGAAACACTGTTTTTATTTCACAATGTCATATAAATCCCTGAGTTTTACCTTCTAAAAATGAGTGAATTGCTCAGAACTGTTCTTTTGAGCAGGATATTAATAATATTCACTATCTTTTCATTGCAATTTTCCTTTTCTTAATTCCAACACCTCACAGACTGTAAATCAATGGTAAAGAAATCAAAACATATTTAACAATCTTTCCTATGTGGATGAAAACTAAAAATTGAAAGAACAGGGCCAATACTTGCCTATCTTTGTTTCTAAAATTAGACACCCAAGTCCATATTTAGGATAAGGCATTAACTGGGAAACTTCACTTCCAGCTTCCAGTTTCAATAAGAACAATCATCAGTTTAGTAACTCTGAAAAATCAGACTCTTCTTTAACGGAATAAATACAGACTTAAGAGTCTGTTTTTTAGACAGCCATTTTAATGAAATGTAATGGACAGACTTTAAAAAATACATGAATAAAGGATGAAAAACAAAAACAGAATAAGAAGTGAAACAACAAAGGAGTCCTAGCTTATGACCCTGACTTTGAACCTCAGAACCGTGCCACGACACAGAAGGCAGTAAAGCTTCCATTAACCATGCAAACCACTCTGTACACCACAGATCTGCAAATGCAAATTTATATACACTGCAACAAGTATAATGGTATGGGTAAATGAGTGAACAAAGCATGCATGAGTTAAGCACCTTGACACTATACTGCCACTGTCAGCTGATGAAGAGGACATATCCATGCTCTGCATTTTACGAAGCCTAGGTCGAGCGCGCTCACTTGTTTTAGGAACAGTGTCTGGTCCATCTAAATCATCAAGGGTTGACTGCCTTGAGAACAGCATGGTTGCTTCAGTGTAGCAGCTAGCAGCGCAAACAGTTACAAAGACAATGTTAAATACAAATGATATTACTCTACACGGTTCAGTACACGAATGTGCTTGCCATGCAGCAAAACACAGACACGGAGACAAAAGGTTCAGAGAGAAGATAAGGATTTGTTTAGCGTCACTATGTAAACACATCACTATTGTTCACAGTCATATTCATACAGGGGCTATAGAAGGCCAACAATGTATTCACTATTCAAAGAGATATGAGAACATCATGATATTCTACATGCTTTCCAGGGGCACCAACATACATAGGCTAGGAGGTTTCATTTTCTCTCTTTCCCCCCAGAATTTCCAAATTCCTCCCCAAATGCTTTGGGAAGTGACCTCCTCTGCATAAATTCTGTTTTGTTAATGATATGCCGTATTGAACCTTTTGCAAAAGTACAAGCCAATTTCCTAAAACAGCCCTTAAAACTGAATACGCTCATATTCCACAAATAGAAAAATATCTGTCAGACATTGGCTAATCCTCTTTCCGAACCAAAGAGCCAAATCGGATATGTTACTTAGCTAGTAGATGCATGCCAAATATAACCTGCTCTGCATGGGATGGCTTTTATTTTGATAGTTAGTAGGAAGTCCTGATGATTCTTTCCAGAAGATTTCATTTATTTCAATCGCAGCTTAAAAATGATTTCAGAATCAGAAACATGCACTTCTTGAAATAGAGAACAGATATGATAAACCCTTATCTCCTTTCATTTATGAAATACAACAGGAAACCAGAGACATACACCATACATTGAGCACTTATGTGTTACTAGAGAAAAGAAGAACAGGATGAGTTATGAGAAAAAAAGTACATGTTTAAATAGAAGCATATAACATAGCAACAGGAAAGAAGCAAATATGTTAATGACATATGGTAGGTAAAAGAATTATTTTTCCTGTAAAAATCTTTGAAAAACATGAATGAAAACTATGACGTGTTGAGGGGCCTGGTTTTAACACATGCAGTCACGTGCCTGAGTCTCAGATATAGTGAGAGAAGAAAGGACCCTAAAATGCAGGATTTACACTCTATTTTACTTCTTTCTTTTGATTTCATTTGTGCACATGAGCAACAGCAGCTGGTGATTTGCTTCCTTGGCAAGTATTAAACATATACAGGGCACAGAGAATAGGGAAAGAGATCAGAAAGGAAGTACAATGGCATTTTCTGTGTAATATTGGTCTTGCTAGCTTGAAGGGAAGAGAAAACTTGCTGGCATGAAGTGACTGCTTGCAATTGTTGTCTTAAGGCAAATGTAGAAGAAAATAACAAAATATGTGCAGTAGAGAAGCACTTTTTCTTAGGCCTACACTCACTGACAATCTTTGACAGAGTGGACAGATTTAAAAGAATATTTTAGTCTTATTTTAAACAAAAAATGCTACCAAGATACCAAAGTTATTGTAAAATATTTTCCTTAAAAACAATATTAATTGCAGGGGCAGCCCTGTCCTGTCAGCTCACTTGGCCAAAACCCTTTACAAGCCACTTTATTATTTCTGTGTGTGCACAAAGGCACACATGTGTCCTCCACACAAAACCTGGAGGACTGTCTGCATGGCACAGGGTTTTGATGAGGTGCAGAAAGCTGCTTCTTTCAGGAAGAGGAGATTCACTCTGGAGACCTGATTCAGCAGCATGGAAGTCAGTGGGAGCCTCATGCTATTGACCACCAAAGGCTTGTGAGGCAAGAGGCTTCCCATTACACATACACCCATGTGTCGCAGCCAGGTTGTACTGTCAATGAGATTTTCATGCTAAAATATGGGAGATGGCAGCAGGTCATCAATCTACTTTTGTAGGTTACCTTTACGTCTTTGTACTACAGTATTATCCATGATATTTTACCTCTCAAAGGCTGAAATTATTATTTTAAAAAGCAACACCTCTTACTAAGGTGTTGAAATGTTTTAAAAGCAGGCATAGTTCAACTGGAACTTTCCAAACACCTTCAGCAGAACAGCTATTGAAATTCAAGTGGCATGCAGCCGGTCATATATTTTCAATGAAAGAAACATATTCCAACTGTTCTCCACAACATGTAAGTTCTGACCTGGGTCCCAGAAAAATCAAGGGAAAAATATTTATTAATCCCAATAAATGAAAACATTAGTCCAGATTTAGTCCTTGCAATAATATGGAGCTGGTAGATGCTTTAAATGAAGGATGAATAATCTGATGAAATATCTACTAACCAGCTGCTCTAGATCCTTGAATGTGTGGAGATGTGTATGAGATAACAGCTGTACTACAGTGTGTATATTCTGTATGTACTTCTTCAGGAACATGCTACAGAAAATGGAGGAAGTGAGAACTCCAATAAAGTGGAGAGATTTTCATTTGGCAAAGCTGATGTTGACTCAGTGATTGACTATCATATAAATGTAATCCAAGCATATCTTCCTGAGTGACTTTTCAAATTCATGTCCTTAGAGACCTTGAAAACCATTAGCTTATTGAAATCATTCAAGGAACAGGTATTTTAAATTGAAGGTTCATTAAAAGCCCTCAGTTCAAGCATTTTATATAAAGCTGATCGGGTATCCACTTCAAATGGGGATATATATAGCAGAGATGTTTTTATCCTGTGTGAGTGGGAAATTTCTTGTTTTATTACTTCCCTTTGGTTAAACAAATTTATCCTTCCCAGCAAGTTTATTAGTTAAAGGGTGACTTACATTTTTTTTTTCCTTTCTTTTTTCTTTCCATATATTTGTTACTGACTGGCATTACCTTTATGAAGTAATACGCTTCCCACACCTGCAAGCAAAAACCCCAGACATTTAGTATCACTCATGGTCCTAAGTCAGACCCAGATCCAGCCCCAAACTGGGCCTCTCCTGTCATCCTTTCTCCTGCCTCCCAAGGCAAACTTTACTTCTCCAGTACTCCATGTCCCAGGCCCTGCACTTCATCTGGTGAGGGAAATACAGACAAAAACTGGGGTCCATTAACACTCTGATGACACCCGTCCACGCAGTCTTACAGGAGGGCTACGGATTCCCACCTACAGGTCCTATAAAAGCCTACACACAGTCAGAGCTGACAAAAGAAGAAGCTACTTGTGAAGGTATAAAAATGAATACAAATGGGTCCAAGTAAAAACCCCTGGATATCCTGAATTCTGACTGGTTTTGCATCTAGCTGCCCTTTCATAACTGCAGGTCATGAAACCCACAAGCTCTTTAACCTAAGAAGCAGTTCATCAGCCAAATGGAAATAAAAAGCAAGAAATGCTCTACCATGCTAGCTCCTGATCACTTCTGGTGGTTTCACTTCACATGAAAGAGTTTGTTAAGAAAGAGCAACAGTCTCTTCTCTTCCTGGCCTATGTGAACTTTGCACTATGTCTTTAGGATATATGAGAGTATTTACACACAAAGAGAAACCAAACAATCACATTATGAATATCTCATTCTACCTTTAGCTTCTATACAGTAAAAGGACAGCAAATAAATGAGAGCTAAGTGTCCCCTAGTTTAAGAGAAAATCCCACAAAAGACATTCTACAAAACTCCTTTTAGAGCTCTACCTAGACTAAGAACAACATTCCTGGATAAGACTTAGAAAGGTCAGTCTTCAGCTTCATGAGAAATTTACAGTTCCTGCAATTGATCAGGTGGGTTGCTCTCCCTGGGAATTCCCCTTTGTAAATCCACTGTTTAGAGCACTGAGGTCATACTTTAGGTAATTACAGCCCTGAGGAATATGAATTATTATAATGGAATAGTTTCTCTACTTCTGAAGTTGAGCTTTATTTCCAGATATGCCCATCTTACTCATGGAGCTAATATCCACTACAGAATCTTGTGCAGGGCAACCAAAGGATAACCAGAATGTTTGTCAGAAACCCTCTACCTCTTCCCAAAAGTTTTTCACAGTAATCCTAGATCCATGATCACAGGGATGCTTTCAATTTAATTATTTTTACTGTTACTGGAAATTCTTGTTTTGAAATGCAAAATATTCTCCTCTATTATTTGGCCAATTCAAAAAACTCACATTTGATAAACTCATATGAAGTTTTAAACACTACACATTTCTAAAAAAGGTCATAAACTCTTCTGTAATCCTAGGAAGAGACATGCAAGTGTGCCCCAGTAAACAGCATTATCATTCAATCAACAGACACATTTTTGCTTCCTCTGATTACAGGTCATTATTATTACAGCAGATGTGTACAAATTGCAAATACTGCCAGTGCAAGAATATTTACTTTTCTATTACCAGAAAGAGAATTCAAGATTAGAGAAACCAGTCACAATACTGCTTTTCTTATTCCTCTGTTAATAGGTCCTGTGACATCTGGGGAGACAGATGACAGTAGCGCATTTGAAACATTTGCTATATTCAATATAACTTCTTCTGTTGCAAAGCAGCTCCACAGAATCACTGAATTCTCTGAATTTGAAAGAGATTTTAAATTTGAAAACATGCTCAAAGCTTTGTGACAAACAGGTGCTTATTCTGAAAGAAGATGTAATTGAATCTTAACATTGGATACCATTTAATTAGACAATTAATTTAAATTTATTTAATTAATTAAAATTTAAGAGACAATTTACATAGGAAAATTGCAAAATTTGTCTTTCTTGTTTATAATTCATTATGGAATTGGCTTCCCTTTGCTTCTAGTTAAAGTTCTTGCTTACATTGTTAGATAATTATGTTATCTTCTATCTGTAGTAAGCAGCATGACAAAAAATATTTAATGAAAGCAGGACTGTTGTAAGTATTTCCTTTTTAAGTGAGACTGAAATTTGTGTTAAATTCTGCCCTCCAGATATCCAACTGACTCCAACTGAGCTGGCAATAGAATTTGGCTTTACATTTTTCTCATGTAATCTGACTCCAATAAAACTTTGAGACAAAACACAAAGGTGTTGCTTGGTTGGGTAGCTAGCCACCAAAAAAGATTTGCTAGGATTTGGTGTTTTACTGGAGTGAACCTCTCAAAGACCAGTGCTTGCTCTGGGGAGCAATTTGTGAATATTTTGTTGAAGCACAGTACTCACAGACACTCTCTAACAGTTGCTTTTCAATAACATCAGAAAGGAATGCAAACGCTCATTATTTTCAGTCTGCTAACATCTACACATATGTCATTAGTAAAAGCTAAGCATACTTTACTGTACACTGAAGCTACTGAGTTTGTAGGGAGTATCAAACACAGTAAGATACTGCTACACTTCAGAGGACAGGACACAGCAGAATGCAATGGATTATGAAGAGGCTTTTATTTCCAAAGCCCTCCCTTCTCCTCATGATGCTGTTGGACAGTTTCTTCAGTCTTTTAAAAGTCAAGAGCACCAGGAACACAGTGGGAACAGGCTGCTTCTGTAAGGGAAGGAAATGAATGTAGGTGCCTCTGTGTGCATGGAGCAGCAGGAGCATGCAGTAATTTTGGAAAGGGACTTAACAGCATTCATCTTCAGAAAAGAATGAGGAAGGTGTTTTTTTCTAAAAAAATATGGAGATTTCATACATTGTGTTGCTTTGCTGAACTGTAATAGTAGTTAGGAAATCAGGCTCTTCAGATGATCCGTGTGCATAAGAGTTTCTCTTTCTTTCTCTCTTTCTCTCTCTCTTTCTTTCTGTGTAAAGCCTTTTTTTCTTTGTGTGTAACAGACAAGAATTTATTTTCCAAAGGCAAAATATTCACAATAAATGATGGTTCCCCAAACTCCAGGCCTGAATTCCTAACAGAGTATCCCATAATCATCCTCAGCAGGCTCCTATTTTCCATTATTTTTGACAAGATCGGAAACCCTGTCAATAACTGCTAATGCTGTAGGAGCGGTGAGTATAAAATCCACAGAAAGCAGGGGTATAGTCATGCGGTGGAAAAGGAGTTATATAATCTGCTTGCAATTGAGTGCACCACTGTAAAGGAATAGTAATACATAGCAGAACTTTCATTGTCATAATGGCATGGATAAATCAAAAGGACTGTTCAGCACTGATTAGAAAGTTCATGAATACCTAGACATTGTCAAAAATTATGTCTACTGTACAATCCTTCTACCCTTCACAAAATAAAATTAGATGAATACCTGGAGATACTGTCACGAGAAGCTGCTGAATCTAGACTATCCATTCTTTCAGAAGCTTGCAAACCAGAAGCTTTACCAGGATTTTTATCAATTGAGTCCAGTCCTGACTCCTTGGAAAGTTTCATCATATGGTTCTGGTAATACATATGGATGCTCTCCCGGGTAGGAACATTTCCCTGTAAAAGAGATAAGGAAAGGTACGTGGCAGGGAGGCAGGGAGAGTTATATTCTTCAGAGATCTGTTTATTTTTTTATTTTTTTATTTTTTTTCCCTCCATCATTTGGCAACACATAGTCTGTCCAAACAGTTTCCTAGTAAACAATAACCTCTCACCACAGTGCAAGTCAGATTCTGACTTAAACATACTATGGTACAAAGTGTTGGGTTTTGGAGCAATGAAACTGGCTTCAGACTATGCATAGTCCATAAAACTCTGCTAGGTGCAGTGCACATCATTCAGTGTGAACATGAGCTATGGCCTGCAACCATGACTCAACCTAAACATAGGGCTCCAGCAAATTTTGAGACAGCTTTTTTAGATAGCTCCACTGAGTCCAAGAAAAAATAGAGCTCTTATTAGCAGCCAGTAGAAATTATTATTATTATTATTAACAGAAACAAAATAAGCAGGTCATGTACAAACTGATCTAGATTTTCATTACTGTCCAAAATAAGATTTTTTCTTTTCATGAATTATGGATACAGTTGGAAAACTGAGAAAATTACATTGAAGAGCTTCATTATTTACTCTTTCTCTGTGACTTCAAGACTATGAAAGGATGGTTTTATTAACTGTCAGCCCAGGTCTGGGCACAGAATCAAATCTTTCTGTCTATACTGCCAACCAAATGCTAAAGGCTTGTAACAAGAATAAAAATGACAATTTGATAGCCTTTCTTTAGGCAGAAACACATCAAACTCATTCCACTAGTAGTTGCATTGACTTCAGAAGATGCACTGAGATGCACCTTTTTAATAAGGTTTGCTTGTGCACACACAGTGTTGCTTCTGCAATAACAAATGTTTGTGCCATCATGACAACCTGCCTTTGAAATTATGACATCTGATACCCACTATCTTGATTGCAGTTCTGTGATAAAGGACAAGAGCTATGACAGCAAAAGTGCCCCACAACTGATGGAGCAAGGACTCAATTTCAATTTCCTCTGTAGTTAAAACAGAAACCAAAAGAACTTCACACAGTCCCTGACTCCATGCTGGACAAAACAACAACATCACGTCACCATGATGGTTACAGCAAAAGCCTTCCCTGGGCAGCAATGATAGGTATGTAGCTGATACAGAGCCTTGCGAACGCTATGGAATAATCTGTGATTCCAAATCCAGTATTCCATAGAAGAGAAGAGAAGAGAAAGATCCTTAGAATAAAATATTGAAGGTGAGAGTTTTAAAGCTAATGACGGGAGAAATTCTGACAGGTGCCCATTACCAGAACATTTAATTGAAGCAACCTACACAGGCCTACACAAGGACATATGGTCTCTAATCAAAATAGCATCAGGCTGCTAGCAGCATGAAAAATAATATAAAAATCTATTGGGAACAAAGGATAAGAAAAAGTCAATAAAGTTCAGTAGCAAAGAACAATCAAAATATGGTCCGAAAAAGTAATGGCCATTAAAAGGCAGTGAGCCTGACTTCTACTTAAATGTTAAAACTCTAAAAACTAAGGGGTAATGAGTAACAAATATGTGATTTTAAGTGAGGATGCTGAAACAGCATGAAATTCTAATCCTTGGGACAAAAAAGAGCATTACTGTAGTGTTGTACTATCAGAGTTTTGTAGGAAGGATGGAATGGAAGATAGCTTGGTAAGGTCAAAAAGTAAATAAAGTTAAAGTTCACAAGTTAAATAAATTCACTGTACCAAGACTGCCACAGAGGGCCTGTGAAATATTAAGGAACATTACAGAAGAACAATAATTTTCAATAGCTTATATTACTTTTCATATATACTTATGTAGAATAGGTAAATGATGTGAAAGAGCCTGCACACACACACACACACACACACAAGTCACCAGAATGGAAAAGACCACGAGGAGGAAGCAAGAAGACATCCTTCAAAAAACTGTCATTCATGAGAAAAAAAAAAAAAAAAAAAAAAAAAAAAAAAAAAAAGAATGAACTTGGTAGAGGTAAATGCAAAAATTCAGCATATCAGAACAAAAAAGATGTTGAGGAGTAACTTCCTAAAATTAACAATTATCTGATAACAAAACCGTTTTCAAGAACATCATAAGAATAATCTGTCAGAAAGTTAGGGTATCAACAGGTGATCAAGGCGCACAAAGGTGTAGCTCTTTACGAAGTTAAGGAATCAGAACAAAACAAAAAAAACAAATCAAAAACACCAATATATATATATATATATATATGTATATATATTTTGCATCCCTGTTCATTGTAGAATAAGTCACTGACATTATCAGTGGAATATTTTGAATCCCAGGGAATGGCTGGAGTAATTACTTTTTATAAGACAAGACTGAGTACAAAGTACTGACTGGATGGTGCTCACCAAAGAGCTCTGCAGGAACCAACAGATGAAATAGTCTAAGTGCCAGAGAAAAGAAGATTGGTGGCTTCAGGAGTAGTCCTGAGTGACCTTTATAAGAAATTCAACATCCATGAAATAAAGGCAACTGTATCTCTTGTACTTGTCCTCCAGAGACAAATGGCACAAACGACATGTTTTTTCTGTACAAAGGAAGAAGGTCATTGACTGGTTCCCCCAAGGAGTTTTACTGTCCAGGATATTCAGATATAATCTGTATAAAGAGGAAAACAGTGAGGTGATAAAGTTTGCAGGTGGAAAAAAGATAAAATATTTGGGATGTTCAAGTGTAAAGTTAGCTGATACAATACTGACAAAACTGATAAAGCTGAGTGCATTGGTAAAAAAGAGCAAATGAAATTTTTGTGCTCACAAGTGCAAAGAAATGCAATGGGAAAAATAGCTTACATAATGACATAATGTTTTATGTCAAATTGTTTCAGTCTCAAAGGTCTTAGAATCTGAGTGTACAGTTCCCCTAAAATGTTTAGGTAATGTTAAAAAAAAGGTCAAGGATCTTAACTGTTGTATCTTGCTAGGAAAACAAAAGAAAATATACTATACTCCTGTACAAATCTGTGGCTCACCCATCCCTTAAAACAATGTATAGTTCTGGTCACTCTGTCTTAATAAGGCCATATTAAAACTGGAAGTGGTATGAAGGACAATAAATATGACATGAGGCATGGGATAGACTCCATGTGAAGAGAGGCTAAAGAGAACAGGACTTTATAACTTAGTGACAGCAGCCAGTGACTGTGAGTGGGCAGCACAGGGCTTTATTAAGGCCAAGGATACTAATGTGCTGTTGGCCTTTTTGACCTATTCATGTTTGAGATAGTCTGCAGCTCCTAATAAGAGTTGAACTAAAAATGAAGCTCCTATGCCAAGTTTCCAGAAATAGTTGGGTAGTTAGTGACATATGTAAAAATACCTGTGATTGAGAGCCTTATACTACTGCAAGGTATCACCTACTTACATTTTTAAGATCCAACTACATGTCTACACTGTTAATGTTAATCTTTGATTATAATGAGTTTTACTAATACATCACTAGTTTTTGAGGTACCATGTAGATTCAGTTTAAATGAAGATAATTATGCCTGCATGTTGTCTATTATTTCCAGGGCAAGTTGGTCTACAAAAAGGCTGAAATATGCAAACTGAGGTAGTTTTTGAGATGTTTAAAATGTCATTCCTGCTCCTCTCTACTTGAATCTATCACAGCCCCTCAAAACCAAATTTTATCACAGGAGTCTTTCAGCCAAATCCTTATATCAACCACTCAAATAATTATTTTTCCAAACATTGCTTTGCATCCAGATAATAAATCAAGCATTTATTTATTCATTTTTTAAAGCAAGCAGTTGAACAGTCCAGATGTATTTTTTAAATGTGCATATAAGTTGGGATTTTATAATTTTTCTCCTTAATAGAGTGCCTTCAGCTGATCTGAAAAGACAACCTTTAATTTTTCACTGGGCTTGAAATGGCATTAACAGAAGAAAAAGACCAAAGGCGTTACCTTCTTAATCTCCCTGGTGAGCATACAACGCTCGATTCTCAGCACAGTAGAGATATCGATGTGTTCTCTTGAGATGGAATTAAGCCAAGCTGTAAAACTGTCTAGTGTTGCCAGGAAAAGGACCCAAGTGAACTTCAAAATATTAAATATCCTCTTTATGATGTTATCTAAGGGGGAGGAAAAGCAACAGAGAGTTAATGGATACAAATGTCTTTCTCTGTATTTCTGCTTGGAGTTAGTTTCAATTTTCCTTTATTGTCTAATAATAATCCAGGCTGTGAAACCCTGTCATAGTAAGGAATCTCTGAAGATGGCTGGAGGCCTTTTGGCTGTCTGGGTCATTTTCCTGCCTGCTTATCATCTGGAATCCCTTTTCTATCCCATAACTACACAATCCTGCAATTGCTAGTCATATGAACAATCCCTGATCTTGGACACCGTAGGTACAGGTCTGCAAAAATGAAACCCAAAGATTTGGGCATCTCTTGAGACTTATTCAACAGCCCCAGCTCCAGTGATCTCAACAGCTGCTCTACCAGCCCTTACTTGTCTATTTATGCTTTTCTCCATGCATGGAGTTCGCCTTTTGTGACTGAACTTTGCTCAGTTTGAAAGTCTAAACTGCAAAAAAATAGTCTTTGACTCTCCTCCAGTTTTCCAGCCACCTGAACATACCTCTTCATATTTACTGTTTCCAAAGCTTCTCTTTATTTAAATGGACTGCACTGTCATCAGTAATCTCAGATCAACCAGCTCAACTAGCAGTAATCATATAAATCATTTATAAAACGTTACTCTTGCACCATTTTGCCAAAGCATTATGCTTTCCCATGAGTAGAGCTTATGGGTTTATACCAATAGTTGTAGCTTTCTTATGCTCAACACAGCAGCCTCAAATTAATTTCTCATTTCAGTAGTTCCTTTAGCATTGGTGACTGTGCCTAAAGAGCAGCAGTTTCAGTTTATTTTTCTTTCACTCCCAAGTGTACACACCACACTTCAATTTTTAACTAGTGTTATATAAATAAGAAAAAATTATTTCCTACCAGTTAGTTCAAGAGCTAGTTGTCCCTGGTACATTTCTAATCCCAGAGCACTAGGCATTAAGATCAATTTTACAGTAACCAGTCGAAGATATAAGAGAAAACTGCAAATAATCCACCGTGCAGTAACAAAATGCTTGAAGCAGTTACTAAAAAGCCAAATAAGCACTAAAGCATGATGATTTTAACTACCTCAGTTCTTAACTGTACCACAAGATGGCAAGCAAAACTTTGTGGAGTGCACTCTTTACAAATCATGCAAAGGTGAAACTAATAAAGCAAAAGATATCTGATAGACAAACACACATGTATGTGTCTCTGGGTCTGCAGGCATGGTTGTATACACACATGTGTGAAGAGAAACTAAGGGAAAAAAACAATAGTGGTACATTTCTGTAAAGTGGATGCTGAAATGGTAGTATGTACCATTTATCTGAGTAATGTCAAATAACAATTCCAGTATCTCTAAATACAGGAGCTTTTATAGCCTTCATTTGGCCAAACCATTATT
>CM021732.1:109186851-109244730 GCA_011075105.1 Heteronetta atricapilla
ATATATATTTATTTTTTTTTTCTTCAGGCCTTTTATATATCAATTAGAATTGGGAAGATTTTATGATATATTTCCTAAAATTTTATTCACACTTCAGCATATATATCTTGAAGCTAAAAAAAAATCTTTTCATTGGAAATTAAAGATAAAGCTGTTTATGCTTTTAGAGGCATTTATTTCCTTTGATTTCTAGATGTAATATTATGAATAAATTCAAATAAGATGTAGCATTCATAAACAGAAATATGCAACGTATAAATGGCCTTTTTTAACCCACACTCTTCCTCTCTGGTATATAGTTTCTGCTACTGAATTCAGGAGGATTGCAGCTCTCAAGTTAAAATTATCTCTATTACTGACCACCACTGGTATGCCACAGTCTCCTCACAGTGCTTTGCCAAGAACTTCCAGTCTAATCTGGAAGGTCGTTTTTCTCTCTGGGATGGAGATGATTTAGTATACATTTTTAATGATGCTGTAGCTGTTCTGACTGCTTTGCTGTTCTCTGAAACTTTTTAAAAATAATCTTTTGGGGATCGATCACATCTAAATATCTTCAAAAAGCTAAACAAACATTTATTTTTTGCAGAGATTGTTACTGTAACTTCAAGGGTCAAATGCAGAGATGGCTTCTCTCTGTCTGAGAGCATGAGAAAGGATTTGATCCAAGGTTAATAATGACACTAATGTTTCATAACAATTACTCTTTTTTTTTTCAATTATCTTCTTTAATACATATTACTTAGGACAGGTTAAAGCACCTTAAATTGACTACTTCCAATATAAATCAATAATTAACCTCATTTCCTTTCTCTAACTCTTGTCTAGAACCAACTGTAACTGTATTTCCCTTGAGATGCATTTGAGAGATTCAGTTTCATGTTTAACACAGGTGACTATGTGACAAGAAAGTAACAAATAAAAAAGCTAACAAAACACCACCAGAAATTTATATAAGAATGAAATATTTCATATTCTTGTAACCTCTTCCACTCTGTGGCACGCACAAAGGTACAATTTTAATTGGGATTGTGGGAAGTAATTCCAAACAGAGAATAAAGATAGATTTTGAAGACAAAGGAGAGAAGAGTGTAATTTCTTCTTGTACTCCAGTTAGGAAAAAAGAGCCAAGCTTAGAGTTATGATCCATTACACTTCTTTGTAGGAAGACTTCCAATATGGGCAAGATCCTGCAAGCTGCTGTCATTTCTTCTGCTGTGCAGAGCATCCTCGGGTCTGATTATGAGTGAGAAAGGGTAAAACTGAGAAAATCCCATTCTTTTAGAGCAGTTATTTGTACCTCTCTAAACAGCTAAGTACTGGACAAAAGCATTATCTTAACATAGCTAAAACACTGAAAAACTGCAAGGTCTTTGCGCTAATAATAAAATATCAGACCATCAAAATCAATGGAGATGACAAGGCAAACGTAAATGCAATCAGGATTGGAAGCTTTGCTTAGGTATAAGATGTTTTATAATTAAAGTATACAGCAAGTGATGAAGTCTGAGCCTGAAGGTGCATTTATTAAAGTGTAGGGGAGATAAGTGCAGTAGTGCATTCCAGGAGTGGAAGCTGCTATGCTCAGGACTTGTATATCTCACAATAGAAATCTGAAAGTTGTTAGATAGTGCTCACTACACAGTTCAAAATGGATTTTGCTAGTTTTATGCTTGCCTGGATCTCTGCACTGATATTTTTGTGATACGCTGCTTACCCCACCCGTCACAACTACACTGTAACAACAGAGAAAACTTCTTTCTGTGTTCATACCTGGTCCATCAGATTTCTTCTTGACATGTTCCTCTTCACTGTCTTCATAGTCTGCATCAGTACCACCTGTTGAAAGCAATGAGTGAAACAATGATCATTAAGCCTACAGAAATGCAGATGCAAATCCCATTAAAGATAGAAAATGCTACGATTACTAAGCAGAAGTGACTGGTTCCTCACCTTTAAGAGGTTTAAGAGAAAGCAGATTTCCAATTTTAAAGGACTGAAGTGAGGCGCCTACCCTGACAGTGAAGGTGTTTACGGATGACCACCCCTCTCTTGTAATTTTGAGTGGCATTTTCTTACTATGTTGTCTGCTGAGCAAGAACATCTGCTGGAGTAAACCCATGCAATTCAGAGTAAACCTATGGAATTCAGAGTTGCAGTGTTTCCACCTTCAAAAGCCTCTCCTTCCAGTAACACACTCAAGTTCATTTCTTCAGCTTCTTCAAGAGGCAACCTGAACTTTGATTTCCTCCTGACTCTGACCCATTAAGCCCAAATGAATTGAGTGGGACTTTCAGGCTGAAATGAAGCAGCAAAACTGGTTTGACACTACAATGTTTTGTTTTGTTTTGTTTTTTTGGTTTTTTTTTTTGGCCTCTAGCAGATCAAGGATGCGGAGAGTCACAGGCAGAACTGAAGGACAGATTACTCTCCTATCTAGTATCCCAAACCTGCAGCTGCAGCTGTAGCTTCATTGGCAGCTGTCAAATAATAAAGCTGCCTCTTTCTGACAGGTGGTGATGATGAATGGAAGGAAAGTTCAGCTGATTCAACCTGAATGGGGCCTCTTCTTTCCCATCTCTAAAATTGTGATTTTCTTTTGAAATTTTCTTTTCTTGTTTAAAGGTTTAAAGGAAGCAAAAATGAAAAGATATACTACTTTATTTTTTATTTTTTTATTTTTTTTCCCAGAGGTATGAATGATTTTATAGTGTCAGTCAAAAACTATTAACAACTGCATGTTTTCCTTTTGATACCTGCTGAATTCACTACAGATTTAGGGGTGCCTAGATATTTGGGTTCCTTACTGAGGATTGCTTGAAACCAAAAAAAAATATCTTGGTGTTCTTACCCACACGCCAACTCAAGCCTCTTTAGGGAACAATATAGGAAATGTGTCAAAAATAAATAGTATGCGGATATTTCTTTTTGTTGAATTTTTCTTACTGGTCTATTTCAACTACAGCATTTCAGGAACTTCCTCATGAAAGACTCTTTCAAAAGAAAATGTTAAGTCTGTTAAATTCAAAACTTTCCCCAAGAATACACATTAATTTATCATTAAGATAAGAGACTTTGAGCAACCCCAGAAAAATCTAGAGAATAAGATAAATATGTTTATGAGCTGAGGGAGTGAAAGGCATGTGTCCTTGCTCTCTCTGAGGTTGCCCAAACACCTGACATTTATGATTCCTTATTCTGGGGAAATGCCATTAATTGTTAGGATATTGGTTTAGAGGGCTGTGCCTTTATAGAGTTTTGGCTTTCTTTTGCAAGTGCTTTACTCTCACAAATATTTTGATATAGCTGATGGTTTCAACCATGTGTTTGTCTTCCTACTTGGCAAAAGTTCTGGGCACGTGTCTTGCAACTCCATGGAAATCACATGTTATTTCCTCTTCTGCTATATCTCACCTAATGCATATTGCATAGAATGAGAGGACACAGCTTGACCAGCCTTGTCACGTTAATTTTTTAAAATACAGAAGCATACATACCATCCCCAGATCCTTTTCGTCTTCGCTTCTCTTCTTTCTGAAAACTTTTCTTTTCTTTGCGCCTCTGTCGTAATGCAGTTTTAGGATCAGTGATCCAGGCCTGATAAACAAACTGGAAGGAACAAACTCATTTATTTCAAGGTTCTTCATGTTTTGAGAGTAAGCCACAGAATAAGCCATAAGCAGGCCTATATAGTTTGAGTAAACACATTCAGATCTGCAGGGATAAGTAAATATTTTGAATTCCAAATCAAACACCTCCCCTGTGGATCTGCTGAGTTTTCACGTGCTATTTTTGCTACCATAAAACCAAATGTGAAAACACTTGTGGGTGAACCAGGTTTCATTAGAACCCACAAAAATTCATGCTCTGAACTTTGGGAATTAATACCCTGTTGTATATATGGACTACTTCACCTGAGTCTTTCCACTCAATTATATATGTGTACATCTTGTACAGACAAGATGCAGAGTAACAGAAATTTTAAGAGAAAGTTTTGCAATCAACTAACTAAAGCATCAAACTGTGGTAGTGTTTAGTGAAGGTATTTGTGTATGTACATTTTTTATGCTATAGATGACTTTTTTCACAGTGGAACATGGATGGATTTACTATTTGTGCACAGTCTCAAACCCAGCACTCAGGAATTCTTTAAGTTTCAACATAATTTTGACAATGGCTCTCTGTGGTGCTTCAGATAAGTCACTTATGAAGCCTTCTACTACTATTTTTTCCAGTTGTAAAACAGGGACAATGATACATGTATCAAGGGGATTTAATGAGGCCAAATCCTGCTCACAGTACTCACTCAGATCAACAGTATGTTGACCTGCATGACTACAGTAAGCATGAAATAGGTCCAAAATATTTATAAATAATATAACAGTGAAAAAAAAAAAAAGTTAAAAGAAGTTACCAAGAAGTAATGTATTGAATGGCTCTACTCAAACAGTGAGGTAAGGCTAGAGAAAAAAAGCAGTAACATTTTTCTATCTTTTTCCATTTGAAACAAAATACAAATAACACAGACTAACTTTTCTCCACAGCTATTTAGAAAAAAAAAATGTTTTATTTGGTTCCTTTTGTGGTTTTTATTCAAAAATGAAAATCATCTTTGATTGGCACTATGCTATTTTCTATTTCTAACCAACACAGACTGGTAACAGACACAGAGAAACCCAGAGATACATGCATGAGGGTGAAAATAAAGCACAGTAATAAACCAGCTCTATTAATTCACAAGACAAACATGCACATAATGACAGAAGCACATGCATATCTCAGTGAAGCTGGAGATGCCCCTTGCAGGACAGAACAATAAATTACTATTTGGTTTATTTATATTTTTAAAATTTGAATACATAAATTACTTTGGAGCATTAAAAGCAATTAAAAAAAAAGTCTATATGACTTTTACTGAATTTAAAAAGGAACAAAAAAAACAACCTTTGTTCTGTTTTGTTCATGTATACAGTAATGAAGAGGAAATTATTTTGGTACTGTTGATTAGAATGTTCTCTTCAAATCTCTCAAGGTCTGTACATTTATTTTTATATGTACAGTGTCCAAAACAAGCACAATGTGAAAAGCTGTGTAGGATCAGAGGTGATGTTTTCTCTTTCCTTTGTAACAGGCACTTGCCAGTGAAGGTAATTTGGAGGAGTGGTGACACTTAAGTGAAACAGCAACACATTACTTACTGAAAGTTAGAAACTGACAATAACTACTATTGAACAATTAGCTGAGAATCTGTATGATAGCCACAGCCATGGTGTCAATAAAGAATTCAGAGATAAAAGGCATACTTGGAAGAAGGCGGTGGATTAGAATGAAGAAAATACATTAATAAATGTATTACAATTACTTATGTTAAGCAGTGAATATTTTAAGAGCTGACTGGGTGCATACATGTGTATTGCTTCTGACTTTTACCACTGGGAAAAGGTTGGAAATGCCACACGTATCCAAGGAGGATGAGAAAATGTTGAAGATGTACAAATATTAAGGTGGTGAAGACCAGAAAAATAGTGAGATAAAAAAAAAGGGGCAGTGGGGTGTTGCAACAGAATGTGTCTTCCAAAAATATTTTACCAGCTTTCTGAGATCAATTACCACATTGTCCATAAGATGCATGCAAGTCGATGTGACCATCTTGTACAGCAGTAACAGAAGAAATCAAGAATTTGTGTCTGCATTTTCTCTCCAGGGTTGCACTTAAGGTAAGACAGAGTGCTTTTCTTGTGGCTTGACCACTCCAAAAGTAAGAAAGGTATTGCATTTGGTAGGAATGAAGCTTTAGCTGTTGTTATTTTTCATATTATTCATATAAGAGGAAAAATGCAGACAAGGACAGAGGTATATGTTACACCAGGATCTATGAGATGGGATACATACTGAGCACTCACAAAATGTCAAGTACCTTTGCTGCTTTGATTAAATATTGAAGAATAGTTTTGGGTAGTTTAATGACAGACTTTGGCAAGGCTAAAATGGCTGAAGCAAATTTTCCAATAGCTCTCTATAAAGAAGGACAAAGCAAGAGCAATTAGTAGAAAAAAAGAAAATATTAATAGAAAGTATCTACTGAGTGATTATATCTAGATTATTAAGAGTTTACATTCATTGGCTCCAATTTGGAAAAAAGATCATGTGTGATGTTCACAACAAACTTTCAGTGAGATCATTTTTAAGTGCCTGAATTATCTAACAAACAAAATATTTAAGTTAACCCTTGAGGTGACTATTGCAGACTATTTACACACACAAAAATAATTAAAAAAAGAAAAATTAAAAATAATTCTTTAGCAGGTTCTGCCACATAACAAGTTCACTTTTCTAGTATTTTTATGAAGACCACATGCACATGTGATGGAAGGCATATGAAGCATGATGAACTAATGATGAACAACCTTCTCATAAACAAATGCAATTTTCTGTTCCAGACAATTACTCTCCTACATGAAGCTACCCAACATCTTCATGTAGCATATATTGAAGAACTGGTCACTTATACAGAACATCTATCTGGAGTTCTGAAATAAACACCAGAACTTCCAATTTCAGATTAATGGTTTCTGTACTGTGTTTTAAAAATTAAGACAACAACAACAGCAGCAGCAACAACAGCAACAAAAAGCAAACACATAACCAACCACATTAAAAGAAAGGATTGTATGAACTTTAGACCTCAGTTTAGAACACTTTAAAATCTCAGTGCTTGGCATCAACACATCTTAACAAAATGTTGTCACCATTTTTTCTTAAAAACAGGAGAAACAAGAATGCAAACTTTGGTCCACACCTGCATGAAAAGAAAGATGATCTAGAAATTTATGAGCCACTTCTACGGATCAAGGTGAGTTAATGAATGCCATATATACAAAAAAAGTGTAAATTGTAGAAAATAAACCTTACATCATATTTCATCCAGATTTGGTTTTGCCTTTTTTAAGGTCAGGAAAAAATCTTTCCTTATTATAATTACTCAGGCAGTTTAGTAAATTTAATTAATTACTACTGTAATTTCAGAATATAAAATAAAGTCACATCAAATCATTTAATTAAATAAAAACAATTATTCTTGTAATTCAGTAATATGGCTTGGGAAGCCGTATTACATATATTTCAAGCTTTGCTTGAAAGCTACTGGCATAAGGAATAGAGCAACATGGAGGCAGTTATTTGCTCCTGCTTGGGCTGGGCTTTCAGTAATGCATGTTATGGTGCGATGTGAGTTTTCATGGTTGGGAACAGTCATCTGCAAAAAATTACCTGTTTGCTTAAGATTTTAGAGTTGAGGGCCAAAAAACATTCTGCAGTATTTCTGAAAATTCTTCAACAACTAAAACTTCTATTTTTTAAAGATTAAAGCAATCCTACATGCACTAACTTGTTCACCCAAGTCCTTAATTTAAGCCAGTATATCCAATACTTGGTATTACCTAACATCAAGCAATCTACATATAGGAAACCAGTTAGGAAACTTCAGCTATCTTTTTAACATTACAATATCCTCTACAACACATTCCATCACTTAAAATGCCAACATATTAATTAACATAATTCTTTAAAAGAAATGAGATAAAGTGATGATCATTAAAAAAAATAATACATATATATATGTATACATATATATATATATTAAGTATGGATTCTTTTCCATGAAAAGTTGCTTATTCTTGGGATAATTTCTTCCTGGAATGATAACATCTACTGAAAACCATAAAACCACTGAAGCATTCTACAAGAGTGCCAGAGGCAAGACAGCTTCCTCACTTGTCTGTATTGCAATGGAGAAAAGTAAAGCTCAGATTCTGAAGCTTTGTTTTTGATTTTTGTTTTCCTCAGGCGTAAGTGAATGAAGATAGATTTCAGGATAGTTCTGTGGAAACTTGGCAATGCTTAAACAGGCAAAATTGCATTTTAAATTGCCAAGAAATTTCATTTCCAATACTTTTCAGATATACTAGCTGCTTTAACATATTAGCTTGTGTCAAGAGAAGCCTATATTTTTTTTTTTTTTTAGCTGTCAACTACCAAGCAAATTACTACAAAGTACCTGGAACGCAGACTTTTTTCGAGGCTCTTCCTCTTCTTTTTTCTCCTCTTCCTCTTCCTCTTCACTATCCGTCTCAAACAAATAATAATTTCCACTTCTGACCACTAAGTGAAACAAAATATTTTCTTATTTTTTTGAAAAGTTCTATTCTGAACTGCCTCAAGATCTCTAAACAGCCAGACAGTGATTTATGTGTTCATAATCAGGAGAGGTGAAAACAGAGAAGAAGCAAGAGATGAATAAGTCTCAGGCAACTTATCTGATGTTAGTCTGTGATACTTTTGGGCATGAATGAGAACTGTACAAGAACTAAGGAAACATCACCATGAGAAGAAAATGTAATGAAAAAGCTTGAAGTACATTAGATTACTAGGTTAAAATTTTTAGAAAAAAAAAAAAAAAAGGCAATTTAGTTTAAATGAATTGAGAAGTAATGGTTATCTGAGGGAGTAAAAAGAGCCCAGCAGGTAAATAAAGGAATTTACACAAACAGTACCACTGGACAAAAAATACAGAACTGCTCTTTAAAATGCTCAGGCATCCTTCAAACTGATGAGATGGTATAAGTTAATGCTTTCTTCAAACTTTTAAGTTTTGATGAGGTAATGGAAAACCTTGGTTTGTTTAAAACAAATCACTTGGATTCTATTAATGTGATCAGAAATGAGTTTCAATTTTTTGCCCATGGATTCAGAAACAATCTGAAACCTTGATACAATAAAGATGCACAGTGAATAAGCTAGGCCTTATATCCTTGAACAGAAGCAAAGTTTTTATTTCTCAGATGGTAAGAGGCCTATATGAATAAACAGGGGAAACAAAAGAAAGAAAAAATAAGATAATGAGCAAGAGAAAAATCAAAATCACAGCATTACATTCAGCAGTGAAAACTGGTAAATAATTTCTGCATTTAAGCTGATATTTTTAAAAGAACAGTTATTTAGATGAAATGTTACCCAATATGGATACGCATATTTGTATAGGAAAGTGTATTTAACCCTCATTATACATTTCTGGAAAACTCACAATAGCTTTAATTCTATTCAATCATACCTTGAATTTTACACAGATCCTCTATACATAGGTGGTCACATATAACTAGAGTAGAAACCTCAGGGTAAGCACACTGTGAAATTTGCCAGAACTCCATTAGGTCATAACTTCAGCATCTAAAATTCCCTCACAGAGAAAATCATGTGCCTAGTTATGACTTTGTAACATCAATGAAAGCCTTGCAGAGGGACACAGAGTTCACTTCAACAGTTCTAGTCGTTGAACGGAGGTTAAAAGAAAGTCTGGAAATTCCTTGGGTCAAGCAAATTAATTGTTTGGTAGAGGGCCTTTTAAGAAAGCCCATTTAAAATGCACAGAAGAGACAAATGTATTTTAAGACCCAGTAGTCTGCAGTTCTGTTTCATAAAAAGGTGCCTCATAAGCAGCAAAGGAAATTGTCCACACAAAAGATCAGCAGGATAAAGTCTGGCATCTAGTGGAAACCTACACTATGGTGCAGCTCCTTACAGTCTCAGAACAGCACCTGGTCAGACTTGGAAGGCCTGAGCTGGCAGAAAACAACTCAAAAATGATCTCTCTCCAAAATTTTTAAGTTAAAATATATCTAAGGGGACACCATAATGTAGCAATTACATCCCTTTTACAACTAAAGAGGGAGGTATGATTGAATAGCAATAATGCATTCTTGCACACATCAAAATAGAGTAAGAAGTGTGTTAGTCACCTACAGGGATTATTAAATAGACCTCATGTTACTTGTGAAATAATTCATCGCTAGACTGGACTCAGCCACACTCTTCTCTCCCCCACCCTGTCTGATGCAAAATGAGACTTTATCCTACTGAGACACAACTCTGTGACCCAGGAGAAGCTGGGGACCCCTGATATGGCCCTAACTCCTGCTGATCTTTGTGGGGCTCCATATCTAATCCACAAACACAGAGGAACCATACCTCCCTGAAAGGAAGAGTATGAGTGAGTGTCAATGAGGAAACCCTCACAGATGTTTTCAGCCTTTCTACTCAGACTCAAATTCATAACTGAATTTCAATTCCTATGGATATAAAATAAGATATCTTTCTGTAGAATAAATTAAAACAAGTGGTGTAAGAATAACAATGATAATCTAAATTAAACATCAGAGCTGGGATAAAACTTTCAGCTTCAACAACTTTAACAGTATATATACAGCCACAGCTCCAACTCCATTTACTGAGAAGAACAGCCACATACTGGAGAATGCTGCAGGGTTACAGCCTGATGTTTCAAAAGGATAGATGGGGAATGATAGATGGGGCAGATCACCCTATCCCCAGTTTGTAAGCCTGTGAACACCTACTCTAAGTGCCAAGTTTCAATGTTCTCTGGATACCCAGTACCCTGAACTGGTGGAAGGGGATGGGGGGCAGGATGTGGCCTCACTATCCATGAAGAAATGTTTGGTGACCTGGTACGGCACTTGGATGTGCACAAGTCGATAGGGCCAGATGGGATCCACCCAAGGGTACTGAGAGAACTGGCAGAGGTGCTGGCCAAGCTGCTTACCATCATTTATCAACAGTCCTGGCTATCGGGGGAGGTCCCAGTTGACTGGCGGCTAGCAAATGTGACGCCCATCTACAAGAAGGGCCAGAGGACTGACCCGGGAAACTACAGGCCTGTCAGTTTGACCTCAGTGCCAGGGAAGCTCATGGAGCAGATTATCTTGAGAATCATCACGCAGCACTTGCAGGGCAAGCAGGTGATCAGGCCCAGTCAGCATGGGTTTATGAAAGGCAGGTCCTGCTTGACGAACCTGATCTCCTTCTATGACAAAGTGATGCACTGGGTGGACGAGGGAAAGGCTGTGGATGTGGTCTACCTTGACTTCAGCAAGGCTTTTGACACCGTTCCCCACAGCATTCTCCTCAAGAAACTGGCTGCTCTTGGCTTGGACTGGCGCACGCTTCGTTGGGTTAGAAACTGGCTGGACAGCCGGGCCCAAAGAGTCGTGGTAAATGGAGTCAAATCCAGTTGGAGGCTGGTCACTAATGGCGTTCCCCAGGGCTCGGTGCTGGGGCCGGTCCTCTTTAATATCTTCATCGATGATCTGGATGAGGGCATTGAGTGCACCCTCAGTAAGTTTGCAGATGACACCAAGTTAGGTGTGTGTGTCGATCTGCTCGAGGGTAGGAAGGCTCTGCAGGAGGATCTGGATAGGCTGCACCGATGGGCTGAGGTCAACTGCATGAAGTTCAACAAGGCCAAGTGCCGGGTCCTCCACCTGGGGCGCAATAACCCCAAGCAGAGCTACAGGCTGGGAGACGAGTGGTTGGAGAGCTGCCAGGCAGAGAAGGACCTGGGAGTGATGGTTGATAGTCGGCTGAATATGAGCCAGCAGTGTGCTCAAGGTGGCCAAGAAGGCCAACAGCATCCTGGCTTGCATAAGAAACAGTGTGGCCAGCAGGGCTAGGGAAGTGATCGTCCCCCTGTACTCGGCTCTGGTGAGGCCGCACCTCGAGTACTGTGTTCAGTTTTGGGCCCCTCGCTACAAGAAGGACATCGAGGTGCTTGAGCGAGTCCAGAGAAGGGCTACGAAGCTGGTGAGGGGCCTGGAGAACAAGTCCTATGAGGACTTGTTCAGCAGCTGAGGGAGCTGGGATTGTTCAGCCTGGAGAAAAGGAGGCTCAGGGGTGACCTTATCGCTCTTTACAGGTACCTCAAAGGAGGCTGTAGCGAGGTGGGGGTTGGTCTGTTCTCCCACGTGCCTGGTGACATAACGAGGGGGAATGGGCTTAAGTTGCGCCAGGGGAGTTTTAGGTTGGGTGTTAGGAAGAACTTCTTCACCGAAAGGGTTGTTAGACATTGGAATGGGCTGCCCAGGGAAGTGGCGGAGTCACCATCCCTGGAGGTCTTTAAAAGACGTTTAGATGTAGAGCTTAGCGATATGGTTTAGTGGGGACTGTTAGTGTTAGGTTAGAGGTTGGACTCGATGATCTTGAGGTCTCTTCCAACCTAGAAATTCTGTGATTCTGTGATTCTGTGACTGGGGAAAGTAAGCCACATGGCAGGCAATCACTATGCAGGATCAGGGTCTATGATGTTTCCCACAAGGTTTTGCATTATTGCAATAGATAATTTCAAGAAGGCTCACTGTATAAGTACCAAAACTTAAGTTGCCACCTGAGAACACCAAATAATGAGGGTGAAATAAGTAAAAGCCAAAGTCAGTCTCTCTCTTTGAGCAGTTCTTTTCACTACAAAACCAGTGGTGAGTAAAAAGGAGACCATATCCCATTCCTTCAAAATCACTGTAGCTTGAAATTCAACAGTAAAAACTCACAAATTATAGTTTTGATCTGTTTTGTCATTACCATTTTCAGTGAAACTACAGGGGTTTGTTTTCACAAGACTTGAAAAGGGATAGGTCTCTCTAAAGTGGCAGTGTGCCCTTTAGAAAAATAAAAATAGAGACACAGTTTACTTGTGACTTGATAGAAATAAGCATTTGACATTCTGTTAAAACACTATTGGCAAATATATATGCTGGAGTTATAAACAAATACACATACATAAATGAAGGAGAATGTAGATGTCTAAAATTATTACCGGGAGTAACTCTTGTTAAACTAAATGACCAGGCACAATACAGATATTCATATTTAACTCTGGTCAGTGCTATACACTTGAATATTTTTTAGATCTTCAGAAGTAAGTTACATATGTCTATTTTCCATAAATAAAGATTCAATAGAAGGATATCAGATTTGAATCTGCACTCTACTCAGTTTCATTCTGTTTCAATGAATCCTTAATGTAGGGAAGAACTCTATTTTATACCTGGGCTGGCTGGACTGGGACAGAAACAAATGAGAATGTCATAATGCAACAATGATAAGAGGAACACTCACTATTAATTTCTTGTGCACAAGGCTGAATATATTTTTACTCTCAGATAAAGATAAAATATAGAAATAGCAAAACAAGTGACATCAACAGCATGTTAAAATGTGTTATTCAGCTGAGCACTGTGCAGCCTAGTCCTGGGAACAGTCTAGCTGCTTTGCTGTGGTACTCATATTTCTATAGTTGTCAGTATAATGACTGATGAACGGTAAAAAAGATATATGATGTCTGTATACAAAAAAGAAATTACGACTAATCTTAGAATGCATTGGCAAACTTTTACCTTCACATGTTTAAATATATTGTGCTTTGCAGTAGAGGAAAGTTGAGACTTTTGAAGTCAAAATAGATTCTTTTTGGAACATGTTTTTTATCTGATTTGATATCTTTCTAAAAATGCCCAAAGTATCATAAGCTGTGCTTCCAACAAAAAGAAATTCAAAATATGGTTAAGTTCATTATTTGAAGATAGTAGTAGAAATCACTTGATAAAATAAACAAGACTTCTATCAAGTCACAATCATAAAATCAGGCATAAAACAAACAGGTCATGGGAATGCCTTCATTCTGGTCAAGGATATAAGGGTAAAATCCACATATTTGTAAGATGATTGAGAAAACCTACTGGAAGCATGATCAACCCAAGGCCGCCACCACAGCTTTTTTTTGCCCTTGGCTTTCTCTTTGTCTGCTTCTCCTAAAATAAAATATGTCCAAACATTAATTTTACAAAATGAGAAACATGTTTCTTACACTGATTAATCATTTTTCATTTCTCTCAACAGAGCTAAATTTCATGAGCATATCAGATGTTAAATCTACTGAATATAATCAATATAAAAACCGTTTAGAAGCATGACCACCCAGCACAAACACTCTAGTTTATGCAACAGTTAGAAGAGCTACTCTAAAACAGCTTAAAAGTTATTTAAAAAACAAACAAACAACCATACAGTCACACTTCCCTGTAATATCAAGAAGAAAATATTTTCCCTCCTCTCAAATCCCCCTACATTTCAGGCTCCATAATTCTATACCCAGTAAATGTTGACCCTAAGTCAGTGCAGAAAATGTGGCATTAAATAGATATCATTTATCTGTTCCCACATTTTAAACAACATTAAAAAATATACAAATATATATATATCACAGCATCCAAAAACCCTTGCTGGAAAAATGTGTTTTTTACCTGTTTGTTACACCGTGGTTTATAAACAATATGTTTGTTCAAAACAAACCTCTGCTGCTATTTGTCTCTTTGCCAACAACTTGAAGTTAGCCAAAAGTAATCTCAAGGAAAACTGTTTATTCTAAGTCTTCTTGCAATACAAAATCCCAGATTTTTTTTTTTTTTTTCTTTTTTGGCTGAATAAAGCTCCAGAATGTTACTGAACAAACAACCTTGTTCCGTGATGACAGTTTTGAAGAACAATTTCTCAATTGTCCAACTATCAGATCTATCAGGTCCTTAGCGCTCAACTGCAATTATGGCACAACAATGGCTAGCAGTACCTTCATCATCTTCTTCAGAAACCTTTCGAATCTCAGGCCCCTCTGAAGACTCCTGTGTCATGCTTAGCATCCTCTCTTTACCCTTTTTGTATTTCTGCTGCCTGGCTTTGATGCGATCCATTCTAACAAAAGGAAAAAACTTATTATATTCTGGTCTTCACCCCTTTTGACCCTCTCTGAAAAATATCTGTTAAACACATCCATACACACACACACACACACAAATATTTCTACAGAAAATATGCAACCCATACTGTCACTAATCTTGCCTTTAAAAATAAAGAGTTAAATGGCTCTGAAGAGGCTGTCTGGACTGCTGAAGAATGGGCCACTTCATCAGGAATGTGGCTGTTCCTGCTCTACTTGTGCAATATCTTCACCTGGTTCACTTTAACTGGTTTAATTTCCATTTCAGATGCAGGAAAACCTTCAATTCTCTTTCTTGCAACCCTGTAAACAGTTATCATGATCTAGTCTTTTAAGCCTTTTAAGTTTTTCACATTTTGACAGGCAATAGCGAAAAAAATAATTAAAAAAAAAATGGAAACCAACAGTTACAAGTGTCTTCAATACAACTACTGGACTAGAAGTGAAAGAAAGAGACAAAGAGAGAAAAAGACAGAGAGAGAGATGAGAGAGAGACGAGAAAGATGAGAGGGAAAGAGAGAGAAAAAGAGGGGGGAAAGAAGGGGGAAAAAGGGGGGATAGAGAAAGAGAGGAAGAGAGGAAGAGAGGAAGAAAGAGATAAAGGAGAGAAAGAGAGAGAGAGAGAGAGAAAGAAGGAGAGAAAGAAAAAAAGAGAGAGAGAAAGAGAGAAAGAGAGAAAGAGAGACAGAAAGAAAGAAAGAGAGACAGAAAGAAAGAAAGAAAGAAAGAAAGAAAGAAAGAAAGAAAGAAAGAAAGAAGGAAAGAAGGAAGGAAGGAGGGAAGGAAGGGAAGAAAGAAAGGAAGAAAGATTACTTGTTTTTCACATTTCCTCACATTGCATGCCACACAAAATAGGATAACCAAAACCACAAAGTGAGCTGGACCTCTATCAGAAAACAAAATATAGCATGTAATATCATAAACCATCTCTTAAAGAGAAGACTATATGGTCACATTGCTATGATACGCAAGTGTGGAACACTTAAATGCTGATCTTGTTAACTTGTCATCATTAGATTTCTAAGGTTTAGAAGAGCCTTCAGAATGAGCAGTGATGTTCACATCTTCTCTCTATATAAAACATCTGTTTCCATTATAATTTCAGGATCACTGAAGACTAGATGCATCAATACATTTCAGACTGATTTTTTATGACAACCTTGCAACCTTTGGTCCTAGAAATGTGATTCTGCTTTTAAATGAATGTTTAGATTATGTAGTGCATGTCTTTTTGGAAAAGATGACTCTAAAACTGTGTGATAGTGAAATACCTAAGATCTCTGAGTGCACAGAGCACCATTTCTGTAGTTGCAAAAACATACATCAAGAACCTAATCAATGTTTCTACAAAATAAAGTGCTACGTAAATGCCAAGAATCAGTGAAAAATGTTTACAAAATGTTCATATGTGTGTACATATAAATACATACTGTCTTTTCAGTTGATCCATTGATTTTTTTTCCTCTTCAATTCTTGCCTTTACGGCCTTGACAATCGTAGCCTGGAAAAGCTCAGCACCCCTACAGCAGAAACAGGGGGAAGAAAGGAAAGAAGGAGAGTAAAGTGTAAGTGTTTCTATGACAGCTAATCAGAGAACTGTGTTCCCTCTGTACAGTATTTAATCAAACAAAGTCAATCCAAGGCTGGAAAGAAATAATCAATGAATACAGAATACTGATCTTCTTAGAGTCAATTATTTCAAGAGCTGGGTCAAACACTGTGATCCTTACTCAGTGTAAAAGTTCCTCTAATCACTGATGGGAGATTTGAGTTTCCAGTCCTGAAGAACATAGGATATGGATGGATTCAAGACTGAATCCGGACTCCTTGCACACTTCCAGGATTTGGTCTTTATATTTATTTCAGCATTGCAATCATCTTGCCCCTCTGCCTCAGCCCCCTGGAAGCTGTGAGCAAAGTCCAGCTCAGGACTTTAGCCTTTATCCAGGACCACTTCAGCTTCATTTTCACCATCTGAACATTACCTTGCTTTCTATCTGATGGCACATATCCTTCACCAGGTTTCTGGTGTGTCAAAAGAATGACTTCTAACTCCCATTTCATTAGAAATGTGTAATTGACTCAGTCATTTGGATATACAAACCATATGTCTAAGCCATGCTTCACTATTCAATCAGGAGCTCTCAGAGTCTTGAAGAGTCTCAAAGACTCTCTCAGGGAAGTAGAATAGATTCAAAGCCATCTTCTGCTTCTTCTTTTTGTTGTTGTTGTTGGAAATTTAATATGATCATCAGAAGTCCTTAAGATTTTTGGTCCTTCCATGTAATATGCAACATAACTGCAGTAACACATTTTTTTTTTTTTGTTCCTCCAAAGGAATACAATCAAGACTGGCAATCATTTTTGTCTGAAAGTATGGTAAAGTGCCACAAGGGATAATGTGTTCACCTTAGCAGCTCGATCACCCCTAAATTCTTATAGACTGTTGAAAACTGAAACCAGAGCCTTGTCACTATTGTTAGTATCACAATTTAATCTTATTAGGATAAGGACTTTGTATTTCCAATATTAACTTCAACTGGAATACAGGCTCTGACTATACTGTCTGAATCCAAATATGACCTTCTCCATAGTCCAAATAAATTCAAAGCTTGGATTTTAGCAAGGCATGCAGCCAGCTAAGAAAAATTAATAACATCTGTGTATTTACATGGCTCTCCTTCCTGTAATGTCTCAGTTCTTCCTGGTCATTAATACATTTATCTTTACAAAGCTTCTGACATAGGCCAGTATGTCTCCACTTTTGCTGCTGGAGAACTGAAGGCTGGGTAGGTTCAATATCACACCAGTGTTAGAAGTAGAAACCAAACATGTTTCTTTCAACCAAGTCCACTGTCATTTAATTTAGTCTGCTCTTTCCTTCTGGATGAAACTTTCCAATTTAGGAGGCATGTTGACACTCATGACTTAAGCTTTGTGTTATATTCACTGACAACATAAAATCATAGAATCATAGAATACCTGAGTTGGAAGGGACCCACAAGGATCATTGAGTTCAACTTGATAACACATACAACAAAGCTACAAAATGGCAGTACCCCGTGGTCTGTGGCATTAGCACTGAAATTTATCCCAAAGCAAAAATCTGAGAGAGGCAATGTAAGATTGAGGCATAGATTTTAGGTAGCTCTGTTTACAGCAATGAATTTTGGTCAATATGGGTATCTAGACATGTTTCCTTTTTAAAGAAATCCCTGGAGAGGGATTAAGAGGAAGATAAAAAAGACTGTTTTTTTTGGAACATGCCAGTCAAATTTGCCTTCAAGCCTGGATGGAAATTGATGTGCATATTTTTTATTTTTTATTTTTTTGGGGGGGGGTTCTTTTTGCCATAATATTTTTAGTCCACTTGTAACAAAAGTAATTCCTTAGAAACCTTAATTAAATCATTAATTAAATCATTAAATCATTAAATCAGTAATAATTTCATTCCTGATCTGCCTTTTTATTAAACAAACAAACAAACAAATAAATAAAAGAATGATTATGTTAGTGATAGCTGTGAGTGGATGCTTGTGAAAAGTCTAAGTAACAGGCCCTGAGTGACACTTCTTGCCACACCAAGTTGGAGTTCAGTGATTGACACTTGGGGTCTTCATGAACCAGACATCATCATTTTTCTGTATTTTTCCTGATGTGAAGTTTTTTGGAGATGCTATTTTTAAAGTCCATTGTGTCAGACTCTGATCTCAAAGTATTTTTTTCCAAGGCTTAGAAACTCTGGCATTTGCTCTCATACATACTGATGTTGAGAGATTGCTGCAACACACATCAGCTTTCCCAGCTTTTAATTAAGGCTATGAGAGCAGCAGATGGTGTGTGGTAGCTTTAATTTCTATCAGATTCTCAATTAATTTGTTTTCTCATGTCTGCTGTGTCAGTGTTGCATTTGCAATTATTAATTTAGCACGGATTGTTTAAATCAATGTTAACTACCCTGTTGGTACTACCTATCATAAACAAACAAGTATAGTAGTAATGGGAGTAGTAACAATCTGTTTATTTTTTAAAACTTTGTGTTACCTTGATGCTAGGATCTGAGAAGCTTTTATATCTGCAACCACATGAAGGAAGTAGTAACTCATGAATACTCTTCTTTGCAGCAGCAGGAAAGCAAAACATATACTGTCCCAGATGATTCCTGCTTCTCCACTAGGCAGTTTACAATCTACATTGCTGGTTGCTGGAAAAAGAAACCATCAGCATAAGAACTGTTGAAATAAATATTTTTTACAATGCTTAATCATTTAAATAATATCTTTAAAATAACTTTAAATAAAGCCTTTAAATTGACTTGAATTGAGGAACTTTAATTTCATTTTTCTTAAGACAACTGACATGCACTTCCTTTTGAAGTGTATTTTCTTGTACAGCTAATTGGAAAGCTTCCAACAATGTGATATCCCATGAATACTGAGAATTTATCAAAAGTGAAGAATTTTTAAGCAAATTCACCCTGTTCTAATATGTACTTGGGAAAAAAAATGTTTGGGAAAGGAGGATTTTTGGTTAGCTTGAAATATTTGATTCCAGCACATTTTAGAATGACAAATCATTTTTTTTTTTTCATTTCAAAATGATTTTTTGTCTCTTTTTTATTAAGAACAATATCAACATGAAAAGGAAGTGTGTTATTTTTGTCAAAATATTTTTTAATTGACTGCTACCTTCTAATATTTTTCTTTTCCCTCTCCACATTTCAGTTCACAGGAATCCTCGATGTTTCTTTCCATTGCAGAAGAGAAAAAAACACTTGAAACCACAAAACTGCTTCCTTTGGGATAGGAGGAGAAAGACAGAGAGGAAATCCCATTTCTCCTGCCTCTAAATTTTGGCTTTGGCTATTTCTTCATTTCTTTCTTTCTTTATTCTCTAAAGACAGCTCTCTTGGGAATACTCAAAAATTAAAACTGGGTTTTGTGGAGCTAGACTATAAACTAAATGGCCTATGCTGCGCTACAGAATGGAGAGGACTCAAGGGAGAGACTCTGATTCAAAGCTGGCTTTACAATCAAGCAAACCAGCCTAACAGATCTGGAAGTTTGAGCTTCAACAGTTTCTAAGCCTGCTATGCCCATCCTCTGGGGAGTCAGAAACCCATGTCTAAATTTCTCATTTTGCTCCAAAGGTTTTGGATAATACAAGAACCACTGGGTACAATTTAACTTGTGAATTTGATTCTTGGTATTCCCTTTACCTCTATTGCCCACTTAGCTCTTAGGATCAGATGAGAAGATTTCTGAAACAGGAATTCAGAACTCTGCTGCAACTTCACTGAAATGAAACAGTAGCTCTGTTTTAAGGTCCACAAAAAAAAAAAAAAAAAAAAAGAGTATTTTTCAATTGTCAGCACGGGGTGTCAGGACAAAGTGGAGACAAATGTATAGTTCACTGAGAGGTGAAGGGTCTTGCTCCCCATACTTCCTTCCTCCCTTCTATTGCCTCCATCCACTCATGCTACCCACTGCCACCGTGTTATCACTACCAACTTGAGAATAATAAAATAATGCCCAAGGTCATTGTGCCTGCAAAAAATTACAACTTTTATGCTGGCTTAGCCTCTTGCCATTTCAGTGAACTGAAGTGGTTTACCCTTTGAGCAGCTGAACACAAGACCTGCTGCACAGCAAGGAGTGGGAGTTTACAGCTAAGAAAAGGTGCCCTCTCTGTGATGTGGTGGTGAGCTAGTAACTCACCTCAATTTGTATGGTGAAACCACAAACCCAGTTATCACATAGATACGCAGATACAAAGAAACTGTGTTAAGCTCCCATATCACCAAAGTGTGCATTTACAGCAAACACAGTTTGCGTGTATGTGAGTGGGGGTGTTAAGAGGGTGTTAATAGTTCTCCCTGTAACTCCATTGTTTCTATGAAATATTTTCCATAGCTTGTCTTGCTAGTCCATATATGACCAAGGTCTGTTAACTGAGCTCATGTAAGACATTTGCACAAGGTATTAAGTATTATGTCAAGAGAGGGCACATTTTAAATATGGCAGGAGATTTTGAAGGCAATCCTTTATTTTTAGGAAATTACAAAGAAAAACAAGTTATACTTACGGATACGGTAGCCTTTAACTGTACAAGCCAGGCTAAATGCCTGAATCAACCAGCAACTATTCTTAACTAATGACTCAATGTAGCCACATGCTCCTATCTGGAAAATAAAAGAACAGCTTCATATAATGAGACATAGCAGAAATAAAGATAAGAAAAGTATTGCATCTCCTTAAATTACTTGAGAATATTGTTATTGTCATTGGCTGAATTATATCTCATTAGTAAAAAACAGAGATTAGATGTAAGAGTGTCTTCAGCAGTACCACAGATCGCATAACAAGAATTAGTTCTTTTGATTATCCATGAGATAGCAGGTATATAGGTTTTGCTTGTGTTTTGCAGAGAAAGTGATATGTCTGGCATGTGACACAGTGTGACTGTTAAGCAACTTATAAATCACTGAGTTAAACTTGCAAACATATACGGACAAGCGTAACTTAACATACACATGGCCCCACTGAATTCCCAAGCATAAAATGAAGCACATATGTGAGCATTTAGAACGTTTTCAAATTCAAACCACCCATAAATCAATTTTATTTCAGTACAGTGACTTATATAAATGTAAAAAGAAAAATGTCTGCTCTTTTCAGTCCAGCACTTAAATGTTCAAAGCTAAAAGGCAATTGCCAGGAATAAATCTAAATTTATCTTTCATAAAGTTTAAATACTGCCTTGTCTCAATCACCTATTGGTGCCACTGCAAGAATCTGTTCTAAACTGTTAATTAATATAAGAATACCTTTAAAACTTTGCAGAAGGTTTTAACATTATATTATAAAACTTGTCTCTTTTCACCTGAAGCTCGCAATAGTTCTAAAGGAAAACAGAATGCAGCTTGTAATTTTGTTGTCACACAACAACTTCATCTAGTACTAGGCTTAAAAATTCTAGTTTAAAATAAAAGGTTTAATTGAATGAGCACTATTTACCTATTGCAATTATAACTCACTTTTCACCCCAATGAAACTTTCACAAGACTAAGGAACAACTCAGCAAGGCAAAGAAATCAGAATCTGATCCTTTGAAAATTGCTTGTGAGCTTTCTCAGAGCCAGACTAAAAACAAGTATGCACATTTTCCTATAATGTATATGCATTAGCATTCTCTGGCTATGCACTTACAGTTTCTGCTTTAAAATGGAGCCTGCTTTGCAATAGAAAAAGGCTGTGATCCTGAAAAGGATTTTTAATGACCCTTCAGTGCACTGTGCACACTTCCAATGAAGCCACAAAAGTACCCAGGGCAGCAGAAATGCTGTAGCTACTTACTGAGAGGATGTTCTTCATGGTGATCACAAAAACATTGTATGCAATCAGCCAGTCCCAGTAACGCAGAATACTCCTGATGGGTTTCAGCAGCAGATCTCCACCAAAGAGAAGGAAATAAAAGCAGGCTACCAAGTAGCCCATACAAAATATGCTGATCCTTGTGGTTCCCGTTATGAAGATTATAGTAAGCACAAACCAGAAGAGGTAACTAAATATTATCACCTTATACATATCTAAGTAGGACCTGGAAGTAGAAGAAGGGGAAAAAAATAGCATTTTTGAGGACAATGATAAATTTCTTCTATTTGTGCTACTAGCAGCTACTTGTGGCTACAGACAGCAGAGCATTCATGTCCCACGTCAGCATTTTGGGCATCTGCGTAGGATTAATGCCAAGGTCAGTGGATCTGGCTAGCTCATTTACTCAATTCTAGCTCATTCACGTGCATAAGCACCTTGCTGCACCCACTCAGGGCACTTTGCATCACACAGGATCAAGCCTTGTGCCATAAAAGGGGGAAAAATATGTTCTCACCAAACTTCATGATACTGATATTACCTGTCAATGCCACGTATTTAAAAGCTATCTGAAATAATCTTTCAAGAAATCATGGTAATACTAAAGCAAATCTATCTTCAAAAGCCAGCTACAGTACTGCACTGCAAACAGTTCTGTATTTATGATTAACTTCTAGGGAATTCAGCCTTGTTAAAAGCCTAGCTTTCAAAGACAGCTGCTAAAAATACCTTTCTCCAGTGAAGATAAACTGTAAAAGTTTTGAGGAGTAAAAAAGCTCCTACAGAATGTAAATGAACTAGAATTTACTGAGAGGTTTCCCAGGAAGCTGAGAGACAGAGCTATCTGAAATCAGCTTGGCCCACAATGGGAAGGAGTGAGAAACAATTTGGTATTTTTATATTCATCAAAATCTTGACTTAATATTGACTCAGTGAGCTTTCAAATAAGAATATCTGCCAAAGGCAATACCAAATACTACACATAGTTAAACACTGCAAACCCAACAAATTCTTGTTTCCCCCCATTTAGTGTTTTGATTCCAGATGTACTATGTTTTCAGGGTCTGTTCACCCAGGCTGTGAAACTAGATTTGTCAGGAAACCAGGCAGGGAGACAGCACGATGGGAGTACACATATACCTAAGCCAAACTATGTAAGGAGTAAATGAAGTAAATGCAGTGGATGAAGCCACATAAAAAGGCCTCTACTGCTTGATGTTCTCAGGCTCAGAATTTTCTAGGAGTGTGTATTTATAGTCCTACATTTATATGTATGTATTATACGTTTAGCTTGCTGAAGCTAACCAGAGAGGCATTTAATGAAAGGTAATGAGAAAGCTCCTCTATGTTTATTTCCCACAAATGTTAAATATATTTATGGACTAATGCCTGTGAAGTCTAAAAATTTCATGGCACTAGAAATGCTGCTGGGTTTTGGGTGATAAAACATTAACAAATAATCTATACATGCTAGGAAAATAAAGATGTTGAAGATATCAGTTGAACAGATCTTCACTAACTTAATGTTCACTCAAAATGGTTCACTGTTTTTCTCCAGGGGAAAAAACAAACCTACAAACAAACAAACAAACAAACACAATAAATATTTGGTGTTTCATTAATAATAATTACTTATGTGATGGATGGCTAGGAAGAAATCACCTTCCTGAAACTGTTCTACCAATTGCAGTATTTCAGAAATCTTGACCTTTGCCACAAAGGAAGTACATCAACATCTGTTGAAAAATGCCCCGGATGGAACTGAATTGATCAAATATGCAAGAATATTTTAATGCTCTTCAACAAATATGAATTCTGATTCCAAAAAGACAACTGGAGTTGTCAGGATCCAAAGTTTCCAACATATTCACACAGCATTTGATTGAGTCACAGTGCAACAGCAAATACCACTCTCAGATTAAAACTTAGGGAAATTAGAGAAAAAGTGAAAAGGAATACAATAATTTAGCTTTTTTTTTTTTTCAATATAATGTTAATAATCTGTTTCAATCTTAGCAGTCATCTAAAATATCAAATACAACTGCTCTTCTCATTTTCAAAATACACATTAAATGTAATAGCATTAGACATCAGTACACCAACCAGGAAACAAAATAAGATGAAAAGAAAAGCTTCTCACAAGGCAGGAGACAATACGACTGTATGATGTTCCTAGAGATGTCATCTTCCTAGAGATGTAAATCTTTCTAGTTCTAAAAAATACACAGTTACAAGCAAGACCAACCATATAAAAGATTTCACGTTCCAGTTGTCATCTTACAAAGTGGTTTTTGAACAAGTCGTTCGGGGTACACCTAAACTGTGAATATCACTGACCATCTCAAATACATCTATGCTGGCCCAAAAACAATGCCACCCAGAGCACAGTGGACAGAACCACACCTGAATAGTCTCAGGTACATGAAAATATTCCCCAAACCTGGGGGATATTCTCTCAATTGTAATACTCCCAGATGCCTGTATTTGTCTGTTATAGCGTGGAGTCACTTTCCAAGCACCCCTTTAATTTTCCTTAATTATTTACAGTAACATAGGTAAGTCAAGTGGTTTAAGAGAAGGTACAAAGATAGGTTTTGGGGATGGGGGACAAGAAGAAATGAAGGTATGTTTTGGGGATGGGGGCAGTTCTCAGCATATTGCCTCTCAAGCTGTATGATGCATTCTTGGATGCAAATCTTCCAAAATCAGAAAGTTAGGAAGTGAAAAGTTTCTGTTCCTTGCTCTGGAGATTATAATGCAACAGTGAGAGACTGAAGTACAAGATTACCCCAACAGCTAAGAAGACCCTGCACAAACACAGTCAGTCAGGAGCCTTACCTTCTTTTTTGAAAACTTCATAGCAGAAAATTTTTAATCTTGGATAGCATATACTATAATTTCATGCTTCCGCGGCAGACCACAAATATCATTATTTTAATGCTGTGTAAATCTTCCAAACCTCATTTTCTAATTGGTCTTTAAGTCCACATCTAGTCTCAGAGAGGAGGGGCCACCCTCAGCATGTGGCATTTGACAATACACCTAGAAAATCTGAGACAGCTGAATCCTAAGGGGATAGTCCCACTCCCCTTTATCCCCTCAGCTGTGTACTCCTGCTCTGTCTTTGGCTCTGGCTCTTTAAATTGGTTTAAAGAAGCAAATGTATTTAAACTTATTTTGTAGGAGACAGAAGGAAGAGCTAATTATATGACCATTCAGTCTATGAACCAACTCACAGCTGGCATGATGAATTCAAGGGTGAAACAACAGTAAAGGTAGGAGTGTGCAGCTGGAGGCCAGGAATATAGTTACACTTCAGGGGAAGATTAGCCACTACACCAGAGTACCAAGAATATCAGAGCATGGCTTTTGATAGCACAGTAACTTCTGAACTAGAAAATATGCAGAAGAATCTTGAAAGACAAACAAAATATAAGAAATGCTAATTGGCTAATTGGCCAAAGTGTCATTAGCAGAATTCACTGATACTCTAGATGTCTCTGTCACTCTAGTGACTGCATCAGTTGACAAGGGAAGGCCAACCAATGTCATCTACCTGGACTTCCCTAAGGCCTTTGGCACAGTCCCACATGACATCCTGGTCTCCAAATTGGAGAGATATGGATTTGAAGGGTGGACCATTCAGTGGATATGAAAGTCACACCCAAAGAGGGGTGATCAATGGCTTTATGTCCAAGTGGAGGCTGGTGACATGGTGTCTCTCAGGTGTCTCCCACATCCTGGGACAGGTGCTGCTTAATATTTTTATCAATGACACAGTGGGATCAAGTGCACCCTCACCACATTTGTAGGTGACACCAAGCTGAGCGGTGCAGTTGATACACCAGAAGGAAGGGATGCCAACCAACGGGACCTGTACAGGCTTGAGAAATGGGCCCACGTGAAGCTAATGAGGTTCACCAAGTCAAAGTGCAAGGTGCTGCACCTGGGTCAGGGCAATTCCAGACATGAGCACAGACTGAGAGAAGAACTCATTGAGAGCAGCCCTGCAGAGAAGGATTTGGGGATTCTGGTGGATGAAAAGCTCGACATGAGCCAGCAGTGTGTGCTTGCACCCCAGAAGGCCATATGTATCCTGAGCTGCATCAACAGAGAAGTGACCAGCATGGCGAGGGAGGTGATTGCCCCCCTCTGCTATGCCCATGTGAGGCCCCACTTGGAGTCCTGGTCCAAGTCCATCCAGGTCTGGGGCCCCCAGCACAAGAAGGACATGGGACTGTTAGAGAGGGTCCAGAGGAGGGCCATGAACATGATCAAGGGCTGGAGCACCTCTCCTACGAAGAGATGTTGAGAGAGCTGGGGCTGTTCAGCCTGGAGAAGAGAAGGCTCTGGGGTGACCTCACTGCAGCTTTTCAGTACTTTAAGTGGACTTATAAAAAAGATGGAGAGTGACTCTTTGCTAATAATAATGATAGGATAATGATAGGACAAAGGGGAATGGTTTTAAACTAAAAGAGGGGAGATTAAGATTAGAGGTTAGGAGGAAATTCTTCACTCAGAGAGTGGTGAAGCATTGGCACAGGTTTCCCAGAGAGGTTGTGGATGCCCCATCCCTGGAGGTGCTGAAGACCAGGTAAGATGAGGCCCCAAGCAACCTGGTCTAGTGGTGTCCCCGCCCATGTCAGAGGGTTAGAACTAGATGATCTTCAAGGTCTCTTCCACCCAGAGGCATTCTATGATTCTATGATCTTGTTCAAAAACAAGGAAGAGAAAATCTGAAGTTCATTCCATCCATCCATCAAAACTACTGTAACCTCAGATGGCTGCCTGTACCAAATTATCTGCTTTTATTTACTGAAGCTTTGTTAGTATTATCATAATCTCTTCAATATTTTATTTGCACAGGAATTACTTGTTAACTGTAATGCAGTCCAGCCTGTTGCAAAAAGATTGCTCTAGGTGTACTGTGTTCTCAGCAGGCTCTATAGTGTGTTTGGCTGTGGCCAGTCCAGTGTCCAGACCTCTGCCTGCAGGCCTCCCAAGCCACTGATGCTGCAGCTGATAATCATAGAATCACAGAATTGTAGAATCATGGAATGGCCTGGGTTGGAAGGGATCTCAAGGATCATCTAGTTCCAACCGCTCTGCCACAGGCAGGGATGCCACCCACTAGATCAGGTTGCCCTCAAGTCAGCACTTTGAATTTTAGGAAAGAACACAGTTTTCTATTTACACACCAATGAGACAATATTGTCCTGTCACATTGACGTTGTTCAATGCTTCTTCATTCTGGAGGAGATCTATGTCATTTCATTGTGGTCCCTTAACAGCCACCTGTTTTTCTCTGAGTGTGGCTCACCACTTCCATATAACCCCAGGGCTCTTCCCACAGCCCTCTTCTGATGACTACCCTCTCCCCCTCCTCCAGGCATGTTATTCCTATATATTTAAGCTGTTAGCCGTCTCTTTACCTCTGTTCCCTCAATTTCTTCTCTCTTTCCCCTCTTCCCTGTCTCCTATTCCTTACATTCTTTGCACCTGGGCCCTACATCAGTGTTTCCCTTTCTGATCCCAACAATGCTAATTTCTCACCAAGCAGCCTCTGTAGCTCCACTTCAAACTCCAGAAGTCAAGTTCACTGATTTTCCATTTGCCAATAGCCACATCAAAACTTCTGAAAATTAGCGCAATTATTTTAATGGACTTCTTTGAATTTAGTGTTGTGTATATAACCTGGAAGACTTAGGACTGATATTCTCTTATTCTCATCCTCTTACCAATAAAGTCCTTCCTTCATGATTCTATTTGCTTTAAAAATCATCAAATCCAAAGCCATGTTATTTAAGGCCATTTTATTAGCAACAAAATGTTTATTTGCTTTATACAAATATGATGGGAAGCCTGAAATGATGTTTTGCAGATCCTCTTTCACTAACCCAGGTTAGAACTGTAGTTCCAAGAAAGGCATTACAGCTGCCTTTGAGAGAATTCCTCTGACTCACCTGATGATGGTTCCCAGGAGGAACAGTTCAATGACTGACTGTTAATATTCTTTCTGTTCTCAGGAGGCAAAAAGTAGATTGCAATCCCAAATTATTTCCCTGACAATGTCTAGGAGAACATTGGAAAACTGCTTGAGAACTGAAATGAGGATTTTCTGGCATTAGAGACTGTGGGAAAGGATTATCCTCAATGAAGTCACTTTAAATTCTGTTTCATTTTAAAAGCTCCTACTTCTATTCTTCATTTTTATTTCTGTTTCAAAGACCTTCAGTTTTGCTCTCCCTTGGGGTTAAGCACATATCCCATGAGAAATCAGGGGGTGGAAAGACAAGAAAATTTCAGGAAATCTCTTCCTTATTTATCATTTATCTCTTCCTTATTTATCATTGTTGAGCTCAAGTATTTCTCCAGAAAGAAGAAAATTAAGCATTTGGATTATTTTTTTTTTTTTCTGCCACTGTTTATATTGCAGTTAAAAGCTTTTTAGCTATGTCTATTAGAACAAACTGGCACCTTGTCAATGAATCAAACACATCAGAAGGATGCTTCAGTCTCCAAGTGCCACTTCTTTTCCTTAGCAGTAAATATACATTGGGCTTCTCAGAAAACACATGAATACTAAGCACTACTTTTCTGATGCTTTGTAATTTATTCATAACCAAGTTGTCTTCACTTATCTGTCTGAATCTTTCTGATTGACTTTTGGATAAATGCCATTTTTCATTTAACTTGCTCAGATAAGCTTTGAACCAGGTTGTTGTCCTTGATAAAAATAAATTAAAAAAAAAAAAAAAATAGACCATTCTGAAATTTCTGCAGCAAAGTAAAAAAAAAAAAAAAAAAAAAAAAAAAAAAAAAACCCTTTTAAAATTTAATCCTGAAAAAAAAAAAAAAAAAAAAAAAAAAAAAAATAGATAAAGCCCTGTCAGCTCCAAACTGTCTTGAATAGAGGCCAGATACATACATTTTCTTCTGAGCTATATCTTCAGTGTATTCTCCAGAGCTTGAGAGTCCTTCTCTTTAAACATTTATAATCTCTAATAAAGGATTCAAAGTCACTTTAAGAGACTGTCCAGCCATTCTCTGTCACTTCTTTGAGGCAAATTAGGCATCTAAGATTGCATATGGACAGTGTGATCACTCAAAAATAACACCATTTAAAGCCTGGGAAAAATCTGCATTGTAATGAAGGCACTGAATGGGATACTAAAGGAAAGATCTACTATGCAAATCATACTAAAGGAAGGTCTGTTTATACCTCTCTACACATTCTGCAAGTATGTTCCCATTACAGTTTCAGGAAGCTTACACTTCAAATTCAGAAGAAAAAAAAATTAAAGCTTACCTACCCCAGCATCTACAAGAAGGATATAATAAACAGGAATTTCCTCTGTTCCTGAAATTAACATGTTCTCTATTCATTTGATGGAATTTTCAACAAAAATGTCCCTGTTCTGTTTCTTTCCCCACCTTGTTCTTTTCATTCTATTCACACAACACAAAACTATCACAGGAAACAGTCACACAGATTTCTGTATTTATCTGCAACAAGTATAAAGTGATCACGGGTTATTTGTACAGCTCACCACTACAAATATAATTCTGTTGGCTTTTTTTGTTGGTTGTTGTTGTTGATTTGTTTTTCTATTTTCCTCCAACAATATTACTGATTCCTAGACACAAATTGCAAATTCCAATTAAATGGCTGCACAGGATTAATCATGTATACACAGGTCTATTTGTGACAAGTAGTGTGTTTGAACGCATATGAAGCCATCAATGGCTTCAAGCTGAGGCACACCATGCAAATGAATCAAAAGACAGAACTTAACCCAAAGCATTGTGGAGAGGCAGCAGGCCAGTTCAGGTTGGACTTTGCCTTCCATTATAAATCTAACTCTGATTCCCATCCAAAATCTTCAAAGAACATCCTTTGTGCTTCAAACTTTTAATGCTTGGCCATTTGGGAATATCTTCTACAGATTACTAGAAATACCTATCAGATGCCAGGGAACTTTGAAACGATGCCAGACTAGACTGTTTAAAAAGCACTGATTTTCTTGTGTGCCCCTCCCCCCCTCTTCGCTTCTGAAGATAGCCTCCAAATATAGTGTCACTGATAATTTTTTCACAACATTTTTTTTTTTTTCTAGATTAAGGTGGGAAAAAAAGATCTATCTCTTCTTTCTGCCAGCAATCACATCACTAGCAATGGTCTTTGCCAGTGACCAAGGAGACCAAGCATATCAGAATGCCCGATGCAACTGCTGAAATAGCTTTTGTTAGTGTGGACACCACCACGATGGCAATAAGAATTACTCAGCCGATCCCCCTACTCGTTCCTATTGAGCAAGCTCTATTTGGCAGATGTCTCTTGGAAAGCATCCCATCTTGATGGAGTATTTTGAAGAGATGTTATGACCAAGCTCTGTTTGGCAGATGTCTCTTGGAAAACATCCCCACTTGATGGCGTATTTTGAAAAGAGGTTATGACTTCTCTCACTCCGTTTATGTTAGTGGGTCTAGAGCATGGGGTCCACTGTGGAGGCTGGAAATACTCAAGAGGGAGAGGTTTTTACCCTATGCCCAGAAGTGGCTATAAATCTCTGGACAAGTTGAGTCAACTGAAAGTATTTCTATCGTCTCCTCTTTAAAGGTACTTCAAGACACATTTGGCCATCATTTTTAAGAGAAACAGCAGTATCATCTTAAAGATCTTGAGAAGGGATTTTGGTGACAGCACTTCTCTGGTAACAAAAATACAAATTTATCAGTGAAAGGGAGACTTCACTACACATTATTTCAAATTTTGTTATTCCTTTCACACTCACACATCTGTTGTTAGCCTACATTTCAGAACCGACACATAGTCTGAAAAAAGCAGTAGCTAACAAATCTTATTCTTCCCATTTATTCCTGTTAAACTGCATCAGCATGTCAGAGAGACCTTCAATTAATAATATGCCCGGCACAACTCAAAAGCACTGATCTAATCTCTGTTTGCTGAAGTGATCACACCTCATTTGTTTGAAGACCGGGGGGAACAGACTGTCTCAGGCTCTCCCCCCCCTTCAAATTATTCACCCTCTTAAATAACCTGACATGCAATGTTGAGGCACAGAAAGACAAGCCACTTTCCCTTTCAAGACAATTTTAAGTTTCTTACTACCTAGATGAAATAGTGCTGAGGACATTCTCCTATTTTAGTGTATTATTTTGATTGCTCTTAGACAACATCTCTGCAAGACATGAGTAATGACTTAGTGGAATTAAGCATGTACATGTGCAGGTTGAGACAGCAATTGGTTCTTGCTAACGTATGTGTTTTGGGGGAAGCCACAGGAGTGCTGAAGTTAACCACAAACACTGTCTCACAGGGCATTAAGGGAGGAAATATGTGCTTTCAGGCAAATTTATCACTGAACATCCCTTTGGGGAGTGCTTAGAACAATCAGCAGTGTTAGTAAGACTCTTGAGACTATTTCCACCTGCCTTTTTCTAAAGCAGAAGCTGATTACACAGAAGGTGGCTTATGTCTCATAAAGCAGTAAAATGCATGTTATGAGATGGGAACACTTATGCGTATAAATTTCAAGTAAAATTGGTAGCTGTGAGAGTTACTTTCACACTAGAGAACTTCACAAAAATGAAGCACTCTATTTTCCAAGTGCTTAAGATTTGTTTTTTACCGGCAGTGAATGAAGTCAGGAACAGGGTTATGCTGGCTGAAAGATGCTGCCTCAAGATTCATACAAATTTCCACATTGTCTCCAGCCATGATTCGTACAGCAGCTTTATTTTCATCCTCAAACGTTTGCCTTTGCAAGGACGCACACAGCAGCAACATGAAATCATCTAGGGGAAAGCAGTGGTTGCAAAGACAAATTCAGTCATTAACTGAGGTGTAGAGAGTGGTGGTGATATGCTATAATATAGTTACCATGCCATAATATAGTTTTCCCATGCTTTGAATATCTGTTATTTTCAATGCATTTAACACTGATTTGACATTTACTACTGTACTTGAACTTTTACCTGTCATCTTCTATTATTTTGACTGAAAAGTAAATTAGAAAAGGGAAAATAATTCATACTTTTTGACAATGCTTTATTAAAAATGGAATATTGAAAAACAGATGCAGAAATTACTAATTTGTTGAATTTTTCTGCTGCACACAAAGCCACACTTTGCATTCAACTTCCCACATAATATGTCTGCTGGCTGCTGGAGAGTAAATAAAAGCCTGGCTTCAAATTACACTGTGCAGCTGTTTTAAGCAAAAGACACATAAACACTTCTCAACTATGTGTTAAAATACTCACAGACAAGGAAGACAGGGTTTGGTCTCACAATGAAGTCTGGAAAGTATAACCACTTTATGATGTTTGAGTTGAAGTTGGCATTACCACTTCTCCATGGATAGTCTATATGACAAAAGCACGTAGAAATGCAATCAGTACTTTACAAAGATTACTACACCCTATTCTTCTGAATACTTGTGAATACTTATCAGATGTTTCCCAGCATTTTTCTGTAAAAGCAAGCAGCTATAATTGTCCATAAAAGGTAAGTGTACTTACCTTTACAAGGAGCAGGTGGAATGCCAATACAAAGGAAGTACTGGAATGTAATGATGCATGCCAGAAAACAGCAATACTTTGGCCAGATCTCTGCAATGGCTTTTCTTCTACGTCGATACAAGACAGCAATCAACCAGAAGGCATGAATCATTGCATAAAAATCCATTCGTTGACCAATTACATTAACTGATAGAAGAAAACAGGTCTGGGAAGGTAGTAAAGAAAAATAAGCAACATTTGCAACCTGATGGCTAGTCAATTTAGCAGTGATAAACTATTCTGGGGATTTTACAGAATGCTTGGACATGTGCTGGGGCTGACTGCAGGAATCCTTTGCCAACCAACACGCTAAAACAGTTTGTATCTGTCCACCACCAACCTCTCCCACCACACCCCAACTGCCCAGATTTTAAGTACTCTTCTGTGAGTGTCAGCTACAAGAATACAGCACTAAAGCAGGTTTCCATTGTGTGATATCTAAATGGAAAGAGCATTTTCACAGTAGCCTATAAATGAAATGTTTAATTGTTGCCAAGCAAAGCACATATTACATAGCCATATATTTTGATAGCACTTACAGATGTGAGAAAGAAAAGGAACCATTAAGAATAACAACAACTAAAGTGTATCCTCATGTGGGAACCAGACAAAAAGAAAAGGGATTTAGACAATATAACTTCTGTTGGCTATAGACAAATCCAGGCAATTGCTGTAAGGCAACTTTAGTTCTCCATTCCTCCCAGACCATTTCTGTTCTCTGGCTCCACTTAAAGTAGATCCTTCACTCAGTGCCATGAAGCATGTTTTCAGACATGGTGAATAATTCATATTGAATCACTTATCCAATATATTTCACTATTTTGATCTCCTCTCTCCTCAGATTAGGATGAGGTTAAATTTATTTCCAGAGGGAAACAACTTGCTGATTAATTTTAACTTTCATTCCTAACTCTCAGAATGGCCATAAGCAGTTTTTTATTCTGTTTATCAGGAGCAAGGGATGGTAGTCTTTAATGCACAAGAGCATCATTCTGACTAGGTTTGGGGTGCTTTAACCTAGCAGTTGCTTTTTGCAGATAGCCATTAAACATTTTGAAACAAAACAAAACAAAAACAAAACAAAACCCCCCAACATTTTATTGTTCACAAACAATTTTGACAGTGCATTTTGTGTGTTTGTAAACAACTAGAGGAGCTGGGGAAACAGAAATGGAGCTTTTTTTTTTTTTTTTTTTTTTTTTTTCGGTGCATGTTCAGCACAGTTTGCCTTCAGGGTAGTTTCAGTTCTGTGATTTTGGTGCCAGATATAAGGAATACATTAGCTGAGGTTAAGCCCCATCTGGGCCATTGCTGCTGGTAAAGCAGACTAGCAGATCCTCTACAAAATAAGACATCAACCAGATATTTAGGATTTGTCATGGATCTTCAGAAAAAAATCACCTCACTAAACTTGTACCTGCCTCTCCTAACGTTTTGAGTTTTGATCTTTGGAGAAAGAACTTTGTCTTATACATGTTGCACAAAATGTCAATAGCCTTTGCTGGAGCTCTTGCTCCTGTAGATTTTTAGCAGTTCTAGCAACAAGCATAAAAAAGAAGGATGTGTTTGTGCAGCCAGAGGCAAAAGTCCAGAAATGTTTAAATGGAGACAATGGCCTGCCAGCTCCTTCTTCCTTCTGTTCATGCAGTTCCTGGTTTCCTGTGTGTTTGTTCATGTGAGGGTATTCCTCAGTTTTTCCCTTGCCCCACCTGTCATACTTTTTGTTGAGTTAAGAAATGGCAGGCTAGGTCAATGAAAAACAAGTAGAAAGAGAAAACAAATAAGACATGAAAATAAAGCCAAATTGAAAACCACTGCTAGCAGAGAGATAGCAACTGTTGATCTGACATAAGTTACTACTAAGAAGCATTCCACTGTCAAACATAATTCAAGCTAGTATCCAAAAATAACACAACCAGAACACTTGGAATAACAGTCTAAAGAAAATTAATATATTACAATTTACCTCCAAACCAAACTTGTAGAAGAAGTAGTTTATGAAATACTTGACACAGTTTACCAGTCCATCATCAAGATGTGCTCTTGTAATATCGTGGAAAATGGTTTTAGTCACAGGTACAGTGAGGTTATTTCGACATCTGTAGTACTCTTGATGACGGTAAATTGTAACTTCAAAAGCCAGAATAGCCAGCATCAGTAAGTTATTCTACAGGAGATATAATCAGAAGAATACTAAATAAAAATCAGAATCACAAGAAGCTATAAAACTTTCTGATAAACATAGACCAATGAATACTAAAATTGATATTAACATTGAGAGCCCCCACATGCCAGGATGTATTGGAACTTATTCTGAGCTACTAACATTGAAACAAAGTAAGGTTCCTACCTCACTCCTTGCTGGACTTTGTACTGAAATTTGGAAGATAAGATATTCCTTTAAGAATACTGTAATGAACACTACTTTTAGAAAGGAATTGAAAATGCATTGACCCATCTATTTTCCCTTTCATCTTTCATAGCTTCTCTTTAGATATCATGCTTGCTTTGGAGGAGACAGAACACAAGTGTCTACAAAGTCAGCTGCAGAGGTTCAGCTACTTCCTAAAATCACAAGAACTCTCAGTAGTGCAAATATATCCTGAATACTCTTTCAAGTGAACAATGATTAGTCTAGCTGTCAGTCTTCATTCGGGCAAGGCTCCTTTTGTCCCAGTGCCAGACTGACTGAAATGAAGTCTTTAGCTGCTCTGAGGTGAGTTTTCTTTCTCAGGAGGGAGACCTGCTTTCAGTTCAATGAAAGGGAAATATTAACCAACTCCTAAAGTTGATTAAAACCTGGAGAAAGTCCCTCAAGGAAACCACAATTGAAGCTGAAGAGGCAATCTCTGGATCTCTATTCACAAGAAATGTTTGGGACAGTAATGTTTTTAATTAATTAGTTTATTTATTTTTACAATAAGTTATTTCTGTTTGTTGTCCCTGGGCTGCCCACTGCTGTTGGGAGAGTTTTATACAACCCGCCATAGATAGGTTCGTCACTTAAAAAATGTAGAGATTTTGACTGTCTATTATTAAGGGGCATAAGGGAAAACCATTGAGACTTAAAGACGGGTCTTCAGGTCTAGCCCTTGACTGGATTTCTCTATATAAAGGATACATTTTCTTTGATAATTCAATTAAAACCTTTCTAAAATAGTGTCTAATCACAAAGTATTACCTATTTATAGATGTAAATCTCCTAGCATTGAGCCACTTGGCAACTTCACCCTCCATGCAGAACTCTTGTGTCAGCCATTGCACTTCCCCACGTACACTCTTAACTGCTGGAGGTGCATGGCTAAGGGAGTGAGAGTCAGCAGCACTACAAAGGGCACCTGGTGAGGGCAGAGACACCTAATGTATTGACTGCACAAACGAAGTACCCAGAGGCAAACTCTCAGGGAAGAAATGAGAAATAAATCTACTGTTAGATCAAAGCCTGCTATTATTCAGTCAACAGATTTCTGCCTGCTTTAAATTGTGTATATTAAAATTAAGAGACACGCCAGGTTTTCCCTGGGAGTTGATACATTTTTATTGTAAGTAGAGTTTTTTAATCAAGATAGGAATAATACAATATTGGTCACAGGCATCAACCAAAAACAAGGAGAAAAACAAAAGATATCAATTTACTAGTGTCTGAATGAATTATTAACTTAGCTTATTTCATTTTCTAAACTGTGGCTAAGGAATAAGCACTTAAAAAAATTAACTGCTTATATCGTATACTGTCATGCAAGGCAATTACTCCAATTAGACCCATCACTCCTTTGATACCTGAAAGCTACGTACCTCTTCATTGCTTAGAGCTCTTTAATACCACATTTCTTAGAGTGCTTTTAACAGACAGTAGAGTCATAAAACTATATTTCTGCATGAAGATTATCTTAATTGGTACTGAACCCCATCTGGAAATGACCTATATAACAGATACGGCTTTCTGCTGTTTCTTTCCTTCCGTACTTCCCTATTGTCAACAGCTTCCATGAGTTTGTATGTGCAATATATTTCAAAGACATTACTGATTTAATCAAAAATAAGAAAATATTTCAATACAGATAGTTAAAGAAGTTACCCTTAAGTACACAAGCAGGGGATAAGACTTCCTCAATCCAACCCACTCTGCAGGATCAACTGGACCACTGTAGAGGATTGAGGTTTTGAGTTCTTCGATATCAACCTTGGTTTCGTTCTCTCCAGGCTAAAAACAAAATGCAATGATTTATAACAAAAAATCTATTTAAGTCTGCTTGGAGTTGGAATGATAATCGACAATAATATATCAGGTGAATTGTAATTTTCAATACTTGAAATGCTTCCTTTTGTTCTTCATTTAAGAAAGCAGCAGTCAAACCCTTTTAATATACATCTATACTCACCAATGTACAGTTACTGGAAAAAGTGCTGGGGTCAATAGATGTGAGCTGGTACAACATTTTGCAGACAATAATCACACATGTCCAAACAGTGCAGATACTTGATGCCAGTGGGCGAAACTGAGCATATGGCAAAGCAAGAGCCCAGGCAATTAAAAACACAAAGTTAAACAGAGACACCTGAAAACACAAAAACAGGATGGAGAGAAATTACATGAAGTAACAGGAGAACTGAGAAAGTTTGACCTGTTCGATTGTAATTAAAAACTAAAAATCACTCAAAACAAAGGGACACAGAAAAATAGAAAAGTACTGAAAAAAATACATTTACAACAATATTCACAATAACACACACAAAGTGGTAAGCAACGAACAGAAAACTTAATATTTTAGCAAGAATGTCATCTCCTACATAGTATGACTACTCTTAGACCCACAACACTGCATATCTACCCTAGAAACATCAGATGCCAAGAACAAGCAATCAAATGCTGATTCTGCTGCTTTTAGAACACATGAAACAAAGAAAAAGTGATACAGAGTCATGTGTATGTGGAACTTGCTTTCATCTTCTTGAGCTCTTTTTTGCCCAAAGATGTGAGAAAAGGGATTTTTATTTTGCTATTTAAAGGCTCTGGTCCTACAACCCTCTTCAAGAAAAGACTATGTCAGGTGGAGAACTCACACTGCCCCCACCAATGATACAGCTAATAGTGCTCCTCACTTTTTCTTAAAATGAAGTTCCATATTCATGTTTCTTCAGGTCCAGTTTAAGTAATTTTCCCAGCTGTTTCTTCCTAGTCTTCTTCTATACCCTCCATCCCCACACTGTTTGTGTAGGGAAAGAGCTTTTTCTCTTAAGTCCAAATTATTAGACTAACTAAACCTTAATATCTAGAAAAAAAGGGGAAGGACTAAGAATATCTAGGCAGGAAGAGTATCACTGTGAGAGACAATGGCAAGGCAGGTCCCCAGCAGCTGACAAGGCCAGCTGGATGCCACGGCTTCAGTGAGGTCTGCCATGAGGAAGGTCTTTCCCTACACCCAGGTGTACTACTGTGCAGCTCCCAAGCCTCCACCATGGGTAAGATTTTGACAGCAGGACTTTACTTGCCTCTTTCACTGTGACCCAGATGATGTAAGAGGAGACAATTTTGATGATGTGCAGCTCCAAAAGCCACCACACAAAGACTTGCATCTTATGAAAATACTCCAGGAATTTCAAAAACAGCACTGTAAGGCGATCAATCACCAGATGCCACTTGTTCCTTAAGTCTGCAGAGATGTTCATGCAGAACCATTGGGAGGAGAAAAACAGAAGGTCTTTGTGAAAAGGAATGCTTCATCAGGGAACAACGAGCTTTCTACTTCTGCTCTTCTAGGCCTTAGAGTAAGACATGAAGGAGGTTAAAAGGTTTGCTTCAGTGGTTAACTAGGATAAAACACGATTGAGGTCCACTCAGCTATGGTGTCCTCCCTTCTGACCCACATTCACTGAAAGGCTTCCCCACTGCCAAGTGCTGGTGGTGGCTTCCTTTGCCAATTCTGCTTTTATTTCTTTCTAGCAAAGCTCTGCTTGGGCTCCATTTTTTACCAGTGTCTTCGGACATAAGCTATGGGATTACCACAAAGTGACAAGATCTGGGACTCTCCAGACCTGGCCCCCCTCAGAAAGAACAGGATTTTATCTGATGTTTGGAAGATACAGATGCAGCCTGTTTCCAGAAAGCACAGAATATTATTCAGGAAGCTTTTCAGCCAGTCTGAGAGAAATTCATGCACACTATGGCAAGTGTTCTTGTCACGTGGCTTTAGACAGCTATATTAAAGCTGTTGTATGTCAGAGTCATATAAAATGCCCTGAGAACAGCACACCCTCCTAGCATGTGATTTGTGTCATCTCAAGATAACCATCTAAAACAGGTATGGTAAAATGCAGTCTAGTTGAATATTTCTCTCAGTTGAAAAGGGAGCTCTAGCAAGTTAAGATCCTGAATTGGGTGGATGTATCCCTTCACAGACAATGCTTTACTACAAAAGCCATCCTCCTAAATAATACCCCGATGACCAAATGTGGCAACAAGAAATGTCTATTAGGTATGAATATGTAGTAATACATATATTGAACAGTGTTCTCTATCTGCCTTCTTTGGTTATGGGCTGGCTAGAAAACTGTTCCATCAGTCTCTTACATATTAGCATAAAGACTTCACACTGTACTAGAGGTTTCAGAAGCATTTTGGAGATTAGGAAGGATTTTGCATGCTGTGAGAATACTTTTACAGCTAATAACAGAGATGGAAACATTTAAAAATGGGACCAAAACATGTCACTGCCTAATCTGGTAAAAACACTAAAGAGTTACCGGCTTGTGTATGCAATTATTTCAAGTCATCTGATCATTTTGTTTATAAAGCAAACCAAGATGGTTAGTCTGCACATATTTGTGTGAAAAAACACATGCACACTTGTAAAAAAAAAGCTGATTTTTAAAATACCTGACATGCAAATTCCAAATTATACTTTTTTCTTCTGTCCTTTTCCCCAAGCACAACTTAGAAAATCCTAATAAAAATACTGAGTGATGTACATGCATGATTATGTAATTAAACTTGACAAATTAAGGTAGCAAGAGAACTCTAATCCTGCATGTGTGATTTTATGAGCACGATGAGTGTATTTAAGGAAAGTATTTAAAGAATTAGAATTATACAATTATAGATGTCCTCTCTCATTAGTTCATTGCATTTATTTCAATTTGTAGCATTACCACCATGCAAGGTATATTCAGACAGTGCTGGTGAAATGCAACAGGGCAGGTGAGGTCTTTTAGTGAGCTCTGTCTAGCATTTCAAAGCACCACATGCCCAGAGGATAAGTTACAGTCCTGATTCCACTCATTGAAAAATTGTACATCACTGTACAACAAAGTCTGCACACACGAATGTATTAAAATAATGATAAAAGTCAGACATATGGCCACGGCCATTTAACTGTAGTATAACTATTTGGTAGAAATAAATGCATGTGCAGCTTAAGGATGGATCACACACTGGCAAGCAGCATCTCATGGTATTGCCAAGCCCCACTCACTGCAGTGCAGGGGGAGGGGGGCTAGGGAGAAGGATGCAGCTCTCCACTTCCTTGTTTGCATGTCACTGCACAGGGTAACCTTCAACAGATGGCCTCCATTCTCAGCCCTTCTGGTTAGTGGGGATGGCCAGCGTGCAACAAACTCATCACTCCTCAGAGACCACATGAGAGCTGGCCAAGAAAGGTTTCCATGTCCTATGAACATCTCTGTGAGGAAAGACATCCCAGACAGGAAAGAGAAATAGTTGCAGCTGAGCTCCCATGGGGCAGCTAAGCCAAACCCTCTGACATTCTGCCTTGATAAAGATCCTGTCTCTATTTATGTGTCACAGTCCTATAAATATTGACACAAACAACCAAATCTGTGATAAGGCTATTTCTGGACCGTACAGCTTCCTTGGGTGTTTTAAATGACTCTTCCTGGTTTTCACTGATGGCTCATATTCCCAACAGAGTTTTGGAAATAATTCAAGCTAGGAGTTCATACTAGCAATATCAAGAATGACAACAACAGCACTACCCATGTCTGCCCTTAAGCATTTTTATGTTCTTCTGGCATCAATTACACATTCCTTATTCAGAAGTGAAAAATATGACACTAATGTGCACATGAATAATGAAGCAAAGCCATTTGGAACTTCTGAACTGAAATGCCTTGAAAGCATACAGTATCAGAGATTAAAAATGTATGTGTATTTTCTTTATCTTAAAGAGATTTCACTCTAAAGGAGTTTGTAGGGTTTGGGGTAACCTATTAACCCAACCCAGAATACCAAGAAGAATTCCCTCTTGAATAAAAGGCTTTTGTTGCTGTTGTTGTTTTCATTCTCTTTGCATCCTACAGAAATAGTATGATTTTTCCCTAGAAAAACCTGCAGCCTGTTGAATAATTGACAAGTAGCCATCTGCTCAGTTCTGGTTGCTTTGGCAAAGACTCTATGTAAAATTAGAAGGAAAATGTGATAATTAAAGTTAGCAGGGATGGCCAAGAATAAGCCATCTGCTACCACTGTTACCTAAGGCTGAGGAAGGCAAAATTCTGATCTTCAGAGCTTACCTGTAGTTTCTTCTTCCTCTGACTCATTGTTTTCATCATCATCATCTTCCTTGTCGTCATCCTTCTCTTCTTCTTTTCCTTTTTCTGCCCTCCCTTTCCCTCCCTCCCCATCTGGCTCTTCCATTCTTTTCTCACCAGCCTCTTTCAGCATTTTTTCCTCTTCCTTTTCACTGCTGGCTGTTAAATTCATCATAGTTATGTCAGGCAGGCTTCCATCTTGGTGCACCAGTCTGTTGGTAAATAGTAACATGTCAGCAAACTTAATGGTAATGACATTGCAATCTTTTTCAAGATGTATAATTAGAAAAAAAAAATAAACTTTTCATGGAAAATGCCTTAGAAGTGGGAAATTTAATGGTTCTGGTACTTTCTCCAAACACACACTGCAAATTGAGTTGGAATGTATTAGTAACTACTTCTCACTCAGATACTAATGGTTAGTTAGTAATGAGTGGTATTGACACTTAAACTTGACATTTTCCCCACTGGAGAAAATGGTCAGAGTTTAAGATGTAGAAGCATGAAATGACGTTGTTTAAGAGAAACATTTCATGACTTCACAGGGGACTTACTCATTTTGGTGGTTTGGTAATTTTTTCTTGAGGCTGCTCAAAGTAATTGGAACAGAAAGAAAAAGGGAGATGAGAACAGAGGGGTTACAGAAGAAGGTCATTGACAAATACGTCATGCTACATCACAAGTAGTAAAGCATTCTCCTACTCCATCTGCAGAAGCTTTCTGATGCCAAGAGCATGCCATCATGACATTCACAGGGTGCTTCTATAAAGAAACAGGGGACTGCAGCACAGATGGAAAGGGGACAACCTATTTACACCAGCACTGTCCCGTGCCATCTGTAATGCAGCTGAATCATTACAAGTATCTGACTGATTACTGTAAAGGCATTTTCACCTTCCTATTGAAAAATGGGAGAAGCCAAGTGAAGCCAAGGAATTTGCAAGTATTCTTCCAGGCTTATGAAGAAATGGAAGCAAAAAAATCCCTGGATGTGGCTTCAGTATAGTTTATCATGTCTTTCTTTGCTATAGATATTCATTCTCTCTTTTCTACATCTCACATAGAGCTTTACATTTATAAATATCTCATACTTAGTCTTTTAGTAATTCTTAGACTACAAAAATGGGGATACAACTCATTTAACACAGAAGTGATATTTCTCTATTGCCATGGTGCTAATTATTCTGAAGCTTATCCAGCATTCCTTTTGCCTTCTCAAAGAATAGACATTATCATATGATTTCAGATGAAAGTTTTTGATTTTCATTTTTTTCCCCTCAGCTGTGCTGCTGCGACTCAACTCCCATATTTGCATAAAACTCACCTTTCCTAATTCCCCAGTTCTGTGTGATTTGTTGAGCACAGAATTTAGTGCCATAAATCCCTTGCAAGAAGTCCTCTGAACAGGACTTCTTGCAATGAAATTTGTCTTTGGCAAGTGCATATCTACGTGATCTGGTAACTTAATGTTAGTTATGCTATTGAAATTACTATACTCAGTATATTTTTAAGTACCTGTTAGACTGCTCCTGTAGAACTGCAAGTGAATTTAATATTCTATCCTACTATCTTGGGGCTTTATTTTTCATGATGTGAAATTCTGGCATATGATCATTTAAACAGTAAATTCTGCCAATTTTAAATAGTATTTTTATGGTTCAAGAAACTAAAGTCTAGATTTAGCCACCTGATAATTAAAAAATAAGAGCATAGGCTAAGCAGTTAATGAGAAAGTCAAACAAGCAGAAGTATTTTTCCAATATATTTTAAATTGGAAATTTTGGTAGTTCAAATGAGGGAAAAACTAAAGAAAATTGACTAAACAATGCTGAAAAAGTAACATTAATAGATAACCTGTTGTATATACTAATTCAAATATTCAAATCTCAATAAAATGACAAAAAATAATATTCCTTAACATTATATAATCTAACTTTGCTTATGTATCTAAAACTCTAATAATGCACGGACAGGAGGGTAATATATAAAGAAGAGAGAATGATTTTTTGGTTCAGTTTGACTGTTATGGAGATCCCCAACTAATATAAATCATCAAAGCCCATTTTAAAGGCAATGCCCAATGAAATGAAAGTATCTCTGTAACTAGACAGGTTTTGCACAAGTGCAATTGCATTGATTTTAAAGAGATAATATTGTAACTGTCATTTGTGATGGAAAAAATCCATATTCACACTGGTGTAAATTAAGACTTACTGACTTACCTCAGTGTAAACTGGGAAGAAAAACAGGAATCCTACAGGATTTTGTGTGGGAGGACTCTTTGCCATATAACTCCCATTCATATCCAGGAGGTGATGGGGTTATAAAGGAGGGTACATACAATAAAAATGTACCTGATAAAGCGTCAGTCAGTATGAGCTTAATTTCCAGTACATTGGTATCTAGTCCTATTGACATCAGTAGGCACAAGCACAGGACTGATTGCTCAGGAGATCCAAGGCTAGATTAAAAAGCCCTGTCCACTATTTAAAGAATTAGTCTAGTTGGAACTTTTCTTCCCAGACCTTCTCATTTATTCCTAGAGCTGTTGTTCCTCTTTTATTTATTTATTTTTAATTATAAGATCACATGACATCACATAACAGATGACACTGAGATATCAGGGTATAACAAATGCTGTAGTTTAGAACATCTCTGACAAGCTATCTGTACAGGTTTTACAGCTAGTCAGGTTTTCCAACTAAGTTGGAAAGCATATACTGGTGGGAAATTATCCCAAATAACACAAAGGTATTGTGTTTGATACTTAGGAAGACACATAACTAAATAAGACAATCTTGAAGGTATAGCCACAAATGCTTTTAACTGCAAGCATTTCTTACCCTCAAGTTCACTAAACAGAGTATCAATAAAGAAAAGTATACTAGTAGATCTAGTTTTAGGCATCAAAGCAATTTCAATGGCATTAAAATTAGGCATGTGCTTCAGGTCCTTGCTGAAGTCCTAACATTCATCTGTTTATTAATTCGCTAAAGCAGGAGAGAAATTAGTAACAAATTATTGGATGCATTATGAAGCATTTTTTACCTTTGATAATTTTCTTGTAATTGGTTATGAATTGCTTGAAATTTACTGGCTGAAAATGATCTCTTGGCTTATCTGTCATGCACAGCCTTCACAACAGAAAGCTTCCTGCTCCACAGAACATCAGCAAGCCATCACTTGAATATGTCATGCATGGTTCAAACAGAGTACACAGTGCCATCCGTACCTTTAGTGGTACAGCAGGACCCTGAGTGCTTTCTTTCCCCTTGCAGGGGGTTTGTCTGCATGCCCCTGGGGCTGGCTGGCTGATACGTGCTGAGCTTATACATGCTGGGGGACATGCAAACAAGCGTCAGCACAGGGATTCCCCTCTCCTTCCTTGAGGAGCTGCCTTCACGCCGAGGGTCCTGCCATTGTAGCCATGTTAGTGCCCGCTCCAGTATCTCTCTGACCCTAGGCCTGCCACGCAGACTGACTCCCTGCCTTCACCTCACATTTGCCTCATTGCTTTGGACTTGCTGAGAGCTCACCAGGCTGAAGCTGTCCCTTATGTCCATCTCCAGACCTGACCCTCACCCTTGTGTTGCCAACTCCCCCCAGATGAGAGCCCAGCCTTAACTCCTGGCCATGCCCCTCAGTTCTCAGCTTGCTGGCCCTCACCAAGCCACCTCCCCTTGCTATTCCCAACACTTCTTGTCAAATGGATTTCCTACAGGCCAGTGGCAAATCCTTCTATTCTCAGAGCTGACTATACAAAAGTCCACACTTAATTTTGAAAGAAATCTCCTTTATGGAATTGTTTTCAAGATGCCATGTATAAAGAGATAACTATGAAGACAACATGGAATTTCACAGTTTGGATCCTGGCGCACCCAACTTTGTCTACAAATTAACAGCTATAGCATGCAATGGTTTCAGCATATGGGATGTATATGAGTGCAATCTCATATTTTTCTTGAAAATACATACTGTACATTTAATTGACTTGACCCAAAAATCCCTTTCCTAAGAGCTTGTGAGGTAGTCAAGGATGTGTGTGCATGCAGGCATGCATCTTTCCATGCACAAAGGGTAGGTAAACGAGCCTCCTCAACCAAGTCTATTGTCTGCAGCCAATTACAAATAGCATCAATTATTCCTGCATTGAGACATGGGCAAAGTTTAAGAGAAGAATCCCAACTGGGAGATGAACTCACAACATACAAATATGCAGGAGAGATGTGTTAAGTTCTTCACCAGCTTTATAATACTACAATACCTGAACAACACTCTCTCCCTGCTTACTTTACAGTACAGTGCAGCAAGAACATATTTTGCTTTAAGGCAATTAAGTAACAAACAAGTTAAGGCATATCTTTTTAAAGGAAAGGAAAGTTTGAGGTACCCACCTATTTATTATTAGATAAACACGGCCATTGACTTTGGCATGGCTATGAGGTGGGTGATGAAAGCACAAGAATGCATGAAATGACAATGGGAAATGAATTAGAGAGAGAGAAAAGGAAACTGTTAAATAGGAATGAATGCACTTTCCTGTGTACCAAGAGACACATTGTCATAACAAAACACAATCTGAAAGCTTAATGCACACCATGCAGTGAAAAGCTAGAAAGCTTGTAAATCCAATAATATTTAGATATTTAGACTGTATGTAACTTCACTACTTTACATAGACCCCCTAAATGAGAGTACAGCCTCAAGTAAGATTATTCCGTACATTTTTAAAGATAGATATTTTTCTTCTTCATTTAAGATGATTATAATGGAGCATCATGCCACAGAAATTATCTGCCTCACACCTGTATCATCACTACGTCATAATTCATGATGCAGCAAGGAAGTAAGCTTGAAAAGCCCTAATCAGAGGATTTTTCTGTCTCTCACAGGTGTAATACTGACCCACTCAGTCATCCCCTACAGCATGAAGCATCTCACCCTGCCCATTCCTGTCTGCCAGGCTGTGCTGCCTCTATTTGTGGCTGGCAGAGCTGTACTCTTGAACTCAATCCACAAACTTTGCTCATGTGAAGCAGTATCTTAATACATGAACAGTCTCAACAACTTTAACATGAGTCATCAGTTAGACACAAACATAATACCATAACCCTACATTTCAGTTCAGGGGCAGATGGAGGAGCTGAAAGTCTCTGTTATTCTCATGACTAGCTCACACCTGTGGTTGTTTTATTAAGTTTGCTCTTAAAAGGACAGAGTTCTGTCCTCTTACTGAAAATTAAAGATCATTTTCTTTATATTTTTTCTGTTGCAACAGAAGCAGCGTAAAAGCAATTTTGAAAGGTAAAGTAGGTGTTGAGTGAAAGCCAGTGTTTTCAAAGCAAATGTGACAACTGAAGCTTTAGACATATGAGTCTTTAATCTGTTTTAGATTTGCCTGCAACTTTTTTTCTATTTATAGCATAACTGTTGAGGTGGAGGTAGTAGTTGTACTTCATCTTCTACAGCTTTATGCATCGTCAATACAAATGTCAGTGCAGTTCCTACCCTGTCCTATCCTGAAGGTTTGAATTTTAAAGTCTGCTGATCCTGAGTATTAATTTATTACATGAATGGGGAAGAAAACAACTGGATCTTGATATATCAGGCAATATTTGTGGTAGTACAAAGCAGAAAATGTGTTCTGATTTGGGTATTGGACCAATTCTTCAAAATAGAAACAATATACATGGTAACTGACTTTGAAATACTGCAAAATGGCAGATGTAGCACATTAGCCACATTTAAGAGTTAAAAATATCTAGCTATTTATCTGAAAGTTCCATACAATCTAGTTTCACGTTTAGACTTAAAAACAAACAAACAAACAAACAAACAAAAAAAACACAACAACAAAACATTATATTGGCAATGCAAAAAAAAAAAGCTTATGATATCAGAGAATCCTCTTCACTTGCCACTTTGCTTAAGAAAAATCCTAAAAGACCTGTTGTAACAACGTATGTCTACTTTCATCTGTCTTAAGGATACTTACTCCTGGCAAAAATATCACTGACTATAGAAAAAAATCCATATCATATAACATTATTTTCTGATACTGATCTTTTCTTTATTTTTATTTGTGCTCTCAACAATGCACTGAAAACATTCTGTGTCTTCAGTATTGGTGTTCCATCTTTCAAGAATGATGTGATTTTAATTACAGTGATTTTCTTCACACCAGCATTTGGAGAGCAGTAGTTAATATTTTGGTATCTTCCATGCATAACAGATTTGCAAATAGTGGTTTCACAGGCAAGGAGTGCTGTACCATGAGCCCAAAGTCACTGGGATTGTCTCAGGGATATTTTTCCATTTTATGCCTACTGGATCACAATAGTTGGGAGCTGGCAGCTGTTGCAATGTTAGTCAGCATAGTGCAAAGTGTTTAGGCTACAAATGAACTTGTGCAGTTACCTCAAACTGTAGTACATTTCCCCAAATGCCACAACCCAGGAACAACCATTGTTTCTGCTCAGACATCTATGTGGGTTCAGGTATTAGGGCTTGGCTGCCCCATTCAGAGATGTTAATTTGCATCTGCTGCTGCACACAAAGTTTGCTCTGGGCACAGAAAGTGCTCACAGAGTACTTGAAAGGACCCTTGTATTTACCATGGGTTGTAGCAATTCAAGAAAAGCAAAAAGAAGGAAATATTGTGCAAACAGGCATTTTAAAAGGTAAGAGACAACACTGTTAGGAGATTTTGTCAAGTTGAATTTGTTTTGTTTTTAGCAACGATTTGGCTTTGTTTTTATCAGTTTATGTAAATAAAGAAACTGGAAACATTCTAAAAAAGTAGAGCTTATTCATGTGCACTGATGGTAGGACACATAAGAATACTTGTACCATACAATGTAAAGGAGCTTCATATTAAATCAAATGCAAGAAAAACATCTGAAATGCTTTATGTAAATCTATCACGTCACAGTGCAGAATTCTCTGTTACAATCAACTGTCATCATTCCACAACACACTGTGGTGTACATGATACTGTGCAGCTTTTCCTTATTCATAAAATTGCAGCTGAGTTACATATCATCAGACAGGTAAACATTTTGAGGCTGGATTTGTTTTTATTTAGAAGAAGATTTAAGACCTAAACATAGTAAAAGTCTGAAGAAGGTGAGGTCCTGGAATCATGAAAACATTTGTGAAGTTCTTGATGAGAATGCTGAATGTCTCAAAGAGCTAGCATAGCCAAGGGCCAGGACCCTAAAGAGTGATCACAAGTTTGACATATTTCCATTTATGAAGTTCAACCTTACAAAAAGGTCTAATTGTCCAATGTGTACATGGTACTTGCCAAAGATCTCCCAATCTTCATTTGGCCTTCAAAATGGACATTGAAAAACAGAAGTTACCAAAATAAAAAGTCTTATTATTTATTACTGACAGGACTTACAAAAAAGGCACACATAGCAGTTAGGCATCTACTCCACAGTAAAGGTGAAAACCAGTGAGATAAACACATAAATATCATCAATACCTTTGACAAAGTACCACCAAAAGAAAAAAAAAGAAAACCTTCTACAAGTATTGGAAAGTGCTAGAAGAATGACACTTGGTTGTGGCTTGTTTAGCAAGGTTCTGGGGGTTAAGGGATGCTGATTGTTTTTTATCCCTTGTTTTTAAACCATGTCATTATAACAGAAGTAAATAACATCTATTGAAAAGTGAGCACTACAAGACAGTCAGAAGCAGCATTTTCATACAGATAATGAATAGCTCCATTTACTTATTTATTTACCTGTAAATAGTGTTGTCCTGTTTGCTGGTTACAGCTTTTAAATCAGTGAGCTGGAGGAAATGGTCATGGAAATAGTGAAGGTGTAAGATACACGCCAGCAGGAAGGAGGTGGGGATAAAGATGCGTGTGAATAGCTCAGCCACAGAAAACCTTTTTAAACCAAGGTCTTCTAGTCTGAAAAAAAAGGAAAAAAGAAAAGAAAAAAATAAGCCACTAAGTCATGATTTCACACCAAAATCTTTTCCTTGTTATAAGACATTATTACAAATCATTTGTAAAGGGAAATAAGGACTGGTACTTGTTCTGTGTTTTTGTATCTTTAAATTCTTCTAAACCAGAAAGTTTTACAATGTATATGTCTTGTATTTGGCCTTAGTAATGTAGAAAGATACTGCAAATGTACAGAGCCAAATGAACCAGCCTTGCCACAACTCTCTACAGGAACCAGATGGGTTGTCACTGGCTGAAAGTACTGCACTGAAGATCCACTCGTATTGCATATAATTTCTCTTGTAAACTGTTGAGGAACATCCTATACATCATGAGGAGGAAGAAACACAGCCCTCCTCATTAGCAGGAATGCTGGTCCATTTTCATCAGCACCAGACATCCTGCAAATCTACCCTTAGTCACTCCACAGATCTTGCTCCAATGATCAAAGAGAGAAAAGTATTGGTGCTGTGCTGCCAACACTGGGAAAGCCTTGACAGAAGATAGGGGACAATATGACTCTTTGAGCCCTTTTCATGCCCTTTCTCATCTCTGTTGCTACACCAGTAAACCTACAGCTTCAGAGTTGAGTGCTTAGTCAACTATGTCTGGGGATGGTCTCATGACATTTTTCCACTACAAGAAGGAAGAGCACATCAAACTCAAAAGTCCAATGGAAAAAAAAAAAAAAAAAAAAGAAAGAAAGAAAGAAATGAAAACACTTACTTGCTTTCATCCAGGCCTGTCATGTTCTTCCACAACCCAGGGAAAGATTCAAACTGGTATGTATAGATGAAGATAAGTACCAACATCGTGTAAACAACCACTGACATCCAAAAGTACTTTAAAATCCTTCTCCACCATTCATAGTGAACCTGAAAATCACATACTAAGGAATTTAAAAGAAGCTCAAGGCAGAGACACTGATAAAAATACTGACAAAGCTGTACTGGAAAACAAAGGCTAAGAATATTACTCTTCCTAGCTGTCCTAAGTAAACTGCAGATACAGATATTTGTGATAAAGTTCTTACTCCTGGTACGTAGGCACCCAAGTACAGACTTCTGTGCAAAAATGTCTTTTGGGACATGGCCACAGACATAACGAGCAAGGACAGCTTCAGTCACTCAGTTTCATCAACATTAGATGATGAAAGTGCAGGAGGAGAGGGACTGCCTGCTCCATGGGTGTGGAAGTTGTGTGTGGATAGTCACTAAAACTGGTGGCTGTGTAGGTCCAGATCTTTCCCATACAGTTTCCACAGTTTTCAGTCATGTGAGGTGGAGTCCCATAGGTGAAGTTTGTTGTATATATAATTTAATAGCATCTAACTTATGTGCACTTTGCCTATCACTATAACCAAAGTCAAATGAGAATGTCTTTATCGACCCATTCAAATGATCTTATTACTATTATGTTGTATTTAACTAAAGAACAATTACACTGTTTACAGACTCCATCCAAGCTACTTTACCATGAAGTTAAAGGCATGAAACATTGTATTCAAGGACAAAATCAGTTAACATAGTCCTCACTTACCTGGTAGAGGGCCACACAGAACAGGAACAGTACCATATAGATGATTTTGTACATGACAATTCTACCCTCAAAGCTGACAAAGAAGAACATGCCCCCACAGACGTAAATCCAGTACTTGATGAACATAGCCATCACCAGCTTCCCCAGAACTTTCATAATATCCTGTTCATCCTCATCATCAACTTCCTCCTCTTCCTTCTCCTCTTCTTCTTCTGCCACTTCTCCCTCTTGCAACTCCTCATCTGCAAGTACAGAGTTACATTTGACCTCTATTTTGGGGACTTTAGTAATAATTAAAATGGATGGAAAGCAGAACCTCTACACACAGCACAGAAACTTAAAGATGCTATTCACAAGAGACTGTATTTCTGAATCATTATCATGCCTCCAGAGCAAAGGAGAGACTTTTAACTTCAAATGAGCCTCAACCTGCTCCTAGAGCTATAAGGCATATTGCTATATGTTCAAACACCACTCTTCACTTTGTCTGGTACGCAGGTAGCTTTAGTGGAAAATTAGAGCCCAAGGATTGTATAACAGATAACAGCCAATATACTATCCATGGGACTAACTTTACTCACAGGCAAGAACCTTTTAAACTGGAAAACAAAGAAACCACGAGCACCACCAGAAAATCTCTCTTCTTGAGTTTAAAGGGTTGAATGTCCTTAAGAGAATACTGTGGTTTTCCTCCAAAAACCACAAGCAAGAGAAAACATTAACATAAAAACCAAACAAGCTTAAAAAATACAAATGCTGCACTGACATTTTTTTTCAAAGAAACTACCACTTTTCCAGCTTCTTCTACAGTACCTAAATAACTGCAGAAAAGACAAACTGCTTTTGCCTTATCACAAGGTCAGGATTCCCCAGTTATTCACCTAGGGAGGTTTGTGGATGGCAGGGTATGTGTTCCCCTGAGAGCAGGTACACATGAGCAAATATCTAGATAACAGAGCCTGTCAAATTCACTGTAATGTTTTTCTTCATGTTGACAGCAGTATCGAGACTTCACTGTCAAAAATATTGCCCATTCCTTTTCTCCCACTCACAATCCTTCCCTCAGATTCTTTCCTTGTTCTTGTGTCTTTCAAATCCTTGCAGTGTCCAGCTCTGACCAGATACTTTACCGAGCCAAACATTGTAATTAATCAAACAGGAAACTACATCACAGTCTGGCTTTCTACCATTTCAGTGAATTGAACTTGTTCAGATCAGAATCTAGAGGGACAGAAAAGGGCAAGGAATATATGGGAGAAGATGCGCCCAGTAGCATAAGGGAAAAGGTCATTGAGCTGTCAGATTAGCCAAAAGTGCAGCAGTTGGTTTTGCTCTCACATATGCTTCTGGTTGCGTGAGTCCCCACACTGAAAATATACATGTCTATTCTCCCACTGAAATTAGTAGTTTAACTTCTGGTTTTGTATAAGTGTTTATGCACAAGCACAACAACTTGCAAGGAAATTAACAACTGATTTTTCCTCTGGAAACTTTTCTCCTCTTGTGGTTAAACTCCCACAGCAACTCATCTGCTAGTTTGAGCTTGGGACACGGGAATAAACTGATTCTTAGAAAGTTCCATGGCATTTTTCAAATGAGTAATTTCATTTATCTTTCATATTTTGCAGTTTAACGACAAAGAGAATTTTCATTTTTTTTGATTTTCTGAAGTTCAAAGCTGTTTTGTTTTTATATCCACTGAGAGACAGTTGCACGTAGATTTTGTAATATCCTCCTTAGCTAATAACAGGTGTCTTGCTAATTGATTTCTGCATTAGAAAACACAGTAACTGAAACTTCTATCATGACTGAAGGACTGTAATAAATTGGACATGGCTTTACCTTTTTCTTCATCTTCTTCACTTCCAACTTTGACCTCAGATAAAGTAGCTTCTTTCAGCTGAAGTGCTTTCTGTTCAGTGAGGTGTTGCCTAAGCAGTAGCCAGAAAGTAATCGTGAAAAGGATCTGCAAACAAAAATCAAAATGAAAACAACAGGCTAATTGTCTATATCCTGCAACTGCAAACATACGTTTATGTAAATTCTGCATGCTTTTGCTTTTTCTGTCTATTGGAAAATAGCAATGATGTCATAAATGTCAAAGTACAACTTTGTGGAAATTGTTATTTAGGAAACACCTTGCATTAAAGACAAACTTATTTCATCCTTTTTCATTAACATTTCACTCTGCACCTTTTCTTAAATCTACTTACCCATACAGTTCTGTTCTACCTTATTCTATTCAGTTTTTAAGCCCTGTCTTAAGAGTTTAAGGATCTTCTCTTTATAGATGGCCTGGTGTAATTTCCATCTTCCCATTTTTGTTCATTTCCTCTTTCTGAATAAGCACAGGCAGGTAAGTGTATTGTCATTAGGTCTGATATATCCTAAATCAAGAGATTGAGGAGTTTTGGTACTTCAAGTGCTTAAGAGCAATTAATTAAAAGAAAATAAATCTTTGTATGTCTTGAAGTTACAAAAGACACAGACAACTTTGCTTTTGTGCTTTGCATTTGGAGCACTTACAAATATGAGATGGTTCTTAATTCTTTGAAGAGATTGAAGAGTTGATAACTCCACAAAAGAAGGATACCTTAGAAATAAATACATCTCTTTAATGAAGAGTTCATTTCCGTATTTTGCAAAAAGCTGAATTCAACAGCTTGCAATACTTAGAGACAGCCAAAATTCAGAAAATGGCATGTTACCTATCCAATTCTTGATTTTATATTTAGATTTTACAAAGTTTCCATTGTGGTGTAGAACAAGGACTTATTTCACTACCTTATAAAATAGAAGAATAAAATCTCAGACAGGAAACATGTAAAAGCCAACTAGTTTGTATGAAAAAAAAAATAAAAAAATGACAAGGCCAGTGATATAAAATAGAGTTCTCCTCTTTTTCATCTAATGTGCAAGTACTTCATGAGGGAATAGGGAAGTCTCAGACTAGCAATAGCTGCCTTCTCAGACACTGTGACAAATGCTGAGCTGCAGCAAAAAATCCTCTGCCTGGGTAAATTGTCAGAGCTCTTCCTCGTGGACATAAACAAATGGAGCTCTGATTTTTGAGACACAAACATTTGATATTGTAAAGTATAGACTACTCTGCTGTGACTTGCTCCACTTCACTGCTGCATTTACCAGGTGACCTGTAGAGGTCTCTTCCAACCTCAAATTTTCTGTGATTTTGTGAAATTTACTGAGTGTATTATATTCAGCCTAAGAAAAAAAAAAAAAAAAAAAAAGAAAGAAAAAAAGCAGTAGGAGTGGCCAAATCATCACACATGCACAACAGTTTCCTTTCTTGATATTAGCATTAGCTAGTTTTATATAAGACACTTGATTGTATTGCTAATATAGAAACTATGTCAAAGGGGCTGACATACTAAGAACATTAAAACTCCTTTAGAGATTTACAAAGTCATTGAAACTGTAAAATTCCTTGAGCTTTAGCTCTCTTACTTAACTACTTTTACCTTTACAGGAGAAATCATACAGTGCTCGCTAATTTTCCAATGCATTAAAGACCAAGAAATGGTTGTCCAAAGGCACTGCCAACAGGGGAATTCACTTGCAGAAACACTGTGAATGGTAACTAGGAGGCATAAAGGAAGTAATTCACTTATCTCAAGGGGAGCAGTGCCAACTACCTGCACTCTCTGAGATGCCCCTCTTGGGTATTCTATGAAAAAGCTTCCTATTTATGCTCGTTCTCGCCCCCAGAAGCACTTTTGCCAAACACAATGCATTTTGAAGTGCTTTCAAGGCATCAATGGAAAAAAATCTATCATGCACTGAAGTCAACAAACTCTTGTTTCTGACATGAAATAGATTTCAACTTCAGTGGCAGTCATGTACTGCTATTTGTGACAAATCCTAAAGGAGTGAGTAATACTGGTAATTGAAATGACACCACAATTCCAGTTGCCATCATGTTCAAAGACAGACCTGACATAGCATGGGTGACCAAATACAACAAAATGCCATGGTAAATAAAGGCACTAGAACTACAAGTGTCAATTTAACCACCCACAAGTACTGAGTTTACTTCTTTTTCAGATCTTCATATGGCTCTTGCTCTATCCCCGCTACAAACTGTGGGTGTGACAGTGACTATAGAGGTGCTGGGTTTATGTTTTTGTAAGCTGGAAACATCCATGTGCAATACTTATGTTGAAGGGTTCTGAAGTAGCTGAGACAAAGGCATGAGATGCAAGACTTAAGAGGATAAACATTTATATCACAAATCAAATCACATCTATTTTGGACCCATTTTATAAAGCCAAAATTTCTATCCACTATGTGTTCTCTACAAAATTATCAAGAAAATCGATAAATATGTCTGAAACATTTGTTTTGGTATTAGCTTTATGAGTAAGAAGCAAATTTCTCAACAGCATTTTTTAAACTACTTATCTATTGTATAACTGCTACTGAACATGGTTATATCGAATACTGAGGGTTCTTAAATGTAAAGTGATTCACATTTTTTGTCACAATGTATTTGTTCTGTGGTTTCATAACAAATATCAGCTGTTTGTAACACCTACCTTTGATGCCAACTCCCCAGGTTCCTTTCTTTCTAAAAAACCTGATACTTGAGGAAGTTCATCATTCTTGAGCTCAATACTCCATATGTACTGCAATGTTAGCAGTAGATTTCCATAGAAAACCATGAAAGGCGAAGTGATCATGGCATATTTCCTTCGGTCACGAATCATCCACAGTGTACAAGACCAGATCAATAGCACAAAAGTCAACCAGCTGTGATATGTGATACTCCATGCCTTATGGAAAGAAGAAAGAGGGAAAAAATGTCCATAGATTCATTCAGGAACAATGTTGTGGCATACGGCCAGTTACACTTCACTTATGCTTGTCTACTTAGCACACATTTTCATTGTCATGAGACTCTCATCCATATTAATCAGCTACTGGGCCAGCTACAAAAAAAAACCTTCAAGAACATGCTGCAAATGGATTCTTAAGAAGTCCACAGCTGGGGATAAACTGTTCTTTGCACATTAATTGCATACTGGTAAGGTTTGTGAGCAGGTTCACTGCTTCTTATTACACTGAATAAACAGAGATGGAAAGTACAGGCTAACTTTAGAGCACACAGGACCTTCTTGCAAAACTAGCAACAAAGAAATCAGCACAGCAATAACAAGACATATTTGATACCTGCTTGCCTTCAAAGGTCTTGACAGACATAAAATCATGCTCACTCCATGCTGTTCTAGCTTTGTAGAACCATTTTAAGATGGAAATCTAAGGTATATACACAGCTAGACTGAAAAACAGTTTACACTAAACATGTTAGATTGCCTCCTATACTCATAAATAGTTAATGTTTAAATAGTTTGCAGAAATTGGTTACTGATAATTGCTCTAGTAAACACCTGGGGGAAAGGATTTTTTTAAACTTTTTTTTTTTTTTTTTTTTTTTTTTGCTAGCACTGCTATTGATTTAGTACTAAATAGGACTAAATTCAGCTATATGCTGGCATAACTGGGGAATAACCATCAACATATTTTAATTTCCCTTTCAATTTAAATTAAAAAGTATGAAACATTAAGAATATATCAGTCAGTCTAGTCCATCCCCCTTGGAAATAATGTTTCGTAAGAGTATGTGAAAAACACTAATATGCTACTTCTTTCTTCACATACAGGAATGTAATTTACACTGAGGCAACCTTCACTATGTGGAACTTCCACAGTAAGTGGAACTTTCATCAGATTACACCATAAAGGAATTCAAAAATGAATTTGGGTCAGATCATAGGAAATAGAGATATATTACTAAGAGAAAAATCTAGTAGTGTCTCAGTATCAAACTACAAGAAAAGTCTTCAAATATTTCCTCTTCTGATATTGAAAGATAAGAGCCTATAAATGAATTAAAAAGGTATTGCAAAACATGTGAAGCACACAACTAAAAAAAAAAATAAAAGGAAGAGAGAAAGAAAGAAAGAAAGAAAGAAAGAAAGAAAGAAAGAAAGAAAGAAAGAAAGAAAGAAAAAAAAAAAGAAAGAAAGAAAGAAAGAAAGAAGAGACATTATGGCAATATGAAAACAACTACTTGTTAATGTCTCAGAATGCATCAAGCCAGATCCAGATTCTGTACAAGGAGTCTGCTTTTCCTGTTAAAGGACAGTAAATAAGGTATGAAACTATATGCAAACAAAAAGCAGTCAAACTAATTTATTTTACCATTTTTAACACAAAATTCATCCAAGAAACTTTATGGTTAATTTCATCACAGTGGAAACATTTCCAGAACAGTAAAACCAAAGCTTGCACTGGGAATATAGACAGAGAGATAATCACTGTGCTAAAAATTTGCTACAGTTCAAGGTACTTGCATCAACTGAGCTTAAAAGCAAACAACATCAAAAGAAGAAATAAGGGTGGTAAGTAAAACAACAGCAAAATCATGTTTGGCAAAAAGTTGTATTTTCCTTGAGACCGTTCTGAGTCAATAAAGGAAATCAGGCTTTACAGATCTTTTATCTCAGAGAGTACTAGATGCATGCTTCAATCTAAAATAGGAACTATATATTTAAAATTTACTATATGACTAGGAAATTATTTAATTTTGCAGGCAGATTTCTGAGTGGAGCAACAGCGTGGTGTTACTGCTCACAGAGAGGCTTTGGAATCAATAAAACAACTCAGCCCCAATTGCTTTCTTTCTCAGTCCTGGAAATGTGATGTTTTACCCAGAACCCTCCATGTTGCCCTATTGATAGGTCTATAGCAAGCCTGGGAATTATTCATTAATAAACTAAAATGCAGACACCATATCAATATTTTCTAGGCATGATGCAAACTCTGAAAACCAACAGATGAGATTACTCTCAGGCAAACAACAAGAAGACACATTTATCTGTAAAATCAACAGCATTATTCTTTTGTTGCCAATACTTACCATCATAGCTATCAGAGCACAAATGTAACTTTGTTTCATGATAAATTGGAACACAGAAACCAGGGCATTCAATTTAACATTTTCTTTTTCCTCCTGAGTAACTTCTTCCTCTTCCTCTCCTTCCTCCTCTTCCTTTTCTAAGTAGAAAAAGAAATTCTTATTTGCAGTTCATGCTGGTCCTAAGAGTACTGTATGCACTCTCTCCAGGTAAGTAACCTCGGAGTTTCACTTTTAATCACTCTAATAGTTATTTCTACATCCTTTAGCAAGCTCAAGATGGGAGCCAAAAAAAAAAAAAAAAAAAAAAAAAAAAAAAAAAAAAAAA
>CM021732.1:109244830-109263056 GCA_011075105.1 Heteronetta atricapilla
AAAAAAAAAAAAAAAAAAAAAAAAAAAAAAAAAAAAAAAAATGAGCACAGTAAAGCAACACAAAACCTGCAGTCACTGTGATGGTCTGTAAAGAGGCTAAGTATTTTAGATAGTATATGTCTACAGCTTTGTTCACAAAACTGCTGAGTGGTAAGCCATCATTGTAAGGTGATAGCAATTATTTAAACTTCAACAGACAAGGAGTTTATTGAAACAAAAAACAAATGCAAGAGGCAGTGAACTGAGATACAGAAAAAGAAAATATGGAACTAAGGGTAGTTCCCATGCAATGCTTTTCACTACCTGACATGTCATCCGAAGGCTCCCATTTGTACTGTGGTGTTGAGTACAGGTCTGGTTTGGCTGGACCATTTTCTAGTGGCAGAGTGGGGTGGATGGTGTGATAGTCAGAAGGGTTCCCATTCACTGTTACCAGCAGAACCTACCAGAAGATAGGAGAGAGGCACCGCTTTTAGGGCAGCTCTTACAAGTATGAGACTCCTATTTCTGTGCTCGGCTTTACCATGGATTTCCAAAGGTAAAGGAGCTTAACAAGTAACTGCAGTTGGCTCCTTCCAAAGAAAGTGATATTAAAGTCATGTTGCATGCAAAACTAATATATAAGAGCTTTCAAAAAAAGTTTTTGGTAACTTTTTATGCAATATCAGTAGATTTACAAACTGGTTTCAGTAAAGTTTTTAACAAACTGCAAAATAATTCTGCATCTTTGAACTTCTGTAAGTATTTCCTTTAAAAGAGTTCAATATATATATATATTTCAAATTCCTTAAATTGCATTAAACATCATTTCAATGTACATACAAGCAGTCTGAAAATGCATAGATGTGTGGACACACAAGCAAAAGTGATCACATTATTGCAGTCAGCTGAGCTATGCTAAATGACTATTTGAATGCTCTTAGCCTGTCCTACTTATAAAATTATGGAAAGAAAAAACAATGTGAGAGTGGGTTATGTTACATGCACAGCTGGGGAAGTCTGAGGCCAACTACAGGGCTCAGTGCAAAACCAGTAACTCTTGAGTTCATGTTTTGACACCTTGACTTTCACAGGTCAAGCTAGCTTTGTACAGCCAGCCTAGGAAAGCATCACGATCCCCTGGCCTTAGGTTAAAGCTATAACCCTCCTCCTTAGGCAAACAAATACATTGAGATTTTCAGACTTAAATTTAAATTTTCAGACTTAAATTATCAGACTTAAAATTAAGAATTCCTATCTAATTACTTCTAGTAGTTATGAAATAGTGTTTATAAACGGCTTTCAATTTTAAATTATTTCTGGAGAGATTTACATTTGCTGCAGTTAATAAAGCCAGTTCTGTTAATTATTTTTATTGATTCAGCATTTAGGCCTCTTCTTAGTACTAATTCAATGTCCTTGCATGGTTTTCTTTTTGAGACCTACATTTTATCTCTTGTGTTTGTTTGTTTTGGTGTTCCAGCAACCACAATCATAAATATCTCTTGTATTGGCAAGAATTCACATGCAATGGGTTATTGAGAGCAGTACATGCTAAAGACTGACATGTTTAGACTGTGAGACAGAACTGTTATTTTGCCTGCAGAAACTATGCACAGGGGTGTTGTGGACTGATTCAGTCTCTCTCTTTCAGAACAGTATCTGGGTTAGGTATATTCAGCAGCACATTAAGATTTGGTTATAGCTGCTCTCAGAGTTCATCTGCATCTCCATTCTTCTGTGTATGATGAATGGAGGGGATGTTCTGCATTCAGGACTGTTACAGAATCAATAGCAGTCAAAATAAATCAATCATTTGCTGTCAGCTCAAGCAGGGATTCTAATTTTCTGTAATCTGTAAATTGAACTCATGTGTTGTCAGTCACTCTTTAAAAGCCTCAGCATTTCAACATGAATGAAAGAAAAAAAATAGAGCAAAGAAGCTAAATCAAGTTTAAAGATGGTTTGCATTAGAAAGCATATTTTGAAATCTTATTTAAACCCAATGCAATAACAAAGATCATTTGCCAGTTGGTACTATTACAAGTAGTGTCATTTCAAGTGAATTTCAGGTAATTTCAATTTTAAGGCTAATTAGTTTCTCATTGTAATTGTTAAGGAAGAGAAAGATAATTATATTTAAGACAATCAAGGTTACATGGCAAAACACAGACTAAACAAAACACAGAAGTTATTAAAACATCAGCTAAGCTTGTATTGCATATATCAGTGAGATCTGTATTTACACATGTTAAAAGGAATGACAAAATTACAAAGACTAGTAGTATACTAACATCTGACGGCTTGTATTCATCTTGGGTCATTGACAGAAGCTGCAAAAAGCAATGCAAGACAAATTATTAAAAAAGCATGGCTCAAGCATTAATAATTTTTGTTGTTGTTGTTGTTGTTTTATTTATTTTTTAATACAGGCATGCATATTTGCTGACCTTTGCGGGAGATTTGCATTAAGAAATTCAGAAAGAATTCTTAAAAAGCCAGCAGAATTGTACACGATGCTTTGTAAAATGATATTTAGTGTACCATAAGCATTGACATAACGTTAGTGTAGATTCCTGTGAATCTGAACCAAAACTGAAACTGTGGCCTTGAAATTTTAAGTATTGGCTAAAAGAATTAATCAGTATGGCATTATACTGATTAACTGCTTTCTAATGTCTTTCTAATGATCCAGTGCCTAAAACCTAAGATTTAAAAGATCATTAGAATTACTGTAATTATAAAACTACTTCTGATGAAATGTTTATACCAATACAAAATGTGATACTTAGAATTATAATTGCTAGCAATATTCTTTTGATTAAGTAGAAATATTTTTCATTAAACAAAAAATATTGGTTTTATCCAAGGCTGAATGATAAATGCAGAATATGAAGTAACACCTGCAATGTGAAGTGTCAAGGAAGCACACTAAAGTATCAAAAACTGTATCCACCAGTTTTGTCCTTCCAGAAATGTTTTCCACTCAAGTCAGTGAGAAATGTTGCTGAAGACATGTAATTTATAGGGGAAACAAAACTCTACTTTTAAAATTCTGTTAAAAGTCACAAATTCCTATTTCTGTACCATTTTATTGCTTACTCTGTGTCCACAAAAGATTTTCAGGAAGTATTTTCAATGCATGCCTTCTCTAGCTTTTCTGTAATAGTTGTTGAAGAAATTATCTTGGAAAATTAAAATTTTGATGGAAAAATGGAGATAGCTAAATGTAAGAACCTACAGTAGTAACTGATTGTTATTGTTATAGTTTGATAGAGTAGGTTCAGTCCATTCATTTGCTAGCTCATTTACCATTGTTACTGTTATAATGGAGTTTGGGGGAGCTTAAGTATATGTGGCTCAATGGAGTATTTATAAATCACAAATTTGACCGCAACTTGTCAAATGAAATTTTACATTGTAGCTGGTGAGGACTGATGGTAGAAAGCTGGTCCTTTCCTGGAGGTTTCACGGCAACCACCTACAGACATCCAGCAAGGGCACCAGTACACCTGAAGGAAGATAAACTGGCGGTTCCTGACAGTGGTAATTAGCAGTTACAAGGCAGATCAGAATTTTACATCAGGATTTACCTCCCTGACAGACTTTCTAGCTGTTTTGAATAAAGATAGTGACCTGATTCCAAAAGACTTGCTCTAAATTTCTAAAATGCAGAAGCCAAAAGCAAGGAGCATGTTGTTCTTTTACTTCCTTACACTGGCTCCTGTTTTAGCTTTATTATTTTTTTTTCAAAATAAATTTCCTACTCTGCCACACAGCCTTGATATTATATCTTAGTTCCATAAACACACATTCAGTTCTTCCTACTTGTGGCCTATCTAATGCTGCTTCCATTAATTTCAAAGTAATTGTCATAAAATTGAGTGATGGTTTTAAAGACATTTAATGCAGAGACCCTTCCCGCTTCAGCCTTACTTTTCTCTCATCAGTTGTATAGTGGCTTGCATACCACAGACTGCGCCTTCTCTCCGCTGTCATTGGAATTGGGCTGCAGGCTATTTCTTTGTCATCCTCTCTGCTATCAGATTTCTCTTCTTCGTCAGGTATCTGCTAAACAACACAAATGACAGCACTAGTTAGTAGTTTAAATAAAAATCTCGTAAGAGGAATTTAGATTTTCCCCTAATTGATGCCCCCTCTCCAAAATATGTCTTTGAAATACCTTTTAGTGTTTAAAGCACTCTATCTGATAGCTGACTGCCTGAGATGGCATTTTCAGAAATTATGATGGGGCTTTTCTATAACTGCTAGTCCATCAATGCCAGGATGCCAACACCAGAATTACACTAGCTTGCACTTCTTACTTTAATATACAGTCATACCACAGACATACAGATGTTTGATTTTCAGAGCAACATAATGAAAGAAAATTAAATCTTCCCAATTGCATATATATATGAAAAGACAATTCTGCTTCATTAAACAGCTGAAGAATTGAAAAGATCAAAACCCTATCAGCGTAAATAATGATATTTAAAGTCTAACCTTACATACAAATCCATGCCTCAATACATAGCAATATAGTCAGTGCTGGTCATCCATTAAGGTTTGTCTAGTCTTTCTTCTGTGTTGAACTACAAATACTTGTATGTGCACTCATGCTCACATGAAGGACAAAAAGATGACTGGAAAAAGCCAACATGGATTTACCAGGAGTAAAGCATGCTTGACCAACCTGATTGTTTTTTAAGCCAAAACAACTTACTCAGTGGATGAAGGGAGAGCAGATGATGTCAACTACCTTGTTTTTATCAAGTTGTTTAACACAATGTACCACAACATCCTTGCTGACAAGCTGGTAAGATACTGACTGGACAGGTGGACCACAAGATGCATAGAGAACAGGTAGAGAACTGACTAGACTGTCATGCTTGAAGTGGGGTGATTAACAGTTAAAAACAAAAATGGAAGTCAATCATAAATTCAGTTCCTCAGGGGCTGATGTTACGTCTGGTACTATACACTGTCTTTAAAACTATCTGGATGATCATGGGGTTGAATGCACCCATGCAAAGTTTATGACACTGAACAGAGGGGTGAGGCAGATAGGCCACCATACAAACAGGCTAAAAGAATGTACCAACCAAAAAGGTTTAACAAAGATAAACATAAAGTCCTGCATCTGGGACAAAATAATCCCATGCAGCAGTAAAGGCTGTGAACAGACTTGGTGGGGAGCACCCCAGGGGAATAGGTCCAGGGGGTTCTAGTGCACAGCAAGCTGAACATAAGCCAGCAGTGAATGACAGCAGCAATGAAGGCCATGTCCTAGGTTGCTTACACCAATCTACCTGGCAAGTGTCAGGCCATACCTGCAATACTGTGCCCAGATCTAGTTCCATGTTAACTCCATGGCCCAGCAGGAGTATGGGGCCTCTCAAAGAGAGTGAACATGGGTGTGTTTATAGTACAGCATCAAGCAGGAGACATGGGTGAGTACAAAAACTGTGCTGGGTTACAGCTCCTCTTCAGGCTCTTACAGATCTCCTCCTGCACTGTCCCTCTTCTCCTTGCAATCCTGAACTTCACAGCTGAGCCCTCACCAAGTAGCAGGATTGTCTTGCTGTTCATACTAGTAAGAGGATGAAGCTCAAACATGTAGTGTTAAAGGGAGAAAAGGGGTGCTCTAGAGCCAGCAGTCTGCATGTGAAAACTGAGCATCTCCATCATGGTGTTGCTCAGCAGGACTCACCGGTCCCTGGGATACCATCAGGGAGAAGCTGCCACTAATGAAGCCACTCTGCTTTCTGCCTTTGTCTGGTTTCTAATTTAGAACCTTAGACTTCAATCTGACTTTTTAGTTCATTAATATTTGACCTCTTTACTTCCTTAGTTTTCTGGTCTCTTGTCTCATTCCAAGACTTTGTGTTCTCTAGATTTTTGGCTCTGATGGAAATAATAAGCATTCAGAACCTCAGAAGAAGGTATGCAAGCCCATAGAATGAATATTATTGAATACCAGCTATTTCACTCTGCTGTCCATTAATGCCTGGATGGTTTTTTTTTCAAAATTAGTAGGAATGGTAAGGATTGAAAGGTAGACTACTGATGCTTTAAGCACTGCTTTAAAATAACCTATTTTCTTGTGGGGAAAATTGCTGTAATATCAAATATGCAGACTTGATTCTAATGAGAAATGAAAAGTGCTTTAGTGGGGTTCTACATTCCCATTCAACAAATTTTGAACTACAAAATTCAAAGAATTGCCAAATTCTACTTTCTCTCTTCACAACCTCTACCAGTATTAGTTGTTTAATGTATTGTGCCAAATTCTCAGCCATACAGCTGTAAAGCCATGCTGCATAAAATCACCCCTATTCAGCTTCATAAAACCACCCCTACTGAGAAAGTACATGAGTGCTTGCGTAACCTGGAACACAAGGCAAGGTCTTGCTGACTTTAATAGGACTTAAGTGAAGGTTCAGGAGCTCTGCTGAGCTGCACCCAAAATACAGAGTACACACTGACTTTAATAGTGTTATTTTGAATTTGCCCTGTTATTAACTACAAAATAACCAGCCAAGACAACTAATTGTCACATTTTATTTCAACCTGAACAAATGGTTTGTAAGGACTGAGGGCTTTTCCTCATGCCTATTTTGTACTTTCTACTCAGTAGTTCTAACACTTTTATTTCTGTTTCAAATGAAACATCACAAAATCAACCTTTAGTTTTCAACAGAACTATCCACCTGCACTCTTCCTAGTTTTACTTAAATCCTGTCTACTGCCAACACAGAGATACATTGTGGTATAAAAGCTAGTTTTCAGCTGTAGTTTGTGTCTCAAAGGCAAGGCCTCAAATTAAGCTTTATGGGAACTAGCTGTTGGTAAGGGTTCTCATTGCTTTTGCAAAGTCAGATGATGTATTAGAATAAGAATAAATCAGGATGCTGGGCAGAGGTCTGCAAAGTTACCCATGGGAACAGGACATCCAAGCATCCTAGCTGGTTCTGAAACTCTCCATTCCAATCCTAACACTAAGGCCTTATTTTTTTAAAATCTTCACTTGGATAAACAATGGTTATTAATTTAGTTTTACTTCTGAGACACAATGGCAGCACATTTCAGATATGATTGTATATTTACGTTTCATTGCCAAAGGGTATTCCTAGCCAAAATGTAACATGAAATAATCCGATCTGTGCTTAAAATACTTCTCAGTGCCATTTAAAACTTTAACATAACTGCACACCATAAAGAACTGTTTATCAACAGCATTTAATTTGACACCAGGATGACCAAAAAAGTACCAGAAAACCTAAGATGTAGACAGTGATTTCAGTAATGCATTTGTAGCCTAAGAGACTATAAGGGTCAGTGGGCTGTTTCCTTTTATCTTTCTCAGAAGAGGAAAAAAAAAAAAAAAAAGAAAACACAGAAATAGTCATTCATATGATTAGAACTTGCAGGAGTCCTTTGACTTGACTAATTCTTCTAGTTCTTCCCTTACCTGACCAACTTTCAAACTCCTCTTAATTCAAACGATCTTAAAAAGTTTTTAAAGAGCAAAACCATAAATTAAATTGCTGTAACTCTGTTGAGTTCTGTACTATTCTTTACCACTCAACAGACAGTATGAATGGGACCTATTCATATATTCAGTCCGATTAGTTACAACTATGAAGTAAAATCTCCAGAGGCAGATTGCCTCCTCTAATTTGTGGAGGTAGAATTTCACAAGACTCAATTTTAGAACAAATCGGGATCCAAAATAGCAGGCATAAGAAAAGCAAAACTTCCACTGACTTCCAAAAGTGTTTTGCAGGAGTAAGGTCCATACAGAATCCCACACAGACCAACCATACTCTGTTTGAAATCTCATACATACTGTACTTTGACAGACTGTGGTGCACATACATAAAGCTTTCAGCTTGAAACTCAAGATTTGAAGTGGGCATTGTTCTTGTAAAACTGTTGACCAGGTGCGGGACTCAGAGTCAATCTCAAGAGTATCTGTCTCAGAGAGCACTCCTACTAAAATTCAGCAGGAATTTTATCTGCATGAAGACCCCAAGATGCAATTTACACCAGAAGGAATAAATGCCAGATCTACATGTCTTAAATTCTGTTTTCAGAATTTGCTCCTCCAGTATTACATTTATCTTATGTACATCTTTTTACGTTGAATAAATATTCCTCTATGCATAATCTATCACACACAATTTGTTCAACACAGGTGTTTTGTTCAAAAGACTCTTTTGAACAAAACTTCTAAAGTGAGACCTTTTAGTGTACTTTAACAGAAATATTCAGAGAACAACTACCTTACATTAAACATCAATATCAATTCAATATCGTCATTGTGATCTATCCTTCTAAAGGCAAGTTAGTGGTGAGGTTCTAAATAGAGAGTAACTTTGAAATCACTGGCAATTGCAAAGGCAGGTTATATCTTTAGTTTATAATGAATCAAGTGCACCAGAAATTCACAAGCCAAAAATTGTTTCAATGAAACCTGAAATAAAATTATTTCTGGATTTAAATAATAGACAATAGAGTCTACCAGAAGAAACCTAATAAGAGAAAGATGAATGCTGGATGTATGGCTCAGGTTAAGGAAAAACAAAATGCATATGGACAAAAAAAGGCATAAGAAGAAGTTTGTAAAAATGGTAAATATTGAAAATACTAGCATCTCTTTTTAATAACATGAATTTGCAGCACTATATTACCTGCCTCAAAAGTAAGCATCAATTTATGGGTATTATTTTATTTACAATGCTCTCCTTTTTAAGTATCCATTTCTCTTCAGAGGGAAGCATCGTTCCCTTGACATAAGAAGTTTCCATGGGGGTGCCAATACTTTGTATTGCCTTTCAAGTAGCCTTGTGTTTAAGAGATGTCTTCTGTTCTTCAATTAATCTGTTGTAATACTTACTCACTCTAACCTAATTGCTTGGAAAACACCTCTAATTCAACTTGTTTCCAATTCTCAGAGACTGATTTCAGTGTCTTATGGGAATATCCATTTTAGTACACATGAGTAGTCTACAAGAAAGAAGTGCAGGCAAGTCCACTAGAGTTCCTCTTTGGTCCACAAAGGAACTTCCAGGATTCATATTTTCTTGAGACAGACATGCCCATTTCTCTTCAAAGAAAAAGCATAGTAGTCAACTTAGATCTATCACCAAAATTTAAGATGGTGAAAGTTGGATGAAAGGAACCCAGGTTCTGGAAATGAATTCCCAGATATTTTGAGATCACACAGCTCCCACTAACTGCATTTCACATGTGGTTACTCCTCTATGAATAGTTCTCATGGTTTTCCTATGAAGTTTGTGAGACATGAAGTATTAGTTACAGCTTCAGTGCTAAAATCATATTATTATCTGGAAATCTCAGTTTTCATCTAAGAAAAAAAAAAAAAAGAAAAAAAAAGCACAGCTGCTGCAGCTGTAGAAAAATAAAAAATTAAACAACCCAATGCCAGTGGGCACTGGATCCCAGTCTTTGAAAACCTTGTGACTTCAAAAGAGCTAGTCTTAAGATTTCTGGAAACTCAAGGCATGATTTTTTAATAACTCAAGCTTACAGTTCTGGCATCATTCACCTTTAATTATGAAGCTCAACATATGTAAAACCCAAATATCAGACATCTAAATTCAGAGGTGATGTATTTTGTGTGCTTTTTTAAACATCAAACTGTTACATTATCCATTATATGAAGAAACACCCTTAAAATAACAAAACCTTGTTACTACAAACTCCATTAATTCACAGTTCAGTCATGAGTATTTCCTTTACGGTTTACAGCACGGTTAAACCTAAACTCTGAAACTCATGTCAAACCTCCGAGGATTAAAATAAACAATGCTTGGGATCATCCTCTTCATACTTCCAGTTTCTAAGCTTTTAAGATACATTTGGGTTTATATTCCCTCTTTTCCTGAAACAGGAAGAGGTAAAAATCTACTTTTTATCTCCTTTTTCTCTTGCTTTTAAATGTAAGTGGGGATTTTCATTCAGGGTCACAGATTCAGGAGCAAAGGTTTTCAGATTTTTTTCTCTATCTGTGATAAAATTTCAAATCTCTGTCTTGTCTCAACGGTATCCTGTGCCAGCCTGTATCCCACTGCAGTCCTGCTAGACAAAATCCCTGGGTGTTAGCCTTCCATTTGATAACCTACATTGCACTGTATTGATACTGCCTTTCTAAATCAGAGTAAGCATTAATGATCTGTCATTGCATTCATTATTTAAGAAGAATATCCATGTAAAAGCTTCAATCAGACTCTTGAAAACACCTATCAAAAAGCCTGAACTCAAGGTACCAGCTTGCACTTATCTCTTTCCATGAATTTTCTTGAATGTTTGCTTTTCTGTGAGGAATTATGTGCACTGGCCAGTCTCACAGTCATTAGCACTGAAGAGAGAAGGAAATCACACTTACAATGGGCTCTTGTAGCCAAAGGCGGATTAGAGTTGCGAGGGTGTAGTACATCACCAGCAGTAAGATTGGATTAGCATGGTGATACCAATGCAACTCTTGATTTTTGATGATCATCCATGTGCTTGAGCAGTTTGTCTGAGTAAGAGAAGTGACACCAAACAACCTGTGGATATATATATATATAAAATGAAGTTAGAGAATAAACATCTAAACTTATATTGCTTAAGAATATTTTTGCTTATTTATAATACTGATTGTCCTGTTTAGATCTTACCTAATATGCAGTGAATATTTTCATTCCACAATATTTAGTGAAAAGGAATGGTCTTTTGCACTTAGTTTTCAACAGAAAATATGAGAATATAATGTTGTACCTATCATGTCCAATGTAAAAACTTTAAATGACTTGAGCCCTTTTGGCTCAGAGTTACAGAAAAGGGGGAGAGAGAATCTAGATGCATGGCCATTTGGCAAATCACAGTAATGTGGAATTTCAAAGTGACTTAGTAAACTGATATACAACACCACTACACACATTCTTCCAGAACAGAGGTGTAAAGCACATCTCCTTAGCACATTGAACAGCTTACTGAAAATTAAAAAAGAAAAAAGATAAAACTATTAATAATTGCTGTCTAATCATATAAAAAAACTTATGGACATACAGAGCTGCACTGAATTAATGGCTTTTGTGTAATTGAGAAAAAAAAAAAAAAAAGATGAAAAAATTCCATAATTAGTATTAATGTAGTTGCAGAATTAATTATATATTTGACTATTTCTTGAAAACTGGGATTTCAACAAGTAAGAAACTTATGCCAGAAAAAAAGAAAAACACTTAAGAATTAAAAAAAAACAAACAACAACAATAAAACAAATAAACAAACAACAACAAACAAACCACAACATTTTTAATTTAAGACAAGATATTAGATGCTTTATACTTGAAACAAAACCAGTAGGAAGTCATCATTAATCTGTTTTTTTTTTTTTTTTAGTCTAAAATATTTTGCAGAGTTCCAGAGCTAGTTCATAACATCACCATAGCACATATCAGTATTAATTATACCAGTTTTTTTTTTTGTTTGTTTTATTGACAAGCTTCTTCTAGAATGTGTATGAGAGTTTCTTGAGTTTCTTGAAAGAACAAAAACCCCAAACTACGCTAATTCTGAAAGAGTAAAACAAATACATTAAAAAATATATTTTTTTCATTTGTTTGTTTGCTTGTTTCATGCAAGGGGATTTAATCATTGTATTATGTCTAAAAGATTACTTCTTCTTTTACTTACTAGAATACAACACAACAGGGTAAATGAATACAAACATTAGTATGATATTCAACAAAAATGTACTGCCTGAAATCTTCCTTTTCAATGCTATAAAGTAAAAATCAAGTGAAAAAGGTTATGCCTGTTCATTCATTGGGGATTAGTGGCTTGGGTATAATACCATTAACCACCAAAACTAGTGCTTTATAGTTTTTTATTAAACAATTTATCAGAACTCACTTCTCACTCTGATTGCCAGCACGAGCCAAAGGTTCTGAGTAATTTTCAGAGCTTTTGGGTGAATCCAACGTTGGAAAAAAATAATAAAAAAAAGATTCTGCATACAAAATAAAATGTTGTAACTTTGAGGAGCTGACAGACCTGTTGTTGGAGTCGACCCAGATGCAAAATTCTGTAGCATCCAAGCAAATTCAGAGTCAGTGTTACAGTTTGGCTCCATCTGACCAAAATACATGCTGTACTGTATTCTGCTCATATTTCTATCAGCACAGGGGAACATCTTCTTTTGTCTACTTTCTTCTCTGCCATCTGACTTGAAATTTTCCCCCCTCAATGATCAGGATTGTTGACCTCCTATTAGTTTCATCTTCTACCTCTCTTTCATAATGCATTCCTTCATCTTTGTTTCATTTTAATATTTTCTGCATAAGCACAGTATGAATTACCCTACTTCTGTTTCATAAGTGTCTCAGAATCAGAGTGCAATTCAATTCTTACTGAAGTGAGAAGTCTTTCCATTGCCAGTGAGTGCTGAGTATTTCCTACAGAAATCAGGGAAAAACAGTTTCTGAACAGTTTCCCTTCTGCCAGGCAGACCTGATCTTATTATCACATATTCCGTTCTTCTGTATAATGTACTATAAATATAAAGTCTCAAAAACTTGGGTTTTCCTTTCATCTCCACTGAAGAAGCATTCCACATGATCTTACCAGTTAGGAAAACTTACTACATTTCAGTTAAATCCTCATTGTCTTATTTTCATCTGTTTCAAATTATTTATACTTTCTACTATGGGACTTAATTCTGCTCTCATCTTGTCCTGCATTCACCAAATACTAACAAGTTATAACATATCTCTTCCCTCTTAGCTGTGACCTTACCCACAGCATATTTATCTCATAATTCGTGAACCTAGAAGAACTGCTGCTCATTTCTGAGGTCTTCTGAATTTTTGAGAATTGTTAGTCACAAAGGTACTCAACACAACATTTCCCATGAACCACATTCAAAACACTCTAATGTCTTGAGAATGCTCATTCTGTCTACAGGCCTTCAATAAGGCTACAAGTTGCTACTCATTCAATATTTATGCTTGACCATTATCGTCAATGAGAATTGCTGGTGCAGAACATTTGTCAAACACATAGAGTCATCTTCTCTTATTTAAAGCTTTTAAATACACAGGAATAGCTGCTGTAAAACTTGTAAGCATTTACAGTAGGCAAAATATATTAGGACATTTCTCAGTTCTGCACACTTCATTCCACAAAGGTGTCATTATGCTCAGTAGTAATCAGGATCAGTTATATTTGCCTCCAGCTCTGATCTTAGTGTGACTTTGTCTTAGCCAACATATATGTATGCCATTAGAAAACCCAGAATGAGTCTTAGGTGAGGGAAGCTGGATTTCAAACAAGACAAGAATGTCTGGATACAGAGGACAAATAAAACAAATACATGACGACCGTTTACTACTAGAAATTGTTTACCTTTCAAAAGTCTGCATTTAACTTCATGAACAAGTGGAGGTTTGTTAGATGCAATTCTTGCAAAGAAGCAAAAATTATGTTTTTCAAAGTCCTCATCAGTATTCTGAAAAATGCATTCTATTTAAAAACATATAGCAGAAATCATTTGGAAATTTTTAGAAACTATAGAGAGCCAAAAGGAACTAGAATATCTGACTGAGGCTATCTCTGAAATATCACAGTGAAAAGCAGTTCTTAAAAGGGTGATATCTATCTATCCAATTCCTACTCCATTCACTTGTTTTCCCAGCAAAGCTTCCTATTGAATCTGTGAATCACTCTTCTGGTGGGTGCACTTTCATCTTCTGTGACTTTCTGACAAAGCTGTAAACTATAACCATAAAAAACAAAACAAATATACAAAAAAAAAAACAACACAACCAACAAACAAACAAAAAACAATCACCACACACACACAAAAAAAGACAACACCAAACAACTTTTGATATCTAACAAAAATTAGAAGAGCAATTTCAATTTTATTTGAAAACAGAAGCAAAAATTCTTTTATACTCATAGACAGCTGACCTAAGGGGCTGCCAAAATAACACATTTTATCACTCTGTTATGCAGATTGCTAAAAACTCTCCACCATGCATTAGTTTAGTATTACATTAATATAGAAAAATAATTGACAATAATATTAAGTTGTGGTATAAAGTATGAACATATATGATTATATTAACCAAATAAATTAATTTCTCATATACAGAATTATCAAACAGAATAATTACAGATCTGTTCAGTCTAAGATTTTTGCCATCCATAAAAATGGGCTGGAACATTTTTTCTTTGTAAAACTATATCTGTCAGTTTGGATCCTGGATGGACTGATATTTTAGGAGCTGACTTCAGACCAGGATTTGTCTTGTAATTTCCAAGGCCAGGATGGGAAGTAATAATTCTGACTTCCTGCATAACATAGGACACACCATAATTCTTGTATTGAACAAATAACTTGTGGTTGGATTAAAGTTTATAGTTAAGAAAGGCATCCAGTCTCGATTTCAAGTGATACCAAATCTTTTATTGCCATTCTATTTCCTATAGCATTTAGTTTATAATAGTTTTGTCTAGATGAGTTTTCCAGGTGCCACATCTTCCTACAATTCTGTGTACTACTTTACATAGTACTTTTCACACTACTTTTCACTACACAGCAGACCAGAAATCATTTTCTTGTATCTTCTCTGAGCTTCCCAGTTTACAGCAACCTCATCCAACAAGGCAGAACATCTATAGACCACCTCCATCACACTGTACTGCTTTCATTTGTTTGCATGGCCTACGTGTTATACTTAAATACCACCCAGACATCAGAGTAGAAGCCCATATTTACATGTTTATCTAAATACATTCAGGCTTCTTTGGACAGTTTAATGTCAATTAGGGAATAGTTGAAAGATAATTTATTGTTAAAATATTAGACCTGCAGTTTCTGAACTGGTCAGTGAAAAACCTTTATGTGCTAGTACACCTGTAACCTCCCCTCTATTTTGTCTTCCCAACATGCTCACCAGTTCTATAAAATTGACACTAAGTTCCTCTGAATTTTCTGAAAATGGCTCACTGGTAGGAGGATGTGATGAAGATGGAGGTGGAGATGGAGAGAGAAGAACAAAATCCCACCATGTGACAGTCTTTGGAGGCAAAGAACTCCTGAATACATGGCTACCAATGTTCACATCAATTGCCTAGATATTCAGAAAATATAATTTGAATGAAATGAATGTAATATCTTAGTGATTTCTTTAACTTGTATGAAGGACCTTTGGATGAGACTGTAGTGATATTCTGACTGAGTTTAGCAGCTGTTTCTCTTAAGGACTGGGAACAAAAATTATATAAATAATGCCACTTTAGTGACAGGAGCAACTGCCTTACATACAATACTTATGAATATGCATAAAAATACATCAATATAAGAAAAACATTCAAGTCCTCTGCAGAAAGCCTCAAAGGTAATAACTTACAGTGGTTTACAGACTCTACTCTGACTCACTAAGCGGAAGCAAAAGACATACAACAGCTTTTCTCATGAGCCCAAACTAACCCATGACAATGTGCAAAACACACATAAAAAATAATTCAGAACTTTCAATCAAAGAAGACAAGCGATACACAGTTGCAGGAAAATGTCTCATCATGTTCTGTTGATTATGCTTCCTCTGAAGGGTCTGAGAGGGCAGTGGATTCTCAGTTTCACCAGAGCCTGCTGAACCTCTGTGGAGTAATTGCAAGTGCTCATGACTCTGTACATTGCTTTGTTTTTAGTTCTTATCTATTCTAGCTGGGCTTGATGTATGTTGACAGAAATCGATTGATTTTGCTCTCAGTTAATTGCCTTCATTGCAAACATAACAAAATATAAACCTGTATTCAGATTTGTTAAGCATTTTCCTAAACACCACCTATTATAAATCATTCTGGTCAGAAACACAAGGCTATGTCAATAAATTAACTGCATATGTTAATATCATGACAAAGCTTTAAATGCTCCCCATTCATGAAAACTAAGGAAAGGAAACAGGATTTTCTTATACCCTAAAAACTGTAAAAGACTGGAGATAAGGAAGAAACAAACCAAGAGTTCTCCTAATACACTCAACTTTTCATTCAGATTCTTAAACATTCTTTTTTCAAGGTGATCAGGCCAAAAAAAATCCAGAGTGAAACCAGTTGACTGGGAGGGAAAAAGGAAGAAAGGAAATCTGGACAGTTATTGCATGCAATAGGTCATCATCTGTTAAATGCCAGAAACTACTGTTTCCGTTGGAGGCAAAGGCAGGATGTCTGAAATCCTGGACCAAATGTGATTCCGCTATCTTTTGTCAAAGGAAGAAATTACAATGTGCATTTTTATTGAGAATTGTGTATTTGCTTTAATTAGCAAGTAAATATATCCACTAAAGTAGAAACTATCTGAATGATTTAGGCACAAGTATAAAGTGTTGTAATGCTCTTTTTAAAGACAACCATGAAAATTTCTTTAAGGTTGCTAAATGTAACATAGTTTTAGTGGGTTGGCTGCCTGGTTTTTTGTTGTTATTTGGTTGTTTGGTTGATTGCTGGTTTTTTTTTGGCAGCATTGATTTGGAAATTTAAGACCTAATATTTTAGCAGCACTGCACCACTGATTTTAGTGGGAAGTTACAACATTGAGAATACAAGCAAATTATGATCTCACCTCCACAGTTGCTTTGTCAATGGGGAACAGAAAGGTACAGAGACCTGAAAAGAATAGAATAGATCTGAATGGAAATCCTTTTCTAAACTCTCTCATGCAGAGCTGCTACTATGTGTAGGTATACTGCACCATGAGTTATGCATACTGCAATATAAGATTTAACTTGTATTATAATATAAAATCAAGATGGAATTTGGGAACAGAAAAAAGTATGTTATTAATATCATGCTAAGAACACTAACACATACAGAATTTTGTTGAAAATTATAAAATTACAGATGATAGTTTATAATTTTCAAGGCATATTCATGCCTATTTCAAGCTTTCTTCATCCAAATGTTACTGTTATTGTGTTCAACATTGTAACATTTGCTCTTTATCCACAATAAACTGGATGTACATTACAAATACTGACTGATTTAAGCAGGAAAGATTACTTCACAGGACTTGCTTCCTGTTTCAGGAAAAGATTTACCATAGACTAATAAAATAAAACAATGATGCAAGTCTGCAGCTCTATTTGACATGGTAGCAGGCTGGAAATTAAATCCAGAACAGGGCAATGAAGATTACAGTTTGAAGAAAATGTCTGCACCAAGCCACTTCAGGAGCTGTATTTCCTGATTTAGTATTTATGATTACAGGAATTTTTGCTGTAGCCAGTACTGGATTGTTATTCACAGCAATGGCATCAGAGACTTCTGCTGTGCTGGTCTGGATTTGGGAAATCCATCTTTGTAGAACTTCTATTGTAGAATTTCTGCTGGGTTTTATGAACTGTCTGAAACTTTATATCACCTGGCTATCTGTTACTGCATACTTACTGCACTCTCCTCACAGAAGGAAAAGGGAGTACTGACTGGGGCTGGGGTAGGAGGATGGACTATAAAGATGGATTACCCTTTGATTTACTGAGCTCTAAAATGGAGATGCTAAAAGTGGCCAAGCAAGAGAAGAAAAGTAGAGATGAAGAAGAGAAGAAGAAGGAGAAAAGAAGGGGAAAGGGCAAAAGAAAGGGGAAATGGAGAGGAGAGGAGAGGAGAGGAGAGGAGAGGAGAGGAGAGGAGAGGAGAGGGCAGAAAAAATGAACAACTGAATTTAAGGAAGGAAGGAAGGAAAAGGAAGGAAGGAAGAAAGGAAGGAAGGAAGGAAGGAAGGAAGGAAGGAAGGAAGGAAGGAAGGAAGGAAGAAAGAAAGAAAGAAAGAAAGAAAGAAAGAAAGAAAGAAAGAAAGAAAGAAAGAAAGAAAGAAAGAAAGAAAAATTGAACAACAGGAAATTCCTAGAAATGGGGAAAAAATGTAGCCTTTTTGGGGGTATTGGTGTAATCTTCTTTTCCTGGGGGAAAGAGGGCAAAGATACAAGGATAAAAGGTAAAACGTCATGTTTCAGAAACCAGGCCTGAAATTAGGGATTAATGAAGAAGACTATTTAAAATACAGAAAGGACTGTATTCCAAATCCTAAGCAATGCTGGAAGTGTGAACCTTTTTTCAAGCTTTGACTCAAAGGAGATACATACTACTATCAAATTTGTAAACAGCCTGGGCAGAAGAGGGGAGGGGTGGAAAGAATAAAAATAAATAAATTAAAAAAAAAAAAAAAAAA
>CM021732.1:109263156-109392032 GCA_011075105.1 Heteronetta atricapilla
TTTTTTTTTTTTTTTTTAAAAAAAAAGGAAAAAATGAAAAAAAAAAAGTAAACCCACCACTCTAACACGGACTTTCTAAATGTCAGCAAACTCCTGTTCACTCAAGCATTTGGATGGCTAAGCTACACACAAGTTTTGATCAATACAATTATACCCACAAGATGTGTTAAGACAACCCTGTGAGTCATCCCTGTCCCTCAGCCAGTACCTCATATGGCTATATGCTGAAAGAAATACACGCTGTTGGAAAGGACTCAGATGGTCCTCCAGGTCCACCCTTGCCTTCCAGAAGCTGGTTACTCTCTAGGATACATGCCAGGAATTCAAACCACACCGGGGCTCATGATCCCTGATACAATACTTATACAGGAAGGAAAGAGTTGAGAAAGTTGGATGAAGTACATTAAGCATCACAGAGAATTAGGGTTAAGATGAATGAGAAGTATTTGTCTTCACATGTTTTTTATAATGGAAAAAAAAAAAAAAAAAAGAATGAACAGGAAAACTGGCATTTATCTTTCCAAATTGTGTTACACATAAGAATCCACAGATATGGAGCTGATCTTCCACACCTTCTCCTCAGCTTAGCAGGACAACTGTGTGGGGAGATACTGCAGACATAGATTTCAGTACAGAGCTAGGTGAAAGTTATTAAATTTATGTATTTCTGAGTAATACAAGCTTTAAAAAGCATTGCAGGTATTTTTAGTGCTTAAAAGACCTAGACCCTGCTTGGGTTCAGACTTGGATAATGCAGAACTGGCTAAATGGAACTGTGCCATCTTAACAATAAAAAAAAAATAAAAAAAAAAAAATTGTTTGGATTGAGAAGAATTACGATAAATTTCAGCTTAACAGTTAATAACCTTTTTGGAAATATCTGAAAATATAGACTAAGAATGGAAGTGTTTTCCTTCAGAGTGTTGCTATCACAACGCTATAATACAGGCATATATACAGTGAATATAGGCTTGGTGGGTAAGTAGATCATTCTAACTTTTGTTTTAATGTCATCATATTTCTATAGCTCTTTAGCAGATGTCTGTGCATTTATTTTCTACCAAGTCTTGGTTTCCATAGCTTCTATTGGATCAAAGCTTTTCTGGCAATGACAAAACCAGCCCTGGTATATCTCCCACCCTCTTCTAAACATCAGTGACTTTTCTTTTAAAGGAAAACTAATTTCAAACACACAGCTATTGCATGGGAAACCTCATGGAAAAAAAAAAAAAAAAAAAAAAAAAAAAAAAAAAAAAAAAAAAAAGCAATTTAAAACTTGTGTGCTAATATCATGCATATAATGAGGACAGAGAAAAATTATAAGCCATTAATCCAGGAAGCTGCAGAGGAGAAAGGATAGCTTTAAGGGTTGTGAATTATATAAAAGCTTGCAAACACTCCAAATACAACACAAATCTTTATTCCAAGAGAAAAAAAAAAAAGACCATATAAGCAGCCACAATAAAATCACTTTGCTCTCAAGTGAATTAACAACTTTAAAACAGGATGTTAAATCGTATCTGCTACAAAACCTGTTTTTTAAAGTAACCAGATAATGGAATTTTCTCTGAGACTATGTGACTGGAAGCTGTTAAGGACTGGACATCCATTAAAAATGACTGAACTTCAGACTTTCAAATACTTCATATATCTGAAATAAAGCAGCTGCCCTAAGAGGAATTTAAGTCTGAACATAAGGATTTGTGAAATATACCACATTTCATCTAGTAGTTGAGCTTTGTAGTGACCCCTATTCCAAAAGCTCATAGTATGCTTCCATTGCCTTAGAAGCAATAATTCCCCACTGTTATCACTAATAGTAGATGTGGGTCTATTAATGCCTTGTTACTTAGAAAAAGCCTATCTTCAAAAGTCTGGCATTAAGATTTATCTTATCAGTGGTTTTCCCCTCTGGATCCCCAAACTGTTTCATTAGCCATGGTAGAGCTCAGCAGTGCTCCGAATTTCTGGTGAGTGTTGATCTTGATCTTGACCTTTTCAGTACATCAGTAAACTAGAAAAGCAGTGATGTTGCTGTAGCCTTTGGGGACATCTGCTGGGACTTCCAGAGGTGAACATCTGCTGAGGAAATACCCTGAAACACCTCTAGTGTCTTTTCCTAGTTCTTTAATCCCAACCCAACAGCTGAGTTGCCATCAGAGGGAAGACCACCAGGTAGGATGGCAAGAAGATGAAATGGGGATAATGCTTCAGAAGACGTTGCTTTAGGGCCCCTAAAGCAAGAGTGTCTCCATCAACACGACTCTCTTTCACCAGCAGCTGTAGTGTCACTGCTTTGAAAGCAGGTTTGGGGCCATCAGTCCCTGCCCCAAGAAGGCCACAGCAGGGGCGGGCTGCAGCTCCCTACAGGGAGCCCCCACGTCTCCTGGGACCCAAGGTAACCAGACACCCCATGCTCATTCCCCTACCACAAACTTGCTTGTTGAGGTATTTTCAAAGCATTCCAGCTACAAACAGGAGGCAATTCAGAAAGCACTAAGGTTGCCACAATGGCCATGGCCACAAAGGCTTCCATTTGCCAAAGTGTGGGCTTGGACACCTCAGCACACAGCAAGAAGCACAGCTTAACAACATCTGTCCATGCCAATTAGTAACTATGGTTATCGGGTTTTCAAAGTGAGTTGACAGAGCCTCTGAAGAGACAGGAGACAATAGTCCCACCTCAGAAAGTCTCAAAGTCTCACCCAGGCAGAGCAGGTCATGTGAAGGGAAGACAGCCTGCTCCCAAAACTTAAACAGGTAGTGCAGCCCACAGACAGCCTTCTTGTCCTAAGTTCAGAGGCTGGAAGAAGGATGCATTTATGCAGCTAGATCTTTGAGAATAATGCTTCAGCAGGAATCATTTAGGAAAAGCAAACCATGCTCAAATAGCCTTGGTGAGCATCGCCATTTAACAGGGTGGTGCTACCTGGCCTGAGCGTGCAAGTGACCTGGTACAGCAACCAACCACACAACCACCTGCCAGCTTAAGAGATTTACTGCCAGCTCTTAGAATAATGTATGCAGAAAAATAGAAAATGTTTTAAAATGTAGTTCCAGGCTCGTTTCAACTTTGGGATAATTTGGTCTGTGATCTAGGAACCTAACAACAGAGACTGCAGCCAACAACTCAGTTTTAGTCCAAGCTCTGACTGTCTGGGGGGCTTATGCAATTCATCTAACTTTTCTGTTCAGGAATTTTTCCACCTCTGAAAGGGAAGGATGATACTCTTCAGTCACATTGGGACAGTCTGCTAGGTTCAGTGATGCACGAAGAGGATAAAGAGATTTTCCACTTACTCAGTTGGCAGTGAAGCAGATTGGAGAAAAAAAAAAAAAAAAAAGGAAAAAAAAAAGTGACTGAGACCCAAATTAAGAGATTCTGCAGTAGAAAATATAAGCAAAGAAGTCAGTCTTTATTATTATTATTATTTTTAAGCAAATATGCTAAGGCAGAAATATAAATTCTGATTCCCACTTATTTTTGGAAAGGAAATAGGGAAAGGAAGGGAAGGGAAGGGAAAAGAGCAAGGTATGGGAAGGAAGATAAAGGGATAATAAACACTAAGGCATGGAAAAATGTCTAATGAATTAATTTCTCAACCAAAACTGTATAACATAGCCATTTAAAAATCAGTCATAAACTGTACCTCATTGGTTCAGTTTTTATCTTTAAGTTACCACCTTCAGCTAAATGAACATAAGCAAGAGATGAATTGCATCCACTTGGAGTGCTCAGTGTAGCTGTTGTAGGCTGCCTTTTGTGCAGACAAGGACTGATTCCCCTGTATGTGCTGACTGAGCTTAGTCAGGACTGCTTTTTGTACTATCTCTGAGGAATGTGGGATGATTCCTTTGCAAACATTTATAAATTGAGCTGAAAACACAAAGAGCTACATAGGTGCTAAATACCTATCATCATAATTCCAGGGCATGCCAGAGCATGAAAATAAAGGCTGGCAGGCAGACCTCAGGAAACCAGTAAAGACAGGCTTGTAGTGCCAAGAGAAGTTTGTTATTTATAACCCATGCCTGCTAATGCCGCAAAGCACTAATAATCTGAATCTGGTAGGAGGGGAGTTCACATGTTTCTGTTATTTTTTCTGTCCCTTTTTTTTTCTGGCATTTGATCAGTGTTCATAGTAGGCAGACCTGTGCTCTTTCAAAGAAAAGAAAATTAGAGGGTCGCTTCTTCAGAGACATCACTTGCATGTCCACACATGGACATGTGGACAGGCAGGGTATATTCCCTGTGACAGGCAGGGAACCTGTATTCAAACCTGAGTGTGGAAATCATAAGATGCATGGTGTGTAGAGTGTGATCCAACTCTTGCTGACTGTGAGCAGGGCTTCTTTTAGTGCAGAGGTGTGTTGGGCTCAAGTTGTATGAGTGGGTGCAAAAGTGGGAAGAATCTTTGATGAGTGACTGCACACCCAGTTCAGTCAAACAGGCAAATTTATCATGGCACAATGGCACTCATAAAATCTGTCTCCTCTCTCCATTCCTTCTACCTCAACATCTCAGTGAATCTGAAGAAGCAGGCACCTTCTGCTCTTCTTACATTAACGCACAGCTATCTGGGGGCAGAAGACAGCAAAGAAGCGGCAACTTGCCAGTATTATGTCATGCAATGGTGACTGATTTTATGTTTGTAGTGTAAGTTAAGTTTCTGGATACAGCACATGTTGTTGAGAATGCCAAGACTCCCTCCTCTGCACTAACGAGAACCACCTGCGACAAGGGAAACCTGTCTCTCTTGCGTGCAGAACGTTGTTTATAAAAGCACATCTCCTGGTTTACATCCTTTGGTGTCTTTACAAGGCCTCAGTGTGTCTTTTGGTTTGCATCCTTTTCCTAGTCAAGGGGAAGGCAGAGAGAAAACAATCACCTGTATTGCAACACCAGTACCATGAATAAAGTTGTGCCTGCTTCTACTGAGGCTGAATTTGGCACTTGGTGTGGGGTGAGAGTTATAATGAATGCCAGTGGCTCCACGGTGGGGATGGAGAGCCACTGCACAGACTGCCAGAGAAAATTCTGCAGTCTACTTACTAGTTCATCTGTTGCTTTTTCCCAGAGAGTTTCAAACATGCCATAAATCCTGGCACAAACAAGAACTTGCTGATTTTAAGGAACTACAGTATGCACTGAAAAGAGATGGGTATTATTAATCAAGTGAAAATCAGCAAGGGCTACAGATTCTCCCTAGTAAAACTAGTAAGTTTACACTGACTTCCCTGTTGTCACCACTGACTTCCACCAAAACCTGAGCTAACAATTTTAAAACACCTCTGAGTACAAATCTTCTATAAAGCAAGCACAGCATGCACATTTATTACATGCCCACTAATGAGCAAATCTCCAAGGATTTTCTTCTGAATAAGCAATGAAAGAGATGAACTCATTTTGGATGAACCTCTGAGTGCCTGTGTGGCAGACACAAAGCTGGAAATCTCACAGGAGTGAGCAGGTTTGCAATATCTCCAAGGTTTTCTTGCTACACCTGACTAGGAACACCACCAGTGGTTCTCCTGTTGCGTTTGGATTTTCCAGACAGTGCTATCAGGATGGCTTACAGTGAGAAACTAAGAACAGGGGCAAAAATTAAATTATTTTTCTGTCTCATAAAAAGATCAATTTGATATGAAATCCCGAGCCAGATTCACTAAATAGGACCCTTTCTTTGTCAGTGACCTTGATATAAACCACAACAGCCTGTTCCAGTGAAGTAAGACACTGAGAAGGAACAAAAAAATATTAAGGCATGTTAGGAACTAGTACTTCTTCATCTTAGGAAAGAGAAACAAACTTAATGGAGAAGCTTAAAAGACTTCCTAAGAATATTCCAGTATTCCTTGGTTCACTTTTTTTAACTCTTATTTTCAACCCTTTTGCTGTAATTAATTCAGGTAATGATTCACCATCCCTGGCTACAGGTGTTCTGTAAACAATGTAGAGGATAGTATTGCTAATCCATCTATTTTACAGCAGCCTGATGTTACTAGCTATCAATAAAACTAAAATTTCCTCACTAGTTTTATGCAACGTCACTTGCAATTTTATTTACCTTCTTGTTCAGTGAGGTATGGGCTAGACAGCCCATTCAAAGATCAAAGCCTCATGGGGAATTTGCATAACCCATGAGCAAAGGGATGAAAATCTTACAGTTTCTGGTGAGAAGAGACTGAAGAGAAATACTGCTAACTTTATCTGTTGAAGTGAATGGGATCGAGGGAGGCAACACTGTTCATGCTCATAAATCACATTCAACAAGTAACGAAACAGCATAAAGAAGATGTTAATCAGATCACTGAATACAAAAGACAGTTTTAAAACCAGTTGTTCACCTATGTGAAAATGGAGCTATAGTCCCCAGCCTTTTAGTTGAAAATGCTGTTTGCAGTTTTAAAACCAGTCGACCTTTAAACACACTTTTGGACAGATTCTTCCTACGGGGATCCCTTCTGAGAGGGGTCTGTATGTGCTGGGCTCCCTGGTATCTTCAGAGGAGCAGAGGGGGTCAAAGGCCAAGAAGTATCCTGTACTGTGAAGCTCGTACTGCAGTCAGGGAACCAAATGTGTGAAGGCGTAAATCAGACAGACAATACATGCTGCAGAACTGCTCCCTTGCTATGGGTTTGCATCCTTCACCTTCTTTAAAAGAAATAAAATCTGACATGAAAATTAAATGAGTTTTATGAAACAAAATGAGCTTTGAAGCTCACAGATTTTGTTATGTGTAAAGATGGGTGAACTCTGTTGTAAAGTCTCCAAATCAGTAAAATTGCTATGCCATTGAAGGGGTTTCTTTGCAATTCAATAGGCCAGCCTGCAGCTGAGCCAGGCAGTGATACACAGCAGCAGGACAGTGGAAGCTCCAAGTGGGACTGCCTCTGTCTGCAAGAGCACAGAGAGGAGCAGGACTGCAGCACCTTTCACTGTACAGTGAAGACTGATTACCCCCACCATGGGTCTCCTGCATTGCTAATTAACACAGAACCAGCACTTCTGTACGGCTGAGATTTCACTTTTTCTTATGAACTACAATTCATGTAGTTCATAATGAAAAGTGCTTCTGAAAGTGAGTGGTAATTGACTTTTTACTTGGGGATTTAAAAAAATTTTGCACCCTCCCTTTTAAATTTTTATTTTTTGAACTGTATCTTTTACTTGTAGAAGAATAACTCATTTTCTCAAGGATTTCCCATGGACATGTTGTGAAAATTTTCTGTGAATGATAGACATCTGAAGCATTAAAACAATGAAATTTATGGGAATAAATATAAATGATTCCTCAGAGCTTCCTGAATCTAAGACAGTGCTCCTTCTCTCCTTGTCCCTTCTTTTTTTTTTTTTTTTTTTTTTTTTTTAATGTTAACCAAAGGGGTTTGGGCTTTCATTGGGAGGGAGGGCAGGTTACAGACAGGGCAGGCATAATGAAGATATAGTAATGAGTTAGATGCTAGAGCATTTGGCTTCAAGTGCTTTAAGAGCAGCTATTTTTTCCTAGTATTCTACTTCTTCCTCCATCAGCAACTGACTGTTGAAACGGAAATGCTCCAGGTCATAGGCAACTTTCCCACTTCCCTGGGACTCCCATCAAGTCCACTCATACCATGTTATGCCTGTATGTCTGGGTCCACAGGAAGAATGTAAAGCATCTCCACCTTCCAAACCACCCCCAGTTCTTACTGTTCCAGTAAATAAAAACCTGAATTCAGAAATCCAGGGTAAGGCTTGTGGGAAAACTATGTGCTTAATATTTTAAGACAAAGACCCTGGTCACTACCACTGACTGAAATGGGGTTATGTCGTCTTCTTTACCAATGAAAAAGAAATGGCATTTGCTGAAAACCTAGCTTAAAATAAAAAATAAGCAACTCCAAAAAAGTTTCCCTAGAGTATGTCCCTGACTTCAGGTTGAACTTACCTAAAAACCATCTTTTTGTAGCTACATTAATTGGGCAATGGCAATATCAACAATTTTTCAGATTTTAAGATAAGATATAATTTATCTTATGTATATTTAAGATAGATCTCATTATAAATTGAAGCCGTCAAGAGCTGTTACAGATCTCCTTCTCCAAGCTTTCTTGTTCTTGTTCTGATTTTTTTTCTCCATCTTAATCCTGTTGTATTGCTCTACTTTGTTGTAATGAACAGTCTCAACTATCTACTCATTGTTATCTGCCATGGTTGCTCATGAGATTATAGCCTGGTTTTCAGAACTTTTTTTCAGGGCTTTTATATACGACCTTTACCTAATTAAATCTTGTCAGCTTCAATTAGATCTGACAAAAAAAGTAACAGTTTTCTCAATCATATGAAAATCTAAGCTTTCTTTTTTTCTTTTTGAAAAAATAGTATCCCTGTAGAGAGGAGACAAATGCTCCTAGCAAAGGAAAAGCTAATGAATGTACCCATCCCACAATAAACAAAAGCAAACATGTGGGAAAGACTGTCTCAACTGTGGCATTCTTTGAATCTTTTTGGACACCAGATGTAGATTATTAGGTAGTTAATATGAAATTATACTATAATGTGGACTCTAAAGGTTCAGCTGATAGAAAATGGACTATTTACTGTGTAGTACAGAAGTGTTTTCTGACATGATATTGAGAAACCTGCATTGTATGGTGCACAAAAACCTTGGATAAATCATCATTTGCAGAATCACTCAATTCATAACTGCACTTGCCCTGGGCTACCTCATAGTTTAGAAAGTGATTACAATAATAGCAAGAATGATTACTGTCTTTTGTCAACAGTAATCTGAACTTGCATTTCTAAGCTGTTAACAGAATCATTCACTTCCTCTGCAAGATAATTAAAAAAAATAAAGATAATGAAACTGAAGATAAAGCTTTAAGAAAGCACATAAACTAAAGCCTTTTAAGTGATATTAACAGTCTCCTAAACTGTGGTGCATTACAAAGCTAATATGAAATTCAGCTTCAAAACTCTCATAAGAATAACATCAATTAGCTAAGTTTTTGCAAGAGAGAAATCCTTGTTCTCAAGCCTAAGCCAATCATAGTGACAGAAGCAGTGGCCAGTAAGTCATGGTTTGGAACTCACTCGGCCTTTGTTGACAGAGGAAGATGGAAATGGAACAAGGGCAGAGCAGTATCCTAGGATGGCATGTATCCAGAGGTCTCTGCACTGGCAGTGGGTGTTGTAGTGCCATGGTGGTAAGTAACTGAAAAAAAAATCAGGCAGAAGGCACAAAAGCTGTCCCAGCCAACAGGCAGCTTAATATAGGATACATAAATGAAATTCAAACACTCTGTCTTACCAAAGCTTGTTATTAATCATCACCACAAACCCTATTTAAAAAGCCTCTCCTTGAAGAGATTTATAGACACCCTTCAGAATAAAATTTTCTGTTGAAAAGACAGCCTTAGATTAGACTTTCCCATTCGAATTGCAATGAAGCTATCAGCTGTGTAATTCCAAATTCCCCTTTCACTTAAAGAAGCTGTAAAGTAATGCCCTATTGTCAAGTGGATGACACTCCCTCGACTTCCAGGTTTGCCTTACTTCATAAGAGTGATGCCTTCCCACAGATGACACCATTTTTACTTAAACAATTTTGAACATTACTTGCCTGAAAACTAAAAGCAATGTAAGACAGATCTAAAACTCTAAGAAAGCACATAGGTTTTAACTTACATCTGATTCCTGGATTTTGAAACAAACACACTCACAAACAAAATTTTGGACAGGAATAATTTTACTAGCTCAGGATAAACTTCATACCACTGCACTGATCTTATTTCTTCATGTTGGCAAGGCCTTATCATTGCCCTAATTACATCCTTTTTGCCAAAATAAACATCATCAGGAAGAAAGGAGGCAGCAAACTGAAAAATGTCAAACATTATTGCATATTTTTTCAGGCTGTGACACTGTGTACATAATTTCCAAAGTCATTTTAGCTCATTGAATTGTTTTTATTAAATCAGGTGAAAAGAATTTATGGCAGAAATATGATATTTTCAGAATTTTGTTTTAAATGGATACTTCTTGGTATCGTTTTCCCACCTCTGCAAATCACCAATTCAGCAATAGAGTAGCAAGTCAACACAGAAGGTAAATATTTTAAATGGGGATATAGAAAGAGTGTGAACATTTTATTTGGCAGAGATGCGTTAGTATATAACCAGTATTAACTTAAGCAACTAGATAATGCCTAACTGAGGGGCCAGTTTGGCTTTATTGACACCAGTCCCCCTGAGCCACTTATGACCACTCTTTCCAAGACAGTCAGGGCTGTCTTTCCAAGACAGTCAGGGCTTCCTTGAATGACAGCTACTCACTTCTCCACTATAGGCTGGTCTGAAGAAGAAAGGCTGTAAGCAGCAGAGGAAGCTTCATAAAAGCTCACCACTAGTGTGCCTATCCCTGACACATCAGCTATACTTCGAATTTTCAGTACCCTATATATTCTTCAGTCTGCAGACTCCATTGCAAACTGGATGGCATTTAAGTGTTTGTGCTTACACCATTTCTGTATGTCCATAGCAGAAACAGAAAGTCACTATAGTAGTTTTCAAACTTTGTAGATCAGTGTCTTTACGTTTGATAACAGCAATATGACAAATACACAGGGCTGTGTTATCACAATACCCTATTGTGGGGTGGTGGTAGTTTGCTTACAGAATCCCATAAGGTTCCAGGGCAAAATATTTAAGTTCACCAGAAGGGATATATTTCCCTGCTTTTATTTCAGACCAACCCCTTTCATGAAAAGTACTTTCCTCTGATGACACTGTTCAGTTACTTCTTACAGTCATGACTGCTGATCTAAAACCCAGAAATACTAATCTTAGCCTTATGATCTGCAAAGAGAAAAAATATACACCAATAGCCCAACAGCAATAATTTTCATATCTGCCCTTGCATCTGAGAAGAGTTTAAACTGGGGGACAAGCCCTCAAAACTTCCCAGAGAAATAAAAGCTCTTCTTCATGTTTCCTTTCCCCTTCATTTATAAAGGTCCATTTATAATGGCCCTAAAGCTAACACAAGCAATTACATGTACCTGTTGCAAATTTTTGCATACAGTGAATAGTTTTCAACTAAATAAGGAAAGTTCATACATCTGAGTAAGTATAAGAACAATCCTCTGTTCTCCTTTTTCAATAAACATGCAATAGCAGAGAAAAATACTGAGAATCAGATCATTTTCTCAGCATGAAAGCCACCCAGTAGTATTAATGGGAACTCTGAATATTTACCTTCACTTTAAACCAAGATGGTACATAAAATAGCAAGGTATCAAATTTCTTCTACGATGAGAAATGCCAAAATATTTTTTTTCCGGACCATTCCAGTACGTGTCTCTCATTTTCCTGTCCTCTAGCCTCTGCTTTCATCTGAGTCCTACTCTAATCATTAAAAACCTTATTAGTGGCTTTTCTGACACTCAGATTTGCACCTCCAAGCACTGATAACACCTGTCTTGATGTTCTTCAATCACATATCCCTAAAAGAAGATCAAAGAAAATTCACACACAAGCCACGAGTTAAAGAAAGAACATAATCACCACACCTGTTGAAGTCACTGTCAGTGTTTCGTATGTTCCAATACAATTTCCTATGTAATTTAGAACATCAGTTCTTCACATTACATGTATAAAAGACAGTACACAACAGTACCACTTCAAGAGAAAGTCTACAATAAGATTACATGATTTTTACTTACATAAACTAGCAAGATCAATAAATGTTCCGAAGCCCAACATAAGAATTTTTTTTATCCGCACTCTGAAGGTGCTTCAGTGAAGTAAAGATAATTTTCTTGCAATCTTTTTCATTTCAAAAAACAGTGACTAAGATAAAGTGGTATATTCGCACTGAATGAAATTTATCCATAAACTGTAGAATTTACAAAAATAACCTAATATAGGAACTAAGCTTGAGACTAAAGTAATTGAAAATTAAAACAAGTTAAAATTTGTAACAAAAATATTTAAAAGAAGGAAAAAAATTACAAATGATGCATCTGAAGATTTTTTATAGAAAAAATGTTGCGAAACATACTTCCTCGCCATGATAAAATTTTACTACTGGCTAGTGATAAAACATTGTAAGATGATAACCTCATACACAGATGAGAAATTTTTATTTTATTAATACACGGAGAAAGCAACATGAAGATTTTAGGGAAGTTATGAGTATTTTAGTATACTATTCAACTACAGAACTGCACACTACGGAACTACGAGAAATCATTCATTCTCCTATATTGACCTCTAGGTGGCACAAAAGAACCTAAACGAAGTAGACCTTTTCTGATTTTCCTGCTAATTCTATGCCCTCCAAAATCAGCCTCCTCCAGTCAGCAATTCCAACATCACAGAACACACATTTATTAATCTGTACTAAATAAAATGTCAAAATAAATATTAAAGTACCAACTACTGTAGCTAATCAGCTCATTTTTTACTGCTTTTAATGAAGTACACTGAGACAGAAATCATTAATTGATTCACCCCAGTACATCTGATATCCCTTCACTTTCAAATTGTAATACTTATAATGAACAATAGGCTTACTAGAAATAAAAATAATTTTTAAAACGTTTTGTATTTAATTTAATCTAAGGAACCACTATTGGACTACAAACACATACCATTAAAACAAGTCGCAGTCATAATCCAGCAGAAAAAAATAGTAAGGAATAAAACACATCCATTACTTCATCTTCTTTTAGACTTCAGTACAGAAGCACATATAAAAAACTAAAGGGTCAGCAAAGTCACATCCATTCAATATTTACTGCAGCAGTAAATAGAAATTAACTTGCTTTTTGACCCAGAAATGATGCAGCTGAACATTAAGACCAGCACGTTCTGCATGATCACAGAGAATTTTTATATTAACAGTCTAGTATTATGCACAGCAGATGAAGTACCACAGCAGCCCTCAGTCTCTGCACACAAGGATGGTGCCACACATTCATTTTGCCTCAGTTAAGACACTACTACGTTAGACCTCAGAATATTTTTTTTCCTCTAACAAAAATGTACTTGCATACACTGCCTTTGCATCAATACTGCTACTTGTTTCCTTTATCTCCTGTCTCAGCCAAGTCCTTCTCACTCACATCTGAGCCTCACTAAAATAAAAAATAATATATATATATATAAAATAATAATAATAAAATCACCTTGCCCTCCTAACCTGCCCCAGCCCTCTGTATCCAGTTCCCCAGATAGGACGGTCACCTTTCTATCATCCAAAACATTCAGCCTGTTTTGCTTCCACTCTTCAAAGACTGAACATGATGTTTTCCAAAGTTACACAGAAAAATTGTCAAAGCATTATGTGGAAGAACATCTGCATCAACATGTGATAACAGAGCATTTCATCATATGTCCACAACTAAACAAGAAAGGGATTTCTCTCACCTGGCATAGAAATCTTTTGGTGGAACAACCTCCTGGAAGAACTGTAGCTGGTACAGATAAAGTCCAATTATGTGCCCCGCACTGAATATAGCCATTAACACACAGAGACAGCTGAATATCAGCGGATCAAATACTTGGCAACAGGACCACCATGTGCAAAGGCCCAAAAATACAAAGAAATACACAGCTGAGGTCAAAGATGGCACCATCATACCTATCAAAACAAAAATGTGAAAGGTTGGAAAAGCGTGGGAAACACCAGCATTTGGTAAATACTTACATTTGACAAGTATATTAAACAATTTAATCAAGTTAGATTTATGCTAATTATTAGAATTAACTCTTAAAACTGCTATTACCTGGGAGACTAAAAGGACCTTTTTATTTTTGTTTATTTATTTATTTTTGCTTGATTTACTTATTCCGTACCTTTGGGCTTTGTACACAACCACCCTTCAGACCTTGCTCCAAGATGAAATCTTCTCTCGCATTTATAAAGATGTTTTGCAAAGCACGGAGAAAAACAGAAATGTGGCCGCAAGGCCAGCCAATGGAGACACTGTGCCTGAGAACACTGGCATATTGGATTTCAAAATGAACTGCAAGTACAAGATGCTAAAATAGCATGATGGATGAACAGTGAAAAGTCTTGTCATATAAATCTTGGAATATCTTGAGTTATTAAAAATGAAAAAAAAAGATACATATAATGAAAATAAAAGATTTCTAGAAAATATGCAGTAGATTTTTTATTCTTTTGACTTTTTAACTCATAGAAGCTTGTAATTTGCTTGTGACAAGTACTCTGCTGTATACCTATGTATATTGATTTTGCTCTTACACAAGTAACAGAGTATTTCACTTGTGAAAATGTCTGGTTGGTGAAGGAGATCTGATATACATGAAAGATATACATGTCCAGGAGTGGAAACCAGGAGAAAAAGATATAGACAGTTTACATTCAGCTTAGCAGTTCAGTGGGGTCACTGAAGTAACAGTACTGAAGCTAAGAGAAGTATGTAGGGATGGCTGTCCCCATTTATTTTTAAATTCTTTACTAGTGCGTCTGAATGCTGCCTTCCTTCAGAACAGATCTACAGGTTCCCAGTGTCCCATGGCTCTGATACAGCCACAGCTGCCTTTGCTGTGCTCCAGGGGTCAGTCCCCGACAGACTTGCGATGTGCCTGAATGGTGGACCCAAACATTTCTGTCCCCAGCCTTCACAGAGCAGAGTCCTTGCAAGGCAGCAGGGGACAGAAAGGGTCTCAGAAGACAGGGGGCTTGTCTCTGGAATTTAATGTCAGAAATTGTCAAAAGCTGGCCACAAGAATGGGATGCTGGGCAAGATAGTTTACTGTAAGGATCCTTACCCATGGTAATTTTGCTTGAGTTTCATTCTTGCAACCTTTTACATCATGCTTCAGACCATGTCTTTAGCCTAGGATGTTTGTTTCTGCTCTGGCATATAATCTACTGGCTTTTCCATGGGCTTGCAGTTTTAAAAGCGTGACAGAACCACAGGGATCATCTATTCCGACTGTCTCAGTAATGCAGGATATAAAATGTTACCCAGTAATTTCTGCCTCAAGCCTATAACTATATCTTTTCTTCCTTCAAAGAGATACTTCATCTTAATTTAAACACTTTAGGAGAAGGAGAATATACTATACCATAAATAAGTTGTTTATATGGCAAATAAGTCTGGCTGTGAAAAATTCAAAATTTATTTCCGGTCTCAAATTGTTTTAAATATTGGATCACATTATAACTTCTGCTAGATTAAATGTCTGCCACAAATATGTAGGTTCTTTGTACCCTTGTCAGTATTTTCAGACTGCAATCAAACCATCTTTCATATATATATATATATATATATATATTTTTTTTTTTTCTTGGCACAGTGAGTAAGGAAGTATTTAACTCATTAAGGTCTCTCTCTAGAATATATGCTTCCCAGACCTCAAACCCTTTTTGAACTTTCCTTTGAACACCTCCCAGTCCTCAGTGTGTTTTAGAATTATGCAGACAAGCTGCCCAATGCCACCCTGAAGAAAATGTCTCCTACCACTTCTGTGTGATACTCCTGCTTCATCCTCCATGGGTTGTTTTGTTTATACTCATGCAACTTCAGAAAGGCACTGAAATAATTTTCATTTGCCTATACTTGTCAGCCATTCTTTTTCATGGCATCTCACTTTCCTGATGTCATTCTCCACAGTGATCCACATAGCCTACGTTTTCCCCTTTTCAGATTTATTACTTTGAATTTGGCTACTTGTAGGGCTGTCAGATGAGTTTGCATTAGTGAAAGAGCCTACCTTACAAAAAAATTCACATCTGTCCTGTCCTTGTCATCCAAAACATTTGTATACCGCCTTTTTCAGATTTGATATTCTAGCATACTTCTGTGTTATGTATACACTTATATTTCATATGTAGGGATCCTGTTCAAACATCACAGTAAGCAGATAAATGCTAATTTACAACTGCAGGAACATATTTTCAATTAATTTACTACAACCAACAATAATTTTGTGTACTTCAGTTGTCTCTGTAGGTGATTATGTATTACGAAAGAAAATGTTATATACAATGTTACTGTATCATATCAAAAAAGCTACTTGTACCAACCAGCATTAAAGTTACATCAAAAATCATTGTGAAGACTGATAGCACTTTTGTTACACACTGCATGGTTCACCTATTAATCACCTCTTTCCTTCTTTCCTTCTTTCTTTCCTTCTTTCTTTCTTTCTCTTTCTTTCTTTCTTTCTTTCTTTCTTTCTTTCTTTCTTTCTTTCTTTCTTTCCTTCCTTCCTTCCTTCCTTCCTTCCTTCCTTCCTTCCTTCCTTCCTTCCTTCTTTCCTTCCTTCCTTCTCTTTCTCTCTCTCTTTCTCTCTTTCTTTCTCTCTTTCTCTTTCTTTCTCTCTTTCATTCTCTCTTTTTTTAAAGGCTATGTGATTACAGTTCCTTTTTACATTTGGAAATGACAGTATCAAATCTATAAATTCATGTTATTGTCACTTATAATATGCAACCACTCACCATTTGGTTACAACAGAAAATATAAAAATCATATACAGAATGATAGATCCACAGAGTAGTAGTAGTATTTTTTTTTTTTAAAAAAAAGCAATTCAGCATATCCGAATGCCTGCCAAAAAGTTAATTTAAATAAAATCAGCAGCAATTTCTTTTCCTTTAAAAATTTCCATTGTTATTCCCGCAGGTGCCAAAGCGCTGAAAACTCATTTGTTAAATGCATAATCCAATGGGCTCTGGAGGAAATTTTTCAAATGCACCAACCTGCTGAACCAAGTAAAATAGTAACAACAACTTTTCCAGTGGTGGTTATCATGTTGCCAATAAACTCCCTCAGTTTGGATGCTAGGAAGGCAATTCTACGCAGCAGTTTTAATTTCATCGTTTCCTCAAATTCTGCTTCAACACCGTCTTCGTCATCCAAATCTTCTTCATACATCAAAGCATCATCTGGCTCCAACTTTTCTCTTACAGCCTAAATGAACAGGGGTAAAAAAAGAGAGAATGCAAGAGAAAGAGACAAAAAGGGATATGACATTATATATATATATATATTATTTAACAATGAAGTCTTCTTATAGTCTTTAACTATATGTAAGGAACAAGAGAATTATGAAAGATGTACTAAAGCTAGAGTTGTACATTGATGGCTCCCACTTCAGATCTGTCTCAAGAGAAAAGGATGTTAAGAGCTGTCTCTGAGAAAGACTTCAGTCTTCCTACACATGCACAACAGGCTGCATGTTCATTTCCATATGAAATTAGATCTTGTTTGCTCAGCATTCTTTCCATCTTGCAATCTATAATCTCAAACTCCTCTTTGGGTATAAGCTTCATACACTAACCAGAAGTGCTGTTCTGGTTGATGCTCCTAAACTAACCTAACTTTTCAGCCCTTTCTCAGACTTCTAATGCAAAACCTGAGTGTGAGTGATCTGAGACAGAATAACAAGGGCTGAGATAAATGGTCAGATAGCTCATGGGTGACAAAAGGGCAGGCTGGGAGAGAAAAACTATATCCAGCAGAGACTCGGGGAAAGAATGAGAAATGATGAGGTTGGCTGATGTTGAAAAAACAGGAGAAAAAGTCAACAAGAGAGAAGTAGTGAAAGCTTGAGTGATCTGTAACAGCTTAGCATGGGAAATGAGACCAGTGGCTTAGAACTGCACAATGGAAAAAGGAAAAGAAGGAAATGGGAAATGGTCTCTCATACTTGAGCAGTTTGTTAGGATTTGGCAGTAGCCTTCACCATCAAGTCTCCATTGTATCTTGGAGACCAGAAGACATACAGAGCTCTTGAGTGATGCAGACTAAATCATCAATCCACTGTGAGAATCACCAGGATTAGCAGGCGGCCCACCCAGTGATACCATTTATGGAAATATTAGTCATTCACAGGGGCACAAAGGGGCACATATACATATATACATATATATATAAATATATATAAATGTAATAGTTTTGAGCCAGAATCTCACTCTGTAATACATCATAGCTTCTTTGGCACTAATCTGAATTTATATTACCTAATGTTCTGGCCAAGCAGGATCTTGGTGTGTGAAAGTGAGAAAGAGAGATTATTGATATTTTTCATTAGAATAGCAATGTTATATTTATTGGTGACTTCTGGCAGCAAAAAAATCCACACTGACAGATAAGATTGTAGTAGGAATAGCTGAACTCTTAGCCTGCTTAACTCAACCAAATTATTCAGTACCTTTTCATTATGTAGATTCCCAAAGGGAATAAAATTCTCTCTGGGCTCCTTTATTTTCACATCTAAGCTTGATGTCAACTTTCTCCTTCTACATTGGAGCATTAACAATGCTGTGAATGCCCAGAAAAAGCCCACTCATTCTCAAGAGCATCTGTTTTACAGACAATGAAATATGTGTTAAAAACAGTAGGGCTGATCTGGAAAATCTACCTTTCTCTTGGACATAACTGGCTATTTCACTAACTATACACATTTCAGGACATGCGGCACAAAGAAGTTTACAGTCTGTTCATTGTTGCAGCTCCTTTCTGAGCTCCTGTTTAGACAGGAGCTACTTAAATAGTCAGAAACAATGGTGACAGTAGTCTGAATGGTAGATACTGTTCTCAATTCTACCACAGCTGTTTTAGTGAGAAGGGCAAAAATAATGATCACTTCTTCTTAGGCTGTAATTACTAAATAAACCTGCTCCTCACCTAGTCCTGCTCTTCCTGGACTGGCTCTACTGCTCTGTGCCTTCAGCTTAATATTTTTCCAGTGAACTGTGAAACTTTCAACAGTGTTCACACCCCAAATCAAAGAGAATCAGTGGGATTGCTGGGTATTTAGAAGTTATGAAACAGCTCTCCAGCTATACACAGGACCTGTGTGAAGGAGACCATTGTTTGCTTAGCTAGTGCTTTCAACGTCCTAAGACAGCAGGCATTAAAACGTGTAATTCCTTAAAATAACATGAAAGGAATAATTTTGAAATAAATAAGATATTCCAAGGAAGATTTTGAGGACAGGTATCTGTATGAATATCATGAACCTATACTGAACATGAAGATAAGAGTCATACATTTTCTACAGCTTAAGGTGAATAGGAGTTCTGTCTAAATTGCTGAGATAGCACTATCCATAGGCAGGAACAAGACATAAGAGTCTGAAGAGTCACAAAAGAAAATAAAAGTAGATTATCCATACTGAAGTAGAAAAAGTTGTTGAGGGAATAATGTAACAAAGTTAAAATATTTTCAAGTATAAATTGGAGGAAAAAACACTATACTTTCAAAGTTCAAAGTGAATAAGGGGACAGAGAAGTACGAAAATCATGTAAAAACAGCCCAATGAAAGCTGGGACTTTAACATTTACTGTCTTTTCCCCCCTCAACACAGGTGCCGAAAGCTGAATTTCACACCTTGCCATCATCATTTTTTTTTGTTAGATTTTTCTATCATGATAAAAAGGATCTTTTTACTTGACAATACTAATCACTCTTGTTTCGTTGATCAGAAGGATCTTTAGGCTACATTTTGTCTTAACCGTTCAATATTAATAATGTGGTATTGACACATATGACACAGCATGGCCAGGGAAAGGCACTAGGAGAGAGACTACTTCACTCAACTAGGATACTGCTGAGAAGGAGATGATGGTCTAAACTTTCCTTTTCATATGAGGAAGCATAGCTAAAAGCTTGAAAATTGATGAGTTTGGTGAGGCTAGCCAGGCCCTCTGTGGATACTTGTCCCAGCTCCCTGCCCCAGCAGGGCCACCCAGAGCAGGGTGCCCAGCACCACATTGAGGTGGCTTCTCAAGGTCTCCGTGAGAAAACCACACAGCCTCTTTGGGCTGCCTGAGCCAGTGCTCGGCCACCCACACACAAGCGTGGCCAGGTGCTCAGAGCCTGTGCCAGCTGCCCCTTGTACGGTTACTGGGCACCACAAGAGGCAATGGGCACAAATTAGGGGGTTAGCTTCTGCTAACAAACTTGGTCAGTTTCTGCATCTCTGTTAGTGATCCATAAGAGCTTTTAAGGATGTCCTTAGCATTATTCTATCTTGCAGTGGTCTTATTCATGCCATGCATTTTCAGTGAAAAGACTTTGAGAGATAAATAACTATAGGTTTCACTTTTTGTATACAAACATATCCCTTTGCAATTTGGTATCCAAGGTGAAGTGAAGTGTCCGGAAGGCTGTGTTCCTTTTCTGAAATAGCTGAAAGGCCATGTTCCAGTGTATATCAAAAAGACAAATGTTGGATTCCCCCAGCCTCATATCCACCACCAACCAACTGGATTAGCTGAGACGGCTTTCCAGCTTTTCACATTGAACACTTCAAATTGGCAATGGCAGGCAAACAGTGAAAAGCTTTTACATCCAGCATGGTGATAATGTGCCTGTTGTTTTAACACTTTCTGATGATTAAATAGCCATGCAAGTATACGCTCATCACAGAACACCATTACTCCAGTCAGAATGTTTTGCAAAGCTCTTTTTACTACTTGGATTAGTCCAAAGCTACAAACCCATGCTACATAGGCTACAGTTAGAAAAATACTTTTACTTCCATAATAAATTACTTATTATGCAATTACAGGATCCCTGTGGATGCTGATTAAATCAAATAAACTTCTCCATTCAAGGAGTATAGAGCATTTGTGAAGTCATAAACATGTGTTTCCATGACCTTTGCTCTGCAGAGCAGGGCCCCAGGACTTTTTATAAACAGTCTAAATGCAGTTTAGGTTTTTCAGCAATCGTGTGCAAGTCCCAGGAGTATTTATTGTAAAACATTTTTTTTAAACTGCCAAATTGAGATAGAGCACAGGCAAGGAAACAGTATAGCCTCTGTGGCAGCTAAGGCAGCTACTATTGTGGCCAGGGCCAGAATGTCCATTAGCTACTTTGGGGGCTGGTTTATTAACATCCAACTTTTACATGTTTCATCTGGTACAGTATAAACACTGCTGCATAAAGATATCCTCTAGTCCCAGAGATATATTTACTAACAGGAAACTCTAACTCCAACCAAAAGCCCATTCTTGCTTCAGAACATTCCTTGCTTTGTACCTGTGTTTACTGCTATTGTGTCTGTAAACACAAATTCACTTTATTGACTTTACAATTCTAGAAAGGAAAAGAATGTAATGCTTCAAAAATCCAAACAAGCAACAAAATTCAACTAATTAAGGATACATAAGTCTCTCAAAATGAATGCAAATTCCATCCCTGTGAATGCATTGCGTTAATTATCAGCACCTTTCAAGCATGCGCTGCTAAGCTCACCAGAGTAAGTTCTCATGAGAGTTCAGGTGCTTCCTCCTTCCAGTTGGCTGATAAATGCTGTACAAATAGCTTCTTTTGCAGTATTTTGACATTTCCTCCCAGCCAGTACCAGGAAATAAACAGAGAGGAGTGTGAAAATGAAAAATAAGCTTGAGAAAAATGTACAGTTAGGTGAACTTTGCCACTTTTTTTTTGTTTGTTTTTTTTTTTTTTTAAACATGTTGCTTCCAGAATTTTTAACATTTGTTAAATGGCTTCTGCTGTGTCAGCTCAATTTATGTGTATATTATGTGGGCACTTGAAAAACTGTAGAGAGATGCAGGCTTGAGCCTCATTATCCAAGTCAATGTTGAGATGACTTTTTTTTTTTTTTTTTTTTTTTTTTTTTTTTTTTTTTTCCAGTGTCTGGATCACAGGTAGCAGAAATGCAACCTGCAATTATATGTGTTGTAGTGTTCTGGTTACAGCTAGAATACAGTTAATTTTCTTCCTAATAGCTGGTACGGTGCCATGTTTTGGATTTTTGATGAAAACTGTGTTGATAACAGAGGACGTTTCAGTTGCTGCAGAGCAGCACTCGCACAGAGCAAAGGACCTTTCTGCTCCTTGTGCTGCCTGCCCAGCGAGGAGGCTGGGGGTGCACCAGGGGCTGGGGGGGGCGGGTGGGGCAGGGAGTGTGCACAGCTAGGACGTCTGGCCCAGGCTGGCCAAGGGAATGTCTCACACCTTGTGGGGTCATGCTGAACAAAGGGGAGCGAGCAAATGGCTGCATGGTGCTGAGCTGCCTGCCAGGTTAAACCATCGCAGACAGCAGCACCTGAGATGGCAGAAACCACACATTCCAGCAGCACCCTCAGTGCTGACAACCCCTTGCTCCCAAGGCAGCCTGCCTGTCCTGTGGTTGCACTCTGCACAGGGCCTCTGTGAGGGAGAGCCTGAAACAACCTCCAGAGGAACAGGGCGGGAGCTTACTGATCTAAGCACACTCGTGCTGCCTCTGTATTACCATCAGGGCTGCAGAGATCACCCTAGCAAGCAGACACTTTCTGGAGCCTGATCTTTCCTTGGCCCCCTCCACAGCAGCCTTACCTTGTAACTATTTTGCCACCTTTAACTAGAGGTTGTATAAGTAACATATTGAACTGCTGGGTTTAGGAATCACCTGAGACAAGCTACATGATTCAACCATGTTAGTGCCAGAAGAGCTATAGACTGTCTCTCTACTATCACATGGTTTTAGTTCAATTTCCTCCACAGTGCCTAAGCTGGTGCACTCAGTTGAGATGGACCATATCAGAACATGGCTCAGTTCCTACTTTTAAGCTTGCTCAAAAAGCCTTTTTTGTATCCAAAAAGCTCTTAAATATATATTTTTAGAAATGAGATAGTTACAGGACTAGGAGGAATTCATCACCTAACTAGTGGTAGGAGCAGCACCTCTAAATATACCCTAAAAATGCATATAGAAAAATGAATCAGAATAACATAATATACTCTAGACAGACCCAGTTATGAGTCTGGAAACAGAAATTTAAGTGCTATTTATTTTACCATCAAAGGATCTGCAAACCCTAATGGGATATAAACAACTGAAGGTTTAACCTGCAGTCAATACTACACCACACTAAGGTAATCATTTATTGAATTTCTAATTTTGCAAGAAAGTGGGGAACTCCACAGTCCTCCTGAAGCATCAGCATGTGAGGAGTGGAGCTCGCCTGCTTTTTCAACCATAGAATAGATACAAAAAAATTCTTAGTGATAATTTCCATGTCATTCAACTGGAGAATTGTAGAAATGGGGCTGCCCAGCAAGAGAATCATCTTTAATAAGTGCTCAAAGCAAGCTCAGATAGGTCTACAGAACCTTTCCCTACACATGCATAGAGGAGGGAGGGCTGTGAACCACAAGCCCAGGCAGAAGAAGAAAACCACTCTCAGGACTCAGCAGTCTACACTCAGTCAGTACTTCACTGTGTAACTTCAGGGGAAAAATCTGCTAAATGATCAGAACTAATCGAATGTGAGACAACTGCAATAAGCATTTTGGTAGGTGTTAAGTAATAAGAGAGAGGCATTTTGGAATTTGAATGGTATTCTAAAATTTATATTACACAGAAGAGAAAAGTCCTAAATTAACTTTAAGTCCTATAATCTTAATGAATAATTTTATAACTGATATAAATCTTGGGCTTACAGTCTACATAGGACTATATAAAATTGACAGGGCCATCAAAAATAACTTTCAATGTCTTTGCAGGGCTTAATAGTAATGATTGACATGCAATAGTAAAATCTCTTTTGGGAAAGAGTCATTCATTACAAAAAAAGGAACAGGGTATTTACTGGAAGCACATAGGGACAAAGTCATTTAGAGATTCAGAGGAAAAAAAAAAAAACTAATAAAAAACAAACAAACAAACAAAACCATAGTTCTGAAGCAGGTTAACAGGAAGACAACTCATTAAATCCTGTATACAATAGATATTGTACTGAGAGGGCCAAAGATTATTTCACTTCCCAATGTACCTACCACACCTGAGCAAACATCAAGTGATTTCAGCACAAGACTCACTTGGCAAATATGGAAATACAGTTTCACATCTCAGCTTCAAAAAGCTGTAAGGTATGTAAGCCAAATGAAAAAGAAAGGGGAACTCACAGGCAGAATTTAGTGGTTTGGCTTTAGATGATTAAACATGGTGTTTTAGTGAAAAGGAAATAGGAAGACTCAGGTTATTACTACAAGGCACAATTCAGTACAAACTCTAAATGAGCTACTGCAGGTATGTGAAGCTGCATAGCACCCATATGCAGTAATTCCTGGACCAAGAAATATATCTTTGTACCATTATCCATCTTGCTGAGAAGCACAATAAATAGCCCAACTGGAGTGCTGTGGTTATTGCAGTATTGCCTCAACTCTTACAGATGTAGCCTGGGTACTTCTCCAGTGCTGCTCTATAGAGCCAGAGATAACCGGGATGAACAGGAGAATGGAATATCTAACCTACAACTGGATCCAAAATTGCTTGACTTCTTTCATCTTGCAAAACAAGCATCAAAGAAATACATATTTTCTCCCAAAATATCAGGGAAATGAATGCTGGAGAAGGAAAGAATATATTGAATCAAAAGAGCACAAGAACTAAAAGGGTTATAATGCAGTTATGAATACATGTACAATCTAAATTAGAGGTTTTCTAACCACCAGAAAAACAAAATTGCAGGACATGACTGTGCCAAGAGCAATGGGATGAAGAAAAACTGCCCTGTGTTCAAGATGGTGCTTCCTGCCTTCCAGAGGGAATTGTATGATACAGCTGCCTGAAACACTAGGAGAGTGACTTCAGATCCCTTCTTGAACTGTGTTATTCACCACTTAAACTGTCCAAAGGAAACAATATTCCAGTATTTTGCGTTCCTGGCTGACAGCATTGTACCTCAAAACTCAGAACTGAGGACTGTGAGGAGGGCAAACCAGTAAGCCCAGTGAAGAGCTGCCACAGGAAGAATTTCATCATGCATCTGTCCTGTTTCTAACCAAATCAGGGCAGGTGCATACTAAACAGGACAGGTTTCATGCTGAACAGGCTAACAGCATTTGGTAAAACATAACATATTGCAATATACAACATCATGTAGCTGAGGCACTGTTGTAGGGTAATTGCATATTTGTGTTAAGACTTATCCAAAGACATGTGCATCAAACAAGAAGCTAATGTAACTTGTAAACTTTTGACCCCTGTTAAGATAAGATGCATTTGAGTTGTTACTGAGGGAGGCAGCTGGGTAAGGTCTGGCAAACTTCACTACTACATACACTGCAAGCATAGAGATAATGGTACCTCACCTACTTTCTTTAAACCACAGAAATAAGGTATTAAATCTTACTCACACCACATTCAAAGCACACTAAGACTAGCTGGGTATGGAGCAGTTCTCCAGAGGTCAAAACTGAAGAAATACTTATAATGTTTATAACATTTATAATAATATTTTATTATTATTATATTTATAATTTTTATTAGAAAAGATGAACAAACACTGTACTAGAGATGCCAATGAAAAAGAAAAAAAAGACAAGGTAAAGAGAAAAAAAATAAAAAAAACAAATGAGGGGTCATCAGGAAGCTAAAAGAATCCAAGAAGTTCCTTTCTTATCTAAAAAGATATTTTTTCCCTCTTTGTCACTTGTAGCATTTTCTGCAATAGCTGGAATGCTTATTCACTGTCTCTGAAGAAAAGCAAATGGTGGAGGAGCAAATGTAGTAGATAGGAGATGTTTAGGGAAGTAACGGCCAGAGGGCTCCACATCACTGAGAGCTAATCAAGCAATGTGTATGTTTGACTCTGATAAAATAAAGTTAGATGAAGACAAATACAAAGCAATAAATAATGTCAGGAAAACTAAGCTCATCCCAGGAAAATAGGATGATCATCTAGACAGGGTCATTGGCCCCATTGTAAAAAGGTCAAAGGAGACCTGCAGGCACAAAAAAAATAGTGAGGCATCAGCAACTACAAGGAATGGGACACCAGATCTTTCTCTGAATTGTGAAACTAGTTCTCCGTATTACTCTGAACTAGTTCTCCATATTACACAGGATGTCCAGGTAGATGATGCACTAGTAGATTCATCCAATCTAACAGTCTCTGAGTCTAACAAAGAATGAAATTATACCATCATTCAGATCAACAATAAACCTTGCCTGTAATGCTAAGGCATTGATATTCCCTGTAGCTCAAGAGGATATTGAAGAATTATAGCTGTTTCAGAGAAAAAATAATGAAAATGACCAAAGAAATGAAAAAAAATAAAAATAAAAAAATAAAAAACAGGGATTGCTTACCTTTAAAAGTAAAAAATATGTCAGATAATAAATAATTTAATTTTTCTTATACGATCTCACCTTGTTTTACAATATGTAATACAAGAGATGTTCCATAAAATTAAAGGGTGTTAAATTTAAAATAAAATCAGAGAGAAGTTATTAAATTGTGGAAGTCTTTGCTTCATGATGCTACCAAAGCCAAGAAATTAATGAGGTTTTAAAAAGGACTGGATAATTATATGTTTAACCAGATTATCCAGAGTAGCTATAATTAACAACAAAATTTTTGGAAGGGATATGAAACCACATGTTTTAGGATTAAAGCCAGTCTCTTACTAGGCTATAGTAAGATCAGGAGATCAGGATAAATTGTAATGTTGGAGATGGGGAAAGGGTTATCCCCTAGTTGCTTATTGTGGTTATCCATAAGGTACCAGCTACTTCCTGTACTGCAAGGATACTGGTCTAAATGGGCAACTTCTAGACTTTGAAGTCCTTGTACAAAGCATGGAATGTGTAGCTCTCAGAGCTTGCCTATTCTGTCCTGTACATATCGCAGTCACACTGGGAGACCCGGATCAAGAGAGCTCTCAATGTACTACATGCCTGATGTAGGCGTAGGACAAATAGCCTTAGCCTCTCAGCCTACTTTTAGAAAGACAAAGTTGGAAAACTAAGCATTATGACTGTCCCTATTTGCCAAGGGACACAGAAGCAGAGATGAAGTAATAGGCTTGAGGACACAAAACAAGTTTGTGGCCGAAGTGAGAACCTCCCAACTCCAGTCCAAGGCAAGCTCTCCTCACATTCTTCCCACAATGTAGTTCCTTTTAAAACAATTTCCGCTATTTTTTTTTTTTTTTTTCTTTTTGAGATCCCAAACAAATCTCTGTCTTCCACAGAAAAGGAGAGGGGTGAAGGCTTTGGGGTCATGCTAGCCTCAGATTATGGAACAAAGTCCAGAGCCAGCAGTCCCCTTCACTTTCTAGAAGAGTGTGGTTGAGTAGCAAGCTTGAACAGGCAAGGCAGCAAGTACTGTGGAAGAAGCTGCACTGAAGACTACAACTGTTTATTTCAATTAAGATCAACACCTCCAGTAAAGCTGAAGTTACGCAATCTCACTAGGATTATTTTTTTCCCTGTCACTTATGATATTAGGCAATTCATCCACAGTCTCAAGAAAAAGCTACTTCCTTTCTAATACCTATCAGACTGTATATATTGAATCTGCATTTTGGCATATAAGCCACCATCTGCACCAAATCAAAAATGTCATACTTTCAGCTGCAGCTGGGAGTTAACTGTTCTCTCTCATTTTCTTCCACCTTTTACACCTCGTGACTGGCATTGTGCTTTTCGGCATTTGCAATCTGGGCCTGTCTCCAGCTGAATTCACCTGCTTTAAATTTTCTAAGCCCTAATAAAAAAGGCCTGCAGACACATTTGCTCCAAGTGTGCAACCATTTAGGGGTGGTAATGAGTTGGACTGCAGCCTGGTATCTGGCAGACCTTCCTACTTCATGACTCACTGTTAATTAAAACCACACTCTTTGCTTATTCCTGGGATAGCGTTACTTACAAATAATTGAGAGTCTCTCACTGCCTTCCAACCTCCTCCCCCCAGTTCTGTTCTGTAGAATACACTTTTCTGATGGAGATCTGTTTCCCTTAAAGTTAGATGCAGTATAATGAAGAAGGACATCCATTTTTCAATGAATCCTTGTTGTCCTTAATTTAGATTCTGATACTTTCTCTCATTTTGAGTTGCATCTTAATCTGTGAGCAATCTGATTCATTGTGCTGGTTTCTGGAGGCTACTGCCATGACAAAGTACAGCATAGAGTCAAGTACCACAAACTGCTACTTAACTCCAGGATTTTTTTCTGCATATCCATGTAAAAACTGAAGTGAAATGGATTCACACAGAACTTTGAAGAGGTCACTTTCAGAAGTACTAACACAATTATTTAACATGTTTTCTTATATGTAAGTTTTGGAAGGAGTAGATACACTACCCTTTCTTTTCTGATTTAGCCTATTTCCAAAGTATTCCATGCTCCCCAAAACCATAGATGTCTGAGAACTGCTCAGGTAAGAAATTTCATGCAAAAAGGTAAAATTGTATCATGCAAAAGGTAAAATTCTCTGCTTTTGCTTCTAAGTCAGAGTGCTGATTTCTTGATGTATAGAACTACCTGTGGCTAGGCATCTGGCAACCTGAAAAGCCACTTCTCTTACGGTTCTGTTGAAACTGCTCAAATCAGCTGATGCATTCTTAACAAAATCTCATACAATGAATCTCTGATGAATGGTGGCAGGAACTCTCAGCAAAATCTGAGAATTGGCTGTGGAGTTGGTCTAATAAACCCAGGACTGTTTCCCTTGGAGGCACAGCACCAAGCTCAACACTCCTCCTGAAGCGTTTGTTTGTAGGGCAGTTATTGCTGTAACTCATTTTGTGTTTGCTAATTCAATGGAATTACAGCATCAGCTCTGATTGTCATCAGAGCCATGGCAATACACAGCCACAGCCAGCTAATGCCAAAGTCAAAGAATTGATCAATTACTTTTGCCTTTTCCAGTGGACTTTACCAATTGAAAATTATCATGTAAAACTCACACGATTTGGACTCATTTCATACCATGCCAATATTTTCCCAAATTCAGACACTCAGCTGCATGCTCTGCATATGCATTAGGTTCTTTACAGCCAGCCCTGCCAATTCCTAGCAGATTCAGCTGCCTCTGCAGCCTTCTCCTAACTGGCAGAAAAGATTCCAGGATGTCATATGCAGACACCTACAAAGAGAAAGCTGAAGTTTGGAAAAATGTGTTTAATGGGTATTTAATTTTCCACTCTCCATTTCACTTCATTTTTTTAAAAAAACAAAACAAAACAAAACAAAACAAAACAAAAAAACAAGCAGTTTATTCGGATGTAGATCCATCATTTCATCTGTGAAGATCCGAATTTCTCAAAGCACTGGGGATCACCTCACATGACAGTAACTATTACATTAAAAAAAAAAAAAGTGGAAGAATTTTTGGTGCCACTATATCTAAACACAGCTGCCGTGTTCACTAAATAATCTATAATACATACAGATCACAGAATATAAATAATATTTGCTGGGTTTTGATGTGAAGAAGTAAAATATATTTATGCAGATTTCCATCTGCCCAGCATAAGTATTTCTTTGCAGTCAAAGTTTTCTCTTTCTTCTCCCACACACTCTACCTTTGTAGAATATTCTGGCACATTTAATTGCACTGGTGGATTGCCTTGAGGTAGCTGTGAGTCTATGACCATCCAATTTAAAGCTACTCTCTGTTCTGGGTGATCGGTGCTGGTTAGCATAGTTTTTTCCTTGCATTCCAGGCAGATGTCTATTGAACACAGCCTGGCAGCCAGCACCCTTCCCCTCCAGGAGACTGAGCTCCCTTCTCTGAATTAACCCAAAAGTGAGTATTTAAACATCATCATCTAGATTCAGAGGAGCCTCAGCATGACATTTTGTCTTTCTTTCGAGTTTCTGCTATCAGATGACTCCTGTTTTATGCATGTGCAAAGACATTTTCCATCCAGGAGATCAAGATCTTCAAAAAAGTCTCTCAGAGCCCACTTTGGTAAAAAGTAGCTCTTTTAAGAGAGAAATACTGAACACAAAACATGCCAATTAGCCACATTTCTCAATTCTTCAAGTGTCTGCCCTTACGGATACAGCCCCAGATTCCTGTCTGCTGCTAAATCCATTCTGCACAGCTCCAGTGATGAAGCCGATTTAAAGCTGATAAAACTGGCTTCCCAAAGACAAGGCAAAACCTCATGTTTTCTGATCACACCAAAGTCTACGTATCCTCCAGTATGTAGTTAAAAGGTGCAATCTTCAGGCAATTCTCAGATGTAAGGAGAGCCCATAAGAATTACAAGCAACCAAATGTAAAGCACAGTACTGACTCTGATCTGTCTTGTGCTAGAAACTTGCCAAGCTTCTGGCAATACCACAATCCAGACAACATGGCAGCACAGAGGGATTTTTCCCCCTCTACAGTAGCACGAAAATGGGCAGTTGATCCCCTAAATGCTCTACCCACTTCAAAATGCAATTTCTATTGGAAGTGAGCAACTTTTAACTGTTTCCCCTAAAGCTGGAGTATTGAGAGCAAAGAAAAAAAACATCTGTGATTTCACCCATATGTAAAACAAGACAGAAAATGAGACGCATGGCACGCTAGACACTCTGATAGAAAACATGTTAAGATTAGTAGTGAGAATCCCTCTGCACCCTGGGCTAAATTCCCACTGTGCCTTTTAATATAAAATTGCTTCCCTCTTTCTGGGGAATTTTCTGCATTCAGTGTCTCTGCCATTCTTCTCACCAGCACGTGACAGTTCCAGCTAAGCCATTCTCAAAAATTATCAACAAGCTTACTCTGCTGTTTGTGTAGCCACTGTTTTAGATAACTCCTGCCACAAATGTAATGCACATTCTCTCTTCTCTTCTCTTAAGAGTCATTTCTGATCATCACTCAGATGCTGTTGTTACTCTTCAATACCAAGTTTGGAAATATGGATGCTATCTAAGAAACTGGGCAATGTATGTAGCAAAAAACTTGTCAGACGTGACCAGCAGCTCTGGTGAAAAAACAAACAAACAAAAAAACCCCTTCTGATCAGCTGTTGTGATCATCTGTGCACTCAAAACAATTTGAAAACTCCAGTAGCAAATCTATCACTTTCCACATTCTGCTTTGTTTTCTCAAGACATTGACAACAGAAGCTTTTCCATTTCAAAATCAATTGTTTAGTTTCCTGAAAGTACATTTACTTAAGCATATTTTATGCTCACAAACCATTTCAGAACACAACTCAGACAGGAGTACCAAAGCTCACTATTATCTATAAGCTGTACAGACAGAAATGTGTATTTGATACCATTTCCTCATTTTCAAATTGCATGTTGCACTGGGCTGCGTCCTCGGTTACTGGCTTCCGAACCATGTTGCGGCAGAGGAGCCATATTGTCAGGCTAGCAATGAACATCCCAATGTCTGGTACAAATAGTCTGATCACGTTGCCAGCATCTGCTCCTTTCACACTGTATGGGATGAAAAAAATAAAGAGAACAAGAAAGAAACATTTGTTACTTCTAATGACATTTTCAACTGGAGCAGAAAGTTAGCTCAAGGAAAAAAAAAAAAAAAAAAAAACAAAAAAAAACACCCAAAACACAGTAATAAGAAAGCTTCAGAATACTGGAAATATGAAGATCAAGGAACTTTAGACAAGCAGCTACTTTTGCTATCCAGAAGTACAGAATAAGGGATTTTTCACTGGTAGCTCACATATTCATATTTTATTGATACTTAGTATTTTGCTTAACACAAGTCTGAATCAATTTTGTGGTGAGCAACATAGGAATGTCTTTCAAATACAACAAGAAACATTTAGGTTAAGTTTCTAGAAGATCCATGGGTGTAAATCACAATCCCTTTATTGACATTCTTGGCAAAGACAAGAGCATCCAGCTCTACCAGGGTGGTCAAGCAAAGACAAGATGGCATTCACGTCTCTCCTGAGGGGTGACATGGTTGGAAGGGTCTGTAATGTTTTATTATGCTTTATTATGTTACCACTTTAATATGTTAATATGTTTTATTCAACCAGACCTCTTGAATACCTCTCCCCCCCGCCAGTATTTAAGTGCTAGTATTTAAGTACTAATATTTAAATATTAAAGAGGAAGTGTTATGTCCCCATCTAGAAAAACTTCTCCTCTCTAACATCTGCAAGACTGAATGACATGTATGTACAGAAGAAATTGTACTGCTTTGTTGTGTAGACTTAAATGTTTAGACTGGGAAATATGGCTTTCTGGGTCTGAATTTGGTTCACTGTTAAAATAGAGAGCTTGGATTCAGATTTAGTGGGACAACGAATAGTTTGTTAAGTTGCTACATGTATCTACTGAACAATTAACTTTTATTAATGAGAAGATATAATTATAATGATTTGAAAATATACAGTGTGTACCTGTAAATCATGAAGTTAACACACTTTAGATATGCAGATCTGATTTTAACAGATTTTTTTAGGGCTTTATTTCTATAACCAGTTCTGAGGACAGGTGAGGCATCTGTACAGCTCCTTGTCTTTAGGTGAGGGAGATAGACTAGCTCTTCATAGCCCGGAAGTTGCCAAGGTATAAAACCTTGGTAAGTTGTTTTATAGTTAGAAAAGAAGATACGACCTTAGGCCTTTCTTTACCATAACACTTTTAAGGCAAAAAGCTTTGTGTGAAAGAGTTACCTGTGACTGCTGCAATTAGCCATCCTGCTAATTAGCCATCCTGCTAGCAGATCTGGAATATCTAAAAAGCCTCTGATGTGATTAGGACATGACCACTGTTTATAATCTTGTTTGCCTGCTAATATAAATTAAAAATCAACTCCTACATTTCTATTTTTTAACCATTACTACTGCTGACCCAGTTTTTTCATGGCTGTACATCTTACAAAACAGTTTATGCCCAGATAAAGTAGGATAAAGTGATCAGAGACTAGCTTTAATGACTGTTTCATTAGGTAGGATTGACTGCATCGTGGGAAGCAGTGACCAGCGTGCAGCTCAGTGGGATACTGCACTGTAGCCCAGCTACAAAATGGACTCTGAAGTACTACAGAATTGGTTCAAAACAGGAGAGGGAAAATTCAAGCTCTAGTTCTTTATCTTCCCATGCTCAGAGCCAGACATAAAATAAACTGATAAGGTGCTAGCTAAGGAAAAATAATTAAGATTGAAAATTGCAACTTCTTGTAAAAGTACATGAAAGAAATTGCAATTGTGCAACCAGCAACTTTCTTCCTTGGATGCTCTTTGCTGTTGTAGATTAATTTGGAATGGTCATTCAGTATGTTACAGCTAAGTAGCTTCAAAATGTTTCATTAATGGCATCAAGTAGTACTGAAGCAGAAAAAAAAATAAAAAGTAACTGGAAGGCTTGTAAAAGAATTAGGTGGCTACATCCTCACTGGACTGCTTGCATATTTCCTGTGCTGCTGCTTCAAAAAATGCATGCTGTAGAGGCAACTGGTATATGACAAGACAGCTAATCTGTTTAAGATTACAGAACGTGAAAGCTTGACACGTCAGTTCATTTTGCAGTGTTGTAACCCTTACTGTTGCTGAAGATTAGCTAGTCAAGGCACTGAATTTGCACTTTCTCCTTTGGCAGAAAGTAGTAAAAAATACACTTTTAATAAACTAAACTCCCAACAACAATGCACCCAGTATTCACAACAACAAAAACGGATTCGTTTCATTGCTATGCTGCAAATTGCCTATTAAGGCTATGTTCCTAAAAGTACTCCAACAGGATCTGAATTCTTGATTCTGAAAAGTATCACGGGCATTTTTTAGAAAGAGTTCAAAAAAACTCAATCTAGTGTTAATTAGTGTAAGAACTGTACACATTTGTTAGCCTTATGTCGAAAAAAGGATCACGTATATGTAATACTATAAAAAGGCTTTTACTGTACACAGATATGAAGTCCTTTCTAAAATTAATTTTGCATCACATCTGAACTTAAGGCACAAGTCCATCAGCTTCAACCACTCCCACATGATCGAGTAAAAAGCTTTCAAAAAACAGCACTTCTGAGTTGCACCAGGTTCTCCTTCCTCACATTGTACTCCTGTGGAGCCAGGCTGCGTCATCCTCCCCTTCTCCCACTCCCAAGAACAGGAGGAGACCCCTGCGGGAGCACTCTCTGTTGTGGCTCACATTTCTTTCCACTAACTTAAACGAAGTACCTCTGATTTTTCAAAATAAATAATTAAGTATGTTGTTGTGAAAGATGTAATGTGCAGTTCAGGCTAGCAATAGAGGCTGAACAGTGATACTTAACCACAGAACAGGGAGAAATCCTGCACATGAATAGCTCATTCACCAAAACCATTCACAAATGTATACTGTCCCCATCTCCCCATGTAAAGGAAAACAAATTGACCTCAGTGTGATAATTTAAAAGGAAACAAAAGATCACTTGAAAATAAAGAAATGTATTTCTTCTATAAAGCAGAAAAATAAACTATTTCATTCGACCCTAAGCAATTTGCTCGCCAGTTTTTCACAGCAATAGCTGAAACAAAAATCAATTATTCCCACTTGTTATCTCTGGCAGTACAAAAAAAGAATGGTAAATACTGCAATCATTCCACAAACATTTCTCACTTTATTTGTGCATTCACACATGGTCATACTTTGCATTTGATAACAGTCTATGCATTGTGCCCTTCCCTCCAAAGGAGGCTCACTAGTGATGAAGTCAAACCAGAAACACAGGAAACCTATTCAGGGGATCTCCTAGAGAAACAGCTTTTTTAAATCACTGCAAGAATCACAGTATACAATGAACTGGCCATAGCCCTTGATCTATAGCTATTACAGCATCATTTATTCACCTAAACTACATAATTTACCTGTACGGCATGTTTAATTGCATTAGATACCTTTGACTGAAACATATACTCAGACATATGTTCTGAAATGTAATATGAAATATCATACAATAATCCGCAGCTCCAGAATGGTTTTCTCCCTCTTTTGTTCTTTTTTACTGTGTGCAAAGAAAACAGGACCAACCACCCCCACTCCCCCCCAAAACAAACAAAGAAAACAAACACCACCACCACCAAGAAAAAACAATAACCAGAAAAAGTAGGGGTTTGAAATGTTTTTCCACCTTCTCTTGATCAAGTAAAATATATTGCACACAATCTTCAACACAGGGAACTATGACTATGGGTTGCAAGATTTTCTCTGTAACAAAAATCAATTTTATGGGACGTGAGTGATTTTATGACTTTTATACCACCATGTGAAACTGATCTATCATGTCAACAGATCCTTAATACTGTAGTTTCCTCGTCAGTCTGTGTTCCCCTGGTGTTTTCATACATATATTTTAAAATTAAACTACTTTAAGAAGATATCATCTCTATTTCCTGTGTTTATAAAGAATTTTTCCAGCACTGTGTGACCCTGGTCCATTTCTTAAGTTCTTTGGTGCTACAGAAACCACTAGACAAAATTTCCCTGTTTATCTGCATCAAGAATAGAGTTAGCTGTAGATAGGCAGGATAAAACTACTCTATTACTTTGTATATAGTCATTAGCAGTCAAACAAACACAAATGCTGTGGAGAAGTGAAAGTGAGCAATATTTGAACATCATATTTACTGAATGCTTTACAAATAGTATTAGAGTTTTCTGAAAACAATATTATATTTTTTTCCCTTTCCAGAATAACTATTTCTCACAAACAAGAATTATTCATTTTTCTACTGAATGCACAAAGCTTTGGGTAACAGTGAAGTGTTGATGTTGCCTTATCTGGTCTGATTTCACTTAAGAATAGTAGACACATTGCCTTTCTCATTATTTCAGGTTCAGAGAATGAAAGCAGCAAACCACCAAATCTATTAGAATTAAAACTGCAATGGCTTCAATTAAAAAAAAGTAAAGTACATAGTAACTCACATATAAAGCAGTATGAATAACACCATAGAGAAGAAAACAAACAAAATCCTCACACGGAATGAAAAACAATGAACTTTGAACTTTAACATTTTATTACAAACAAACAAAAATACCAGGGAAAAATCCTATCTTAAACAGAACTCAAATTAACTCAGTATCAGCAACATAACACAACATTAAGCTTATGTTGAGTAATAACTCCAGCAATGTCTCCTAACAGAGCTCTGTAAAAAGCCTGATTTTATATTGAATATAATATTGAATATAATATTGAATATAATATATTGAATTTATATTGAATATAACATATAACATTGAGTAAAACATGCATTTTTAAAAATATTTTTCAACATAGTCTTACAAGTTCCTCCAAAGTCTTATTCACTGCTTGCTATACAAACTTCCCTTCAGTTCCCTCAGGGTTTTTCGATAGTACCTGACTGCTTTCTAATGAAGTGATTTCATAAAACTTGTTAGGTAACACTGTATTAACAGGTGATAAACTACGGAAGAGATGCATAGATGCTAATAATTTCCATTCATTTTGTTTGGTCACTGTGAGACACCTGGTATTTCAAAGCAGACCTAGTATTTGAGTACTGCAGACACCACTATAGATGTGCGGAGCACATTTCCCATTGGCTTCATCTGCAAGTGTAATCACTTGGGTGGAGGCAAACCAGACCCAAGAATCACAGGCACTGTCCCCTAGAAATGTGGACTGGCAGTGTCACAGGTGCTACGCTGCATTGTGAAGGAGCAAATTCAACTGTTTATCCTCCCTATGATCCCAAAATACAGGGTGCCAAGACTAGAAACTTGATTGCCTTAAAGATGTGCTTGCTGACCCTTGTTGTTGGAAGTGGATCTTGGGGATGGCTGCAGCTGGAGACAAATTAAAGGGGCCCCTTGTCTTCCCTCCCTTTGAACTAAGAATGAAATGTCTGCCTCCATACTTACACTGCTTGGGAATTCAAACGGAACCTGTACACTTGTGGACTATATTCATGTTGGTGTGACTTTTCCCTGATAGTTCAAATGACAAGTTAGATCTGCTAATGGTTCCAATGGCAACCTAGATATGACCCTCACGGCAAACTGTGGGCCCGCAAAAATTATGCAGGCTGCTGAGCGCTGGTAGGTCTGCCTTCAGTCCTTTCTTTACCTCACGGTCACCCAAAAACTGAAGGCAAGTTATAAACAAAAACAAAATAAAAATTTACTCTCATATTAATATTAATGTCCATATGGCTGTGCATGATCACTCTTAATCTTGCATTCCCTTCCTGTGATTGCCAAATGCTGTATGTTTTACACAAAATACCTCAAGTTACACTTTGACAGAACTTTGGTCATGCAAAGTAAAAGAGTGGGAGGAAGAGGGAAGCAAAAATGCATAGAGAAGTACTTACAAAAATATTTAGCATGCAATGACCTGCCCAACATACAAGTTCAAAGGGCTCCTGAAGTATTTCTAAAATCTTAATTACAGCTTGCAAACTATGTCTGCATGGATTCAAAACCCAAAAGTACACTTCACTTTCTCAGGACCGATACCTTGCAATGAAGAACCCTTTCTGTATTGCAAAAGTGCTTAACCACGTATTAACCAAACATTTGCTTTCCAAACACTGCTATGCAGAGACAGTGCAGCTATTTCAAACTAAATGCACATGCCAAGTTTTTGGTACCTCATTGCGTGCAGAAAACGCGCAACATTAAAAAATTATGGATATATGCAGTATATAAAAAGCTTGTTTATGCCATTTTTTCTTTTTTTCTTTTTTTTTTTTTTTTTTTTTTTTTTTTTAAGCATCCACTGTTTCTGGTTCTTCACTGATCTTCCAACAAAGGTCAAACTCCAGCTTGCCCAGTACAGTACACACAAGGCATAAAATTTAGCAGGGATTTAGCAGCTATCACGCAAAGCACTCACTTGTGCTACTGCCAGACTTGTGACAGTACAACATAAAGCTTGCTTTGCCCGTGTCCCACAGCTCCAAACGTGCAGTGAGACTGAGGTTGCACAGCCAAGGAGGAAGTGAGCACATTCCCATCCACACCCATGGCGCAGTGCGTGCCAACCCCCTTAACGGTGTGGAAATGACAAGCCAATCCACAGCATGAATTATTTCAGGTCAAAATGGGAACATGATCCTGGATGGGGGTAGAGCCAAAGTGAGCAGGAGAGAGCAGAGGACACATCAGCTGTAGGGACATTTTGGTCTGAAATCTTCAAAGAGAGTTTCTATTGCAAGTACATACACTTCTTGTTTGCTTCTCACTTACACACATATTGTATGTAGATTTGGCCAAAGCACTAATTCCGGATTCATTGATCACTGCAAAACATTCACAATTAAATCAGTCTGTCCACAATACTCATAAATACTTAGTGAATGACAGCTGTTTATGTAAAGGCATACAGATATCCATATGTTCCACAACACTCCTGACAAAAACAAAGTGCTGAAAAGACTGAAGCAGGCTGCCATTCAGTGAGTATTTCAAAACATATTTGCTCCCTCTCTTAGCAGCTTTCACTGGTTGGAGCACAAACAGATCATCATTTCCTACCACTTTTTATTTCATTCTACAGACAGCATATAATATACTCACAGAAAATAAAAGACACATCTAAATTTTCCAGTCAGCTGCAGATATTTTCCCCTCTTATAGCAAGTGACATTGTAAATTACTGTCATTTTACAAAGCCAGATTATTCTCAGAACAAAGGAAAGACATGCAGCCACTAGGAAATACTGTGGTTCAAGCTGGAGTGCCCACAGCATTTCACTGAGAGCTTGGAGACCCCTCTGCACCCACTTGCCCATTCCTAACTCAAAAATGTCCAAGGGTCACAGCAGGAGGGATGGAAACATCCACAAAGACAGTACAGAAGGCAATGAGCTCACCATCCCTACTGTCACTGCCAGAAAATCCCAGTGGTTTAGAGGCAAAACTGCTGCTGCTGAAAGAAGGATCCAGCCATAAGGAGCATGCGTGCTGCACCTCAGTGAGGCAAGGTGCCCCCACAGCTCCCACTGCCCCAACACCCAGCTGATTTCCATTGAAATGGGCCAGAAGGTTGAAATTTGGTGCACTTCTGTGCAGTTCTACAGGATCAGGTTGAAGAACAGCAGTAGAAATGTATGGCAAACTAAGTGAACTGATGCCATGAAACGTAACTTCTTATTTTTTCTTAAGATGGAGCACATGAAATAGATCTTGGGAGGCAAACACCCGAGGTGTAGGTAGGTGTGGGAAGGGAGAAGACTAATTCCGTTCACTGCTCAAGACTACCTGGTCAATGGTTGGGATGGGCAGAAGCCAAAGACCCCCTTCAGGTGCAGGAGATAACTGTGGTAGTTTTGCCCATGTGGAGGACTCCATCCTTGCCCAGACATTGACAAGGACAGGACTGCTCAGATCCAAATGGAGAAAAGAGGACGTGAGGTTGAGTGCTTCCACTTTTACCTGCAAACTCAGTGCCCCCATCAGCACTCTGCAGCATGGTTCATACCCCCTACACGGTGCACTAGCACTCCATCAGCCACAGCCTTCATCATGCTTCATAAGCCAATTACTATTTGGAGGTCTCACATGATTTATTCATGAACAAAATCCAACAAAAACAAAATAAAACGCAGAGCCAAACAGTTAAGCATGCATCCTAGAGAGTTTTTGGATACTAATTGTAATGCTGATTGCTCTCCAGATTAAAACAAAGACTGGCTCACATTTGACTGCTCGTGGGTTTACCACTGTATTGCTCCCAGCTACCACTGTACTGCAGGAGGCTGGGCTGTGCCAAGAAAAACACTGACAACAGTCTAACAATTCAAGTGTTCAAACAACACAGTTCAAATACCATCTATCTGATGTTTATTTCCTTTGAATCCCTAGATTAAAAAGCATGAGAAAAGTTAGCTGAAATTAATTTAGCTGAAAAGAAAATAAGCAGACAGGGTGGCAGGAAATGAGCGACTTAAAAACCTAACACAAACAGTTAGACAAATAGATTCCTACTGAATTGAGATGACTTCTGAGAGGATCTTAAGCAATTGCTGAGCCAGCCCAGACCATCGGATTAATACAATGGCATGTGCTTCGGGGGTACAAGAAGCCAATGGAAATCATACAGTTGTCCAGATGCAGAGAAAATTTTTTCTTACTTGCATTTAGCAAGGCAAATATATCTGAGGTATAAAATCTAACATTTAAAGACTATGATGTCTCAGTTAGAGAGACTGCTCTTCAACGACTTCCTTCCCTAAATTTCATGATACTCATTCACTTGACCCATCTTGTTTTAGTCTGTAGGTACCTGAATGACACAAATCAGGTTGCTCTTCTTCGGGCAAAGCACCCAGACCATTGTAGCACATCCTTAAAAATGACATTAAAATAATAAACACCTTTTTTTTTTTTTTTTTTTTTTTTTCAGAAGGACTACAGCTTTTTGTTTCAATGAGGTAGAAACTGATTATTTTCTCATTATGTTATTTAAAATGTCCCTGCTCAACTTTAAGTTTTATTCCCCTTTAATCTCATTGGGCTGCTGACAGCACACGTTACAGTTGTTAGCAGAAAGTAAATTTACCTGTTTGATTTACACTGCTGTATCTCAAAATCTCTTATTTTCTCCTAATAAAAGGAGTGTGAATGGTGCAAAAGCCTTCCTGACTGCTTCTGTTGGGACTGTACTGACCATTTCTGCTATCTATCAGCATTGCCAGAGTAAGTCCCAGAGAGGAGACAGGACTGAAGGAGCAGCTGGAATAGAAGGTCTGGTCGATAAGCATGAGTTCGCAAAGGGATGTGGCAGTATATGGGCTATTTCTGACTAAGGAACTCCTCTTCAGTGATCTGTGCCCCTGACTTAGAATACAGATTTGAAGTGAATATACCAGGTTAAAGAAAAAAAAAAAAATCATAGTGATACCTCCTGCAGTTAAAAAAGGTCTATCTCAGTTTCTCAGCTCGTATGGATTCCTTAAACATTTTTTCCCCCAAAAAAACAAGGCTTACTACATGACACAATGCATGCAAGTGGGTGGGTTACCTAAGAAAACAAGCAATCCAGAAAGACAAATCCACAGGAACCCACAAGCTTCATTATTCTGCTGAACACTGTACAGTTCACTCACTCTTGATCTTAAGATGTTTAGATTAGTATTTAGAGGTAAGTGGATCGATTAAGCAATTTCACATGACAGTGCCTATCTCTGAGTCTGCTTCCCTTTGCAGGAACCATGACATACAGCCTAGAACTGATGTCAAAAGTGACACAGAATTGAAGCAGGGCTTGAAGACACTTTGTGTCCTGTCTCTAAAGGTATTACAAAAAAAAAAAAAAAAAAAAAAAAAGAGAGAGAAAAGATTAACTAGAAGGATGTTTCAGAGAGAGCATTAAAAATTAACAGATATCTTTGTCTTTCAAAATTTTATCATCTCTCGGACAGTAAAGAGTAGGATGATGAAGCTCCTACTCATTCATTTTGCCATGGAAAGAGAGCGTCAGATGATCAGCTGATACCAATTATAAATTATTGGTCAAGATTAGAGAAGGAAATGAAGTATGGGGGCAGACTGATCTGATTTCTAGAAGCACTGAACTGGAGCAGATGTCAGCATCAAGTCCTGTATCTCTTCTTTCCTCCTACATGTTTTTTCCTCCTCTGAATGGTAGCCCATGAAGGGAAGTCTTGTCTTCTCAGTAAGTTCATGTAATTCTTCCACATTTCACAATAACAGCATATATTCCTCTGCATTCTGACAGTGTGCAGAGGCCACACAAGTCCCCAGTGAGCTGGGGGTGTTAACCTCCGCTCCATTTTTCTCATCATGTGCATATGGAAAAGAATATTTACTGGCTACTTCGAAGAGTCAGCACAGAACATTTACTCATGTCAGAAAAATGGGAAAAACCCTACACCATAAAGCTCTCTTCTGGGGTTAGATTAATTTTTCAACACAAATGTTATTTTCTGAAACAGAAACCTCATTTATTGCCTCTATTTGTTTTTCTAATTAATTATTCACCAAATTACACTACTCTTTCACATTATGTCACTATTTGCCCATAAATATTTTTTCTGCTCATTCAGATACTTTCTTCTTTGCATGTCTTTATTTTATTTCTCTTGGTCTTCCAGTCATGCTCAATATTTCCAGAGCTGTCAAGAAAGAGACAACACTTCAAATATATTTTAGGACTTGAACACAATGAGGCTGTAGCAATGAATATATCATGATGAACATGCTTTAGATAAACAGCTAATCAGTATTTTACTATCATGTTATTAGCTGAAAGATAATTACACAAATGTGAAAGAATCCTATTACAGAATTCACAAATGTATTCTTTCACATTTGAATTATATCAGGCTCCAGTTTTGTATCACTCTCTAACAACTTATCCTTAGTTTTTGCATCCAGGTGCTCTATTCTCTTTAATGATGAGTTTTTAATTTAAAAGTGACAGCTCATTCAATTGTTCATTCACAGCTGCATCTGCTATAGCAATAAATCTTTTGGTTGTGCGATCACTTGCTAGTGTCAACACATAGCAGGAGGATGTAGTCTGATGGCAAATATACGTTTAAGCTACATGAAGACAATAAAATGTAATCAAGGTAGGTTTTTACATGCTGAAGCAGAAGAAAGAAACTTCATGTCAATATGGTGACAATGGGGGGGGGGGGAAGAAGTGACATAGAGAAGCTAGATTATGCTAGATTACACTGCTGTTTGCAGCAATATGGAACACATATAAAAACTGTACTACCATTTCCACTCTTCATTGTCTGCAGTTTAATGAATCAGATATCTAGCAATTGCTTGTTTCATTCTCATAATACAGAAATCAGGCAAGTATACTGGAGACAAGGTAGCTTAAAACCATTCCCCCATTCAGATTGAGGTGCAGATGCGCAATTAGGATCTTTCGTGTTGCAAAAGGATCTTTCACAGCTTAAACATTACTTGCTTAGTTGACAAAGCTTTACTGAGCATCCTATGTTTTCTTGAAGTCTCACTCTCATGGAGTCATGAGTCGTGGTGAAGAAAAAAAAAAAAGCTTCAAAATGTAGAAACCAGGAGAAAAAAAAAATCACTTTTAAACCATTTCACTTCAAAGCTATATGTGAGTACTTCTAGAGAAGTGGTTGATGCCCAGTGACTGTCAGCACTCAAGAGGCTTTTGGACAATACCTTCAATAACAAACTTTAACTTTTGTTTAGCCCTGAAGTGGTTAGGCACTGGGACTCAAGGATCTTTGAAAGTCCTTTCCAGCTGAACCATTATATTCTATTCTAGCCATCTGATTCTTTTGTATTTATTTATTACTATAAGTTCGGCAATAGCAGAAAACACTGAAATGAAAATACTGAAAAGATTCTTTATATCTGAAAAAAAAAAAAAGGCAATATAGCAGGGAAAAGGAGATCATGTTTCATGCTAGATAAAACAACGTACTGAAACATATGTGTCTTTGGTATCTTCCTCTGAGTTTATCTAGTACAGGATACCCCTTTACTGGCAGGAAAATAAAAGCATATTAGAAAATATTTTTTTAAAATCACATTTTTCAATCAGAGTTCTAAAGAAGTGTCCAGGTTTCCAGAAATTATACATATTGACATTCTGTCTGGAAATTGAAATTTTCATTGGCATCAAAATTATAGATCTACAATGCCATGCTAAAAAACTCAATACTTCCAATTCCTAAACTGACTTTTCTATATGAGGTCTGCTCTTAATTTAATATGCAATATTACAAAAGGAGTGTAATTAGAGATAGTCCTAAGGTGCAAAATTTGAATTTCTGTTTTGATCCAAATTGCTCTAGTAACCTACTCTTAAGACTGGAAGCATGGGGTAAGACCATAATGATGACTTCTTTTTCATGGGCTATTAAATTATTCCATTTCTCAAAAGCTATTGACAGGGTTGGATGCATTGGAAAGTAACTTTATGAAAGTATTTGGCTTGGCTTCTAAATATACCTTTGCTCTACAGTTAGAGAAATACTATGATGTATGTAAGCTACCTTCACCCACGCTGATAAGTAAATACATTTCAGGTTTGTTTGAAGGGCTTCTCCAAGTGGAGTATATTTCAAAGTTTACTTTTCCTAGAGAACAAAAGACCAAACAGGTATGAAAGGTACAAATCAAAGGTCAGCTCCCAAAGGTGTGGTTTGAAAAAAAGTAACAACTATAAAGTTTCTATGATGCTTAACTACAGCACAGCTCAAAAGAAGAAGTTTTATATGGATTTCTCCCCAGTAGGATTTCCTATTTAAATTTTTATGCAAGCATGATAGTAGGAACAATAAATGTAGTAAAAGTGTTATTTTATTAGGACCAGGCATATTGGGAAACATAAGACTAGGTGAAGACTATGTTCAGCAAAAGTTGATCTTTTTTTGTAAAGAAAAAGAACAAGGGAAATGATCAGTGGATTTTTGGCTTTTGAAATACTGCATATTATATATATACATATACTGTAGAAATATATTTGAATAACATTTTCATTTAGCAAATTACAAGTAGAAGAGTTGATTCAGCTAAGTTCCCAGCACTTTCAACAAATATTACAGATAAAATGTTCAAGAGTCATAAGGATTCTTGAGTTACAAACTCAATTCCCAGAGTGACTCAGGCACTTGAAAGATATTATGTTGATGCCTTTAAATAGTTCAGAATGTTGAATTGTTTGATTTCTAATGTTCCCAGACTCCAAGAGCACCTGAGCACCCCCTTCCTTTCTTTCTTTCTTTCTTTATTATTATTATTATTGTTTTTTTTTTTTTTTTTTTTTTACATGAAGTAAACTCCTCACAACCCCATTTATTTGCCAAACTCAGCAGATTGACTGAAGTATAACTAGGATCACAAAGTCTTTCTATATTTGCAAGTTTCTGTAAAACAGAGTCTCTAGTAAGGAAGGAGGATCACTGGCAAATATATATTGGTGATCCTCTACTAGACCTGGACATAAATTTAAGTATTTGATCTATCAGGCCAGACCATGGAAAATTAATCGATAGATAGATAGGTAAACAAACAGAAAAATGAGGAGGCCTGACTATTCACAAAGCATTTTGTAATTAATAACATTTTTCATCTACACATGGCTGAACTTGAGATTTACCATAGGTATATCACAAAATTAAGAGATTGTTCATGTGTTCTGTCTCTAGGATGTTTGCATACCAGATTTTTGGTAGGTGTACAGGAGGCTGACGAGGAAGCAAAACTGTCATGCTTCCTGTGAGTAAGTTGCTTCCTGACTCTTAGCATATACATTCAGAAGATTAGAATACAGTGGTCACACAACTGTGCTCTGTTTGTATAACAACCAACATGCTTTTCCACTGGACTACCTGCTTTGATGTCCACCTTGGATTTTCAGTCTCTATATTCTCACTAAATTGGAGCACATAAAATTATCTAAATTCTACAGAGTCTACTAGATAGCCCAAAATCTAATTCATTTATTTATGTTTCTAACTATCAGTTTATGCCTTGGTTTCTTAATGTTTACTCTTGTGAGATATATCACTAAAGTCTACAGAACTGCTTATACAATTAAGGACTGTGTTCAGACACCTACAGAATTCACACTGCTGCTTCCAAAGTTGTTTAAAAAGAAGGTGTGAAAGTAACTGCAATCAGTGCAGAGGAAATACCTTCTTGGCATATTACGGTGATGTACTCTAGAAAATAGTCATGATTACTATGATTATTTTAGGTAGAGATTGTTTATGTTACCATTAAAATAATTGCTTAAACAGAAAAAATGGGGAATTACGAACTAGAAAATCTCTTAAATCTGCTCAAAACAAATCATGTTAATTTTAGTGAATGTTTACATCTTCCATCTAAATAGATAGTTTTATTTCTCTTTTTTTCGTTTTCTTTTTTTTTCTTTTTTTTTCTTTTTTTTTTTCCCCATAGTAATGACAGCTTTGTGAAAAGCCAGTAAGTAAAAAAGTAATTCCTAGTCTAAGTGTTTTAGGCATATGGACATCATCTCCAGAAAAAAAATATACAAAACAAGTCTCACTTGGTGAATCTCTCTTTACCTTCTCACAGTTGTGCAGCACAAAGGCTACAGAAACATCAACAACATTATCTTAAAAGTATTCTGTGACATGATTGTTAAAAAGAAGCGTGTTTCTTTTGCAAAAGGTAGGATAGTACATTGCAAAAAATTATGCAAATGAAATGTGTCAAAAGTCAGACTGAGTTTAAAAGTTAGCTAGATTTTAAAAAGTATACTGAAAAGTTTTAAAACTTTAAAAAAGGAATTAACAATACATTCCATATCTTGTAATAAATAGAAGATTCATCACGTTCTAAGATGGTGTATCAAGAATTATCTGTGACACATGATGCGTTTGCCCCTGGAGAACAGGGTAATCTCACCTGAATCAGAAAATGTTAGTGCTAACAAGTACTGTACTACTACACTGCCAGGCTTTACAGATATGGCCCAGGGTTTCAGTTAGAAGCAGAAATTCTTCACAGGTCACAGCTATTAAGGCACCCTGACAAGCAAGCAGTAAATGGGATAACAGTCAAAGAAGGGGAGCTTACTCACTTTGGTCTCATTTCACCTTATACTCACTGTATGGGCACGGGACGGGTCTTGAAATGATTTCCTTCTCAGTGACACACACACACACACACACACACACAAAAAAAAAAAAAAAAAAAAAAAAAGAATAAAAGCTACTTTACACTCTACACCAATGTGTTAAATACAAAGTATTGTTTGTTAGCAGGCAATCAGAAAAAGCTTTATTCACAGTAATTTGTGTCTGAGCGTAATGGACAACACATAGCTGCTTACAGCAATATTTGAATAGAAGTGGATATTGCAATGAAATCCATGAAGGTAAAGTCATTTAAAATTAAGTTTGATATTTTTCTATTTCAGTATGTAATACTAACCAAAATATTTTAGTTTACACAGTATTAGAAATATATATACATATATAAACACAACCGTTTGTTCATAACTTTTCAAACAATGGGTTTGTTCTTTGAAAATAGAATGCAATTTTTATTCTGGCTTTCTCTGTAATCCATACTTTTCTTTCAAAGTCTCACTTTTCATCAGAGCAGCAAAAAAACTCAATTTAGGATAGAAACTTAGGCATGCAGTATATATCAGATGAAACTGAAAACACATTTCTTCCCCATTTCCCACACTATAAACAACATGAATGCTTCAACACACACATGCACAAATTCCACAGTCGGCACCACAAAATAACAAAACAAGGGAAGGAAAGCAACCTCAGTTCCCCTGTCTTCTCAGGGCTCAGGACCCTGTGCTGCACTTTGCCTTGAGACAAGTGTGTGTACGTGGGAAGCCAACCTCACCCACTGCCTATTGCTCCATCAAGGAAGGGAAGCGTTGTAGTTTGAGGCCCTTCTGATGTGCTTCTCTGCCCTCAGATCCCTACCTATCAATTAAATAACAGCCAGAAAGTAAAATGACTAAATTGAGATATCATCTGGAAGACTGTAATTGTGTTATAAGCAATAAACAGCAACCAGAATGAGATATTACCCTTTTGTCATAGTCTCTGACGGGAAGGCAGGGAACTGGTGTCATCTCTGCTCTTTATGTCACATTTACCTCTGATATTATTCAAAAAACTTACAGAATAGTAATCACAGAACAAATCCACATTAACTCCAATGACATGTACTGAGGAATGTTATAAGTTAACCCTTGTCATATGTAAGGCCTGAGCACACAGAGCAAGAGAAGATGTAAACAAAACATCAATCAATCTAATTTATCTGATATGACATAAGTAAAAGAAGGTTCTTCTTTTCTTCAAAGAGAAGAAACAGTTACAAAGCTATTCCAAGTTCTGCACTGAGCACTTCACACAGGGTAAAAGGCAACCAGCCACTGCTCCCCCACTGCTGAGCACAGCGCTAGAGCTCATGGAGTCCAGGCCTGTGGGTGAGAAGCATGGCTACCTGCCTGGAAAACATTGAGGAGAGTAAAGTGGGGTCACCAGCGAGGGCTTGCCTGTCAACACTTAACCTGAGGAGCTCAAGGAACCCTGATGAAGTCAGAGGGAGCACCTGAGTGCTGAAAACTTAAGTACTTGCCTAATGTTCTTTGTGGGACGAGAGACCAAAACAGGCTGCTAGTTTGCTGTTGTTTTTGTTTGTTTGTTTGTTTCTTCCAAAAACAAGGAAAGGTGTCTGGCAGGGCTCTCCTCAAGTCCCTCCAATTGCACCACTGCACACATTTTTCCCTGTCTTCCCAAACTCAAATTACCCAACATCTGCAAAACACGGTGAGCATTCAGATCACACTGTTTCTTTTAAAATAACCTCTCCAGGATCAAACCCTGCAGTCTCTCGGAGCCCCTGGCTGAGGCAACACTCACAAAATGATGTCAACTGGAGCTTTGCCCAAGAAAGGGCTGTAGGATTCAGCTATATGTGAAGAAAGTTCGCGAAATTATGGAGCAAGCTATCAGGATGAGACTTTATATTTCAAACTTATATTTATTCTTTTTACTAAATCACCAAAGAGTGTGGGGAGGATTGGGGGATGCCACTATAGAAAACCATATGGTATTTGGATTTCCAAGCCAGAATCGTGCATAATAAATATTTATAGAATCCAGTGGTATTCTCTTATTTCTGTTTATTCTTTACATGTCACCCAGAGAAACTCTGGCCAAGCACCAATCAAATATCACAGCAAGTTACAAGCAATATAAGCACAGGGGAAAGAGGGAAAACAGATCACCAGTAGGCTCATAATTAGCAACCTAGACCTGGAAAGAGGTGCTTGAGAAGTGTCTCTGATGTGTCTAGATTCCAGCGCGCACCACACATCATGAGTGGTTTAGGAAATTGAATTCTCAGTCTCTGCAAGGGGTAGGGAAGATATACACTATGTTTTTGGCTAGACCAAGCAGGGGCATATGTGGAGCAGCTGCAAAAGCAGACATCCGTCTATGTTCAGAGACCTATACAGGAACAAAAAAGCATCTCTCAGTGATGACAGCTAGCTTGCTCCTGGCTTCTTATGGGAATATTCTATCTCCTTACCTGTGGCATGCAGGGCTGTTGCGTTTATTTTGCTTCAGGCAAAAGCAATGCAGGTTGTCCTCCTTATCACTTTGTGACCGAAGAGTAACTGAAAGAGCTATTGAAACACACAGAAGATCGGCAATATATACCAATAGTAGCCAGTCTTCTTATCCAGGGTCTAGCTATGGCATAGGAATAGACTCACTTCTGCTGTCTTTCCTTGACAGTCTTATTGCCTTCCTTGCTCCTACCTCCTTACCCTTTCTTTTTCTTGAGGTGTGATAGATACCAGTCCCAACCTACCATTTCCTTCTTCAGAAATAGTAAAAGGATTAAAAAAAAAAAAAAGGAAGAATAAGCACGTAAGTCAATACACAGTACTTTACAACAGGAGCCGCTTTCGGTATCAATCACATTTAGCATCGCTTTAGCCAGAATCAGAAGTACTATGTGTTGCATTTTCTAAATAAATGTTGCTTCTGTAAAAATGCTGCAGTCATGTCACATAAAAACTATGTAGAGCAGCCAGAGTCAACTTCTGCATATCTAAGCATGTAATTTCAATTTAATAAGAAATTGTTGCATACCATGAAAATAACAATTAAGGATCAGTTTGAACCTATCAGCCAAATAAATGTTATGCATTCAGCATAGAACACTCAGGTTTTAATACAGATAACTAGATTTTACTAAGAAACGGCTATTCAAAAGTTCCTTTCTCTGTGTCACTGAAATAGCAATTTATTATGACAAACATTTATCAAATGTTGCCAAAATGTAATAACAACTCATTATTCTTCAAATCCATATTTTTTCAAACAGTTTGTATTTACTTAACATATAATAACAGTTACTAAATCATTCTTAATTTTGTTTTGTGGAACCTTAACATAAAGCATTATAGAGGAGAGAGACACCACAGGGACAAATGTGAAAACGGAATGGTTGCACTGTTAGCAGCTGAGTAGTCCTTAGTTACATTAGAAATTACAACTCAGAGAACAGTAGTAAGAGGAATAATGGAAGTCTGGAAAACCTGCCAGACAATGAGTTTTAAGAGTTTTTTTTTTTAAATTTTAAAATGATTAGATCATTTTTAGCTCAATAAATACATTATAACAGAAGACATTTCTGTAATCACTACTGAATCTACTACACAAGTCTGTAAGCTCCATCATCTGGTAGCTCAAATTAGAGAAACTTAGATTTAAATAAATAAATAAATAAATAAACCCCCCTTCTTCCACTTTAATTTTCTGCAGTGCAGAAGTGGCAATTTCCTTAAAACTGCCTGTGACTCTCTTTCCATCAAGTCTCACTACAGCCGTGTGGTGAGAAGACACTACAGACTGAATTTCAGAAGAAGGCTAGCTCAGTGACTGAAGAAAGGAAAAAAAAAATAATAAAAAAATAGATAAAACCTATTTATCCATAAATCTATTTGCTTTGGTTCTTCAGTATTCAAGCAAGCTTGAAGACACAGTGTAAGATGACTGTATGATGTGCAGATGTTACACATACTCAGCATTTTGAACCATGTTTCTTGTGGGACAGCATAACGCAACATAACATTTTTCATAATTCTCCAAATTTCACCAAAACTTTCTGAAAAAGTTGCAATAAGAACTGCAGTCAAGGTGGTATTGGACAAAGATGATGACTACTATACTGTGCTACAATAAGCTTATTTGTAATTTCTCAAAAAAACAATCAGTAGCAAAAAGACCTTCATTTAAATCTATCAAACCCAGATACACTCCATTTAATTGCAAAGCTCTTAACTCTAGTCATTTCCTGGACATAAAACTACTTTACTCAAGCTCCAGCATTTTTAATTTCTCTAGCACTGAAAAGCAGCATGCTCAGCCTACAAGTAATGTTTACATAAAAGCCTATCCATCAGATCTCTTGGTATCTCCGTGTTGTTCAGGATATGAAGACAACAGAAATGTAAACACTATACTACTGCAGAATAAACATCATGTAACCACAAAGCAGTGATGACATAACCCATATATTATCTGGGTTCAATTTTCCTCAACATAAAATGAGTCTCCACACCTCTTTCTGCCCTTCAATCCACTCTAAAACAGCTTGTCTAGAAGAACATTTTGTATGAATTTTCCAGTTTTTAAGCAAAGGCATATTCCTCCTTAGGATACCACTTTCAATGGCTTTCCTTTTGTGTGTCTTGCTTTCTCCTGGAATAAGAATATTCTTGCTCAAACAACACATTTAAATGCTGTGGATGTTTCAGAGCTGACTCAGGTGTGCCTCAGACAACAGCTTGCAGAGGATATGTTTTCAAATAGCAAAACATATTGCTGCTGCTTCTTTTCTTAGTGTTGATACACTGAGTATGTGTAGGGGAATATGAGAATATGAGTACAGGATCAGACATAACAGATCTAGCCCACCCTCCTGTCTCTTTCATTGGCTATAAAGGGATGACTACTGAGGACAGTAAGACTAGGGAAAACATGTAGCAATAAATCCTCAAAATAATCTCTATAATTTGAGGGATCTGCAGATCTGGGATTCCTACTTATGTGAATGAAAGTTAAGTGCACTGCATCCATGTATTACATATAGCAATGTGTCACACTTCATTTACTTTGGAAACCACTCCTTTAAGAAATTCTGATCTTAAGCAATCACATACAATACGATATTAAGCACATACAGCTACAAAGCACTATAAAGCAGACTTTGTATATATATTAGTACATATATATTAGTATATATTATATATTAGTATATTAGTATATATATTACTCATGGATCTGCTAGTCAACTTACTGCTGCTGATATACTCACATCATACAAAGCTTGTGTCAAAAATACAAGAAGTTGAGTTGTTAAAAAAAGAAAACAAAACAAAACAAAAACCATAAACGTTAATTGTTCCACCTATTCAAAGGAGTTTTTTTTCTTTTCCTTTTTTTTTTTTTTGTCTCTGTAAAAGCTGAGATGAAAACACTTTCCCTTCTAAGATTATATCTAACCATGTACTTTCAAATTTTCACCATATCTTTGCTAATGTGCTGCTTCAGTTAAAGTTAGTCCAAGCTGACAGTCTCCCAAGGTGCAGAACTGTCAGCTCTTTCTTCCATTTAAACTGGAATGGAAATACTGGGATCTGCAGAGTAAACTTTTCCAAATATTTGCCTCCTCTCAGTCAGGCTTCTCAGCTGTGCATTAAGATTTCTCTGTATTTCATGTGGTACATATATTGCATGCACATGCACAGGTATTGTGAGTTCTCCTTCTTGTTTTGAAACACCTCACAGTTTGGAAATTGCTTTCTAATAGACCACTAAGAAAACTCCTAATAAGCTCTGCTTAAATAAATTGACCATTTTCCATTGGAAGTTTCAAACCACAAACCCAAGATATCAATTCACTCTACCATTCTTCCAAACTGCTTTTTTTTTTTTTTTTTCTATTCTTACTGAGACAAGCAGCACTAGCAGGTGCTAACTCTTGATTGTAAAAGAATAGGGAAATGAAAGAATTGACATTTTACTATAGTCTCCTTCTGAAATGTATGATATGCTGATGCTCATAAAGAAATCAAACTGAAAAAAGCACAGCTTCTTAAAAAGAACCACTCAATGATATTACATCTTGCAACTGAGAATGTGTAATGTTCATTTAAGATTCAGCTTTGCTGTGCTGTTAAAAACTCTCTACCTCTAAATAGACGATATCCAGTAAGGTGTCACAGTCTGATTCTTGACTGGGTACTGCATCATCTCAAACTACAAATGCTTATGAACCACAACCCTTCCCATCATCCTGCAACAGTGGAATCATGGTTTCCCTTTCGAACTATTAATACTGTGCCTTATGATATCTACACATGGATTTAAAAGAAGTCAGACATTAATTCTTACATTTACAGTAGAAGAGACATATTTTGATTTGGTGATCTGATTAAAATCTTAAAAGTTTTCTAACTGGTGGAAACCTGTGAAATGAAAATGCCCATGTTTCCTCAGATCATTTGTGCACAGTTACAAAATGGTAAATATTCTATATCCATCTAGATTTTCAAGTTGTGTAAAAAACATGGCAATAAAATGGGTAATTTTTTTGGCTGTTTAAAAATGTTTGGCCAAACTCTTTACTGGGATGACTATACTGGTATTAAGAGATTTACAATAGGAATGAGTTTGACCTCTATGCATTATTTGGAGGTGGAGAAGTGCTTTTATTATTCTGTAATATTTTAATTTTAAACTAACGAGAGCCTCTAAAACTACAAAGCTACTCACAGTTCCAGTGAAAAGCTACATTTCACTGAGACAGAGCTTTGTCGTATTAAAACATCATTTGCCTTCCTACATTTCCTCTGAAGAACTAAAATAATGTTCACAGTACCAATGTTCACAGTTATTTATGACTGTGAGAACAAAAAATATAATCTTTCTATGTACTACCATGTTAAAAACAGCACTCCTTTTTTGACAAATACCATATTAGATACATGGAAATCTAATACATTTAGCTGAACAAGTCAACCAAGCAGACCCTATGAATACTCGGGGCCATAGCATAGGTGCTTTCAAAATGGTCTTATAAAGAAAGAAAATTATGCATTATTAGGGCACTAGCATCTCTTTAGAAACTTCAAGCAGATGGGCTTTCAGAGAGATGGGTGACAACCTTTCAGAACCTACAAGTCTCCTAAGACCTGGAAGCTATTTAGAGAGAGCCATAGTCCTTCCCCTCAGGTGCCAGATTTTTAGGTGAAGATCAGAGAAAGGCAAGCTTTTTTTTTTTTTTTTTTTTTTTTTTTGGATGATGTTAGTTAAACAGAATTATTCTACAAAAGGATGATACAGAAAAAGTTTTTCACGTACTGCTGCCAAGACATGAGAATCTTAATTCCAAGTAGAAGCTAGCATACTTAAGCATCAGTCTTGTTTTTAACAGAAACTTATGTTTTATTGTAACAAAAACTATATGCATGGTAAATTTGAAAAAAAAAAAAAAGGCAGCTTGCCTTCTCTTTGTGAGAAAGTAAGCAAGAAAGTAGTTATTTTCTGGTTTATATGATTAATATGGGTACTTATTGACTTCAGAAAGACTGTATTATCTGTAGGGTTGGCTGAGATGCCTCAGGCAGTATGCACAGTATGCACTCATGCAGCATGGAGAAGGGAAATCCCTTTTTGTCCAGTCAACAGAGATCCAAACACACTAGTGTACAGCTGCAAACTACTCTATTAAGGGAAAACAGCAAAACATTATTCGAGTGGGGAACAGATTCTTCTGCTTACCATTTGTACAAGAATAAATACGAGATTGAACATTTCAACTTCAACACCAGATTACTCTTTACTGGGCTTGGCCTAGGTTAAGTTCCAAGAGAGACATATGTTTCTGGTATGATGACCTTGCGGTTAAGTTTGGCTGCAAGAAGTTCTTGCACTTGAGGAATGCTGAATTCTGAATTTTCCTCTGATGCTAAACAGCTCTCTGCCAGCTTTGGTCTTCTTTCAACTTCATTTACTTTTGTCAACCAATATGTCACAGGTTAGAAGTTTCATGGAAAAATAATAAGAGTGAGAGCAATATTCTCATTCATAAGTAAGACTTCTGCCCAAATAATGTGTCACCTTTTTTAATACTAACATGCTATATAGTCGCTAGCAGAAAAATATAGTGAGCCAAGTTCATATGGTGAATAGGCTGCTTCAGATCAGACTGGGAAAACACAAGAGGACATAGAATGAGAAACTGAACATATATGTGCATGATACTGCATAACTTCCTGTTTAAATTTGAGGTCATAGATACATTTGATCAGCTAAAATAAATAATTCTGTAAACTTGCCCATGCACTTTTTCTTCCTTTTCTTTCTGTACTATTAATGAAACAAATGTATGGCTTACCTTTCAAAACCAATCTGCCGTAATGTTTTCTCCCATGTTGAACCTATACAAAAAGGAGAAAAAACAAACATCCTCAGTAAAGAGCCTTTACTGTATGAACTCTCTTACTCTTCTGTTTTCCTTGTGCAGCTGGAATCTGTATAGTAAGGTGATTTTTCCACCCCGACAGAAGTACTTGTAAATAACATCTGTTTTCCCCAGAGTGAAGAAGTGTTAAGAGAGGCTACCACTGGGTGACATAACTATGTGGGGGGGGATGTCAGCCTATATAACTCCTTTACATTGCAAAGCAGCCGGCGATTGCTACAGTTCACTGTGATTCCAGGGGTGGTCTCCTCTCCTCAGAGCAGTGGGATCTGTACATGACTCCTGAAAGCGCTGAGCTGGCATCTCACATCACGCACTCTTCACATTTCAGCTTTTCATTTTACTGTAGTGTTCGCCTGATTCTTGCTGAAAGCTTTACAACTCCTTCTGAAATCCAGCCCTTTTATTTTTTAAGCAAAAGCATGAAGATGTATTTCTGCTTTATTGTTTAACTCTTCACAGACATAAAATGGCTGCAATGGACTCACTCAGTTTCTAAACGATTGAGAACACATCCCCACCAACTGTTCAAGTGGGCAGATCCTTCAGAAGAATTGCCTTCAGTAGTTCACATGCACTTAATACAACTTTTACCCAGATTTTCTCAAAAATGCACAAACACCCCATCCCCAGCCACAACCACTAGCTTATCAGTTTTCATCTGCTATTTTTTTCCTTATTGTCAGGTCCAATATACATACAGGCTACAAAGAGCATAAATATCTCAAGTCATGCAGGTCTGCAAGGCTAATATACAGGAGGACATGAAATTGGGTCATAGTTTTCTCACTGCCTTTTTACACTCCTTTGGGACATGTTACAGACTGTTATGAAATGAAAGCAACTACAGTTCTTTTTGAATGCTTCATCATACTTAAACTGAAATCAGAGAACTGACAATAACTCTTGCTGCTGATGGAGCAACCTGAAGGGGCACATAAATTAGGAATGAACAGATTTGCTGTGAGTGATGTTCAGCAGCAGCAGAGAAAGTCATAGAAAAGCAGCAATGTTGCCCAGTACTGAGAAAGAGGGGAAAGACATGAAGGAAAAATATTTTATTCAGCATTAAATACATATGGTGTAGTGAGTGCCCCTACAATGACTGTAACAAAATCACTGATTATTATGCTGCTTTCTGCTGACAAAGTTCTACTCACCAAATTGGTAGGGGATAAGTGGGATAAAATATTATCATTCAGAAAAACAAAACAAAACAAAACAAAACATAATAATAATAATAAACACTCTGTAGACTGTAGATGTCTTTCCTACCGTCATTACCTTCTCATTCAATTAAAGGCATCAGCTCAGAAATCAATGACCTTCTCTTTGTAGTATGTCATTTATCATTAATCTGCCATGTTATGTATTTGAATAGGACATAGTAGATACTCTCCGTCTTTGAATTCAAGACACTTACTGCAGATCTAGATAAGAATCTAAAGACTCAACTTTTAAGAAGTTTGGGGTTGTTTGTTTTTGGTCCTGGTGGTGCTTTGTTGTTTTTTAATCCTATCATCAGAATTATTTCTACTCAATTTATTAAACTTCCCAGGTTAGCCCACAAAGACTGTGATAAATCTCTTAAGTAATGATACATTTTTTCTATACAATTTTACCTAATATCTCTCACTGGAAAATCAGAGTGTACAAATAAAAACTGAAGTTAATAAACCCTCAAAAGTTAATTTCCTTATAATTCCATGTTGTGCAGGGCTCTCTTGCCCAGTTCCTAATTGGACAGCCAAAGATGATGTTAACCTAGGAACACAGAAAATAAATTCCTTGTATTAATCTCTGTTTTTTAGAAAGAGGAAAAGAAAGTACGCTGAAGTATACACTCCTAAAATCAACCAAAGTTTGACATTTAACTTTAAACAAGAAGGATTTGGGTTGGCTAAGGGGTAGACTCACAGCTGTTTCCAAACTTGGTAAGGAATAATCTTCACTATATGTTTCTGGAACTGCTTCTTCTTTCACCTTCTCCCTGCCAGTCACTTCAAACTTCAGTCACAGGCACATTTTCAAGGAAAGACTCCAAAAACCTTTTCTAATGAAAATGTAGGGCAGTGGAGCTTCTCTGTTCAGGACTGTTATGTCTACAGCCAGTAATTAATGTAAGAACACTTTTATTTGTCCCCATTCAGTCCAAAGCAAGCAGGAATTTCAGGCCCATATCCAGCAGAGTACACAGAGATAAAAGGGCTTCAAAACTGAGGTGGAGAAAGCTCTACCTTCACATTATGGAAAAAAAAAAAAAAAAAAAAAAAAAAAAAGCTATGTTCTGTTCTGGAGTAACTGAAGAGTGTATATGGTTTGGTCAGTACTAGGAGTTCCTACTGTGGCACCTGTATTTGATTTGCTTGACGTGAGGCAAGAATTCTGCCTGCATAACTACTCAAATATAATACTTCTCACCATACTATGCTCAAATTTTGTAAAAAGAAGTCATCTAAAGACACCTTTAAAAGCAGGAGAGCAAAAATTCTATCATCACACACTTCTTTCAAATATGAAATAATAAATTCGTGCAGCACAATAAACCATTGATATTTCACTGAGAATAAATTATCTGAGATACATAAAGATCCGCTCCATTAATGTCTCCTGTTATGGATTGTCCCCCAAACCCATCATCTTTGGCATACCCCTGGAGTATATCGGGCGTTATGTAGCACTGTGGTATCAAATCACTGCTAAAAAAATTGACTGTGCCACTCCACAGTAAGTGTAGAGCAGACACAAGCAATTCTCCATATAGTTTGTGCAATCCTACTGGCTCTGAAAAAAATATTCAACAGTTTTTGAAGTTTGAAGATTTGAAGACTGTTGAAGAAAAGATATTTCAACAGTACTTCTTAAAGTACAGACTAGTACTGGCATCTTTAGTTAGTGTTTCTATTCTTTCCAATGTTTTGTATACTCGTTATATGAATTTTTCACCCCATGGTTGGCTACACTTCAGCTGTATGATATATAGAGAGTTCTACAGCAGAGAGAGAGACAGAGAGAGAAAAATAGCAAAAGAGAAAAGGGAATTGGGTCTCCACTGGTTTGAAATCATCTTTTGGCTGCAGCTGGCTAGCAGAATGGTCTTTGAAATGCATGTGACTCCTCTGAAGCAAAGCCTGCCAAGAACACAACTAACATTTCATATTAAAAAAATATACATCTTTTTTATGGAGTCTTATTTTAAAATGTTTATGATCTAAACATTCTGTTTTAAGACTTGCCAATTTCATTCTCAATAGTATCAACTTCTACACTGCACTAACAGCCAAAAGTAAATACCCTGAGGTAACAGCAGCACTAAGAATAATAATGCTATTAAAAGTCTAGAAAACTTATTATTTGATTTAAACCTTACCCAGCGCTTCCAAAACATTAAACAAGATTTAAGTCACGTAACTTTCATTAAAATCAAAACAAGAGTTTTTCATGAATTAAAGACTTGATGCTGCTCCCAAAGAAATCAGTATGATTTTGGCTGTTCAGTTCAGCCTTCCTCTGCTGGGACTGTGGAAAACATTCACCTGTCAACTTCCTGCATCTATCCACAGCTACACTTTGGTTGCTAAATTAATTTGGCTTCTCTTTTCTTTCTGTTTTTTACCACCATGTCAAAAATACCAAAACTGTTTATAGGAATACCTTAATTTGGTATCCATGTAATTGAGCTTTTGTTCCAAATATTTGCTCCAGACTGCCTGACCATTCCCATCTGTTCCAAAGATTCTGTTTCACATTAACAGCACTAGCTTTAAAATTCTTCAAAAAGATGAAGCATAATGTACTCCAGGAATTACTGTTCACATTTAATAGAAACAATAGCAAAATGCACATCATGTTCACATATGCACTCAATGAAATCCTAGCCTAAGAATGAGCACATAAGAACATGAGACTTAATAAGATAAGATGAAAAATATCTTTGTGAAATGAAGTGTTGTCTTCTTTGACAAGTAGGCTTTCATTTCCATGGCATTTTCCATGTTTGGTTTGGTTTGGTTACAGCTACTTCATGAACTTAATGATAAGACTCATAATCCACTGCTATGCTACTCTCCTTTGCAAATCAGGAAGTTACCTAGCTGCTGAAGAGCAATAGTGGGCTTAGAAAAAGCACAGAGTAATATATTAGATAAGTGATCAGACATTCATGGAGGCGGTACAGCTGTTCTCTTTGAGCCATAACATGCTGTATCTGACAGTATAGCAGAGATGTATAGCTCTTCAGGGAGAAGGCTGCCATGCACTGTAAACACCTGCCTCCTATACCATCCCTATGAAGATCTGACCATGTGCAGTGATTAGCCGTGGCCCCACAACCTTCTCAGTTCATCAGAGAAGTAGGTTTCTAACACTAAGAATAATAATTCTTGCATTCTTTTTATACTATGATCTGGCATAAAGACCAGAAGTAAAATTACAACTTAATTGAACCAAAAAAAAAGTTTGACATTTTGCAATAAGCATTAAGTGAGACTGTCAGAATTCAAAAAAACAATGAAAATAGTGTGAAGAGCTTCAATGATTGGAATAAATTAACAATATTTATATATATAAAGCATAGGTTTCTTGTAGCCTGCCAACAGAGGGTCACTCAGGCTCTCTGAAGGAACTACCAATGTACCAGACATAGCGCAGTAACACTTAGCTCATGAGAACTATATGCAGGTATAACCTATATAACCCTGATATGTTGGAAACAGGTAGGCATTCTTGGAGCAGTAACTGCATTGGTCTTTTTCTAATGCTGTGATGGAAGAGATTCAGAGGAACTGCTGATTTTGTACAGTTTAGACTATTCCTACCAATGTCAGAATTTCAATATAAAGCCCGGGACACTTAGTTGCATTCTACAAACCAGAAAAACAAACAAACAAACAAACAAAAAGCCCTTTGCACTTTCAAGAGATACAAAACAACCTTAGAGAATACTCCAGAAATGGGAAGATATACTTTGTGCAAGTCTTCTGTTGCAGGTGACACTCAACTACTTCTCAAACAACTTAGCAGAGAACAGCACACAAGTCCACAAAGGACAGCCCATCTGGACTAGTTAGGGACCTGAGTATCTGAACCCACACTTGAATGTCTCAACAAAGTGGAAGAGCAGACTGGTTTGTCCTGCTAGAGCTTCTTTCACTAGAGACATTTAAACCACTTTAAGTTCACAATTTCTTTTCAGTGGGCTGGACAATGCCTATCTGCTTTATTTTCTCCTTCATCACCTCAGTACTTTCTGACTTGTTACTAACCAGTACTGCTAAGTAGCTGCAATGCATACAACTGCAACTGATAAAAACTGCCGTGTTGGGAACATTAGGTTTTCAGCAACTTCATATATTATTAAGCATTTTTGCAGTCGCTTACTCCAAATTGTCAAACTTCTATCTTCTCTCAAACAGAAATGTTTTAGATTACGTCTTCTCAAATATCCACTTTCTTATAATTATTTTCAACCAATATAGAACCACTGGTTTTATGAAATAGACTGGCAGTTTTGAACACAGAAATTCATGTGGCAGAGGAAATAACTTTTTCTTAGTTTCTCCATAGTACCATAGCCAAATTATGCACTTACTTGTCCAATAGCTAATTATATACACTGTGCCTCTTACAAAAATGATCATTTCTGTCCTGGTTTCAGTTAGGACAGAGTTATTTTTCCTCCTAGTAGCTGGTAGAGTGCTATGTTTTGGATTAGGATGAGAAGAGTGCTGATAACATGCTGATGTTTTAATTGCTGCAGAGCAGTGCTTACACTAAGCCAAGGACTTTTCAGCTCCTCGCTCTGTCCTGCCAGCGGGCAGGCTGGGGGTGCAGCAAGAGCTGGGAGAGAACAGCCCCAGGACAGCTGACCCAAACTGGCCAAAGGGGTATTCCATACCATCTGACGTCATGCTGAACAATATATAGGGGTGGCTAGCCAGGGTGGGGGGCCGGCTGCTCGGGGTTGGGCTGGGCATCGGTCAGCGGGTGGTGAGCAATTGCATTGTGCATCACTTGTTTGTACTTATTATTATTATTATTATTATTATCTATCTTAATAAACTGTCTTTATCTCAACCCACAGGCTTCACTTTCCCGTTTCTCTCTCCCATCCCAGAGAGGGAGGGGGGAGGGTGAGTGAACGGCTGTGTGGTGTTTAGCTGCCGGCCGGGTTAAACCACAACAATTTATCTCCTGAATTGGTATCAGACAATGCTATCCTAACACTTAGCAATTCTCTGTACATTTTAAGAAACAAGTCTCTCCTATACTTCCTCTTCCTTTGATTGAAACTACCTAGGCTGCATCCTACACTCCTCGCTCTGGTGTATAATTTGGGATAATAACGTGACATTCTTTTAAAGTGAAATATCTTAATAAGGGCTGTTACTACTCTGCTGTGTCCATGCTGGTGTTTTGACTGAGATCAGGAGAACATGTCTTGAGCAAATCCCCTAGCCATCCCTGCTTAGCATGCTCTGGTTTTCATGACAGGATTCCTTTCCAATGAGACTAAACGACACCCCAAGGACACAGCTTCTGTTTTTCAATGCTTAATGGGCACATGACCAGACCAGAGCTACTCCAACACAAACCTCATTCAAAACATATACAGTGGGGTGGTCAGGGCTGTTGAAGTAAGTGCTTCACTCCTACCACACCAGTGCTGCTTGCTAGATGGGGCTCACACCACCACTCCCAGCCCCAGCCCTGGAGTGCTCCAGAAAGGCTTTCCAATTAGGGTCTCCTCGGGCAAGGAAGAGGCAGGTCAAAGTGCTCACCCATAGGCTTGTTTTTTCTGGGCTGTATCTTATCTGCTAGAGCAAGGAGAAGGTTTTCTCCTGGCCTGATGTACATGCAGGCTCCTGGATGCTCTGTGCAGCCAGACTCCCCACAACCCCAGGGAGCCACTTCCAGGAGGCAAAAGAGCAGAATATTTCATTTGGAGAACAACTCAAGGAGAAGGAATATGAAAAAATCTGATCTATTATGATGTGCACTGAACAGACTAAAACTGTCAGTAAAATAGAAGTGAAGGGCCAGTGGACTAGGATGCTGGCTAGATGATGAAAGTGATTACTGAATACATACCAAGCAAGAGGTCATGTTAAGAGCAAAGACCAGACATTGCAAGTCTTTACTTGCCTTCCACTCATACCAGCTTTCAACAGATTTTTGACTTAACAAAGAGTACCGATTTGATCCCTAAGCGATAATGTCATGGGAAAGATTTATTGTGCATTTTTTCCTGTGAGGCAAATATCAAATTATTATCATGAGATACAAAAATGGCTTTCCTATTAAAAAGGAAATCTTGACTCATTCCATGTTAACAGAAAAAATAATAATCATCAAAACTAGTTCTTTTCCAAGGAGATTTTAATAAATGGGAATTTTTACTACAAAAATGAGCAGACTAGGAACACAGAGCAAAGTGCAGTAGTACTGACACTATGCTTATGTGCATATATGGAGATCCATATTGCTTTAGAATGAATATTAAGAAGACATTAGCTATGGTAAAGTGATTAATGAATGTATCTGCCAGTCTCATCTTCTAACCTGCAGCCTTCCTGGATTTCTGGGAGCCCAGAAGGTTCAGAAAAGCTCAGATAAACATGGACCCTAAAGAGCAGTTGCTCCACTGGCCTAGCCCATATTCTCTTCTTTTGATCTTGATTAGTACCAGAATTGGGGATCAGGCTGAGGATTATTTTTAATATTGATTGTTTAACTTAAGGTAGAAAACCTGATGTGAAATACTTCCTAGCCCACCTGGGATATATGGGGTCCCGCATCTCTGGGCAGACTATAACAAAAAGAGGCAGAGGCAGATCCAGCTCACTTTGTGTGACAATAATAACCAGTGCCTCTGAGCTTGATCCACAGAAAAAAATGGAAAGATTTGCATTGAGTTTGTGGGCTTTGATAATTTGGCTGAGAAAGATATAAATAGCAGTAAGTAGCAAAATAATATTTAATAATAATAATAATAATAATGTAAACAACAGGTATTCTACACCATTAATGAACTACTGATTAGTAAACAAAAAGGTGCAGTGCTCTGCAGATAAACATTTCGGGAGAATGGGAGCAGAGAAAGCAAAAGTTTCCTTCATTTGTTAAATACATGAAACACTGCTTATTTTAAATGTGAAGTTTATGTATTTTAAAAAAGAATCACATGCCATTTTTTTTATAAGTGAAGATAACTTGGTAATTAAACAGCATGGGAAGAAATAATAACTTTGAAAAAGAAAATCTGTGCAAGTACCATCTATATTTGTCCTGTGTCAGATTTGTTTAAGATGGCACCCAGGTAATAATGTCAAGTGAAATTGGCTGAATGTCTTGATGTTTTTAAAACAGCTTTTTCACAAGGATTTTTTGTAACAATAATTACTTCTTTTGTCTTTCTAGATATACTATATCAAAAAAACTTACAGGCAATCTTCCCCTACAACACACACATACACTTCAACCCACTCTTACTTTAACCTGTTTTCATTTCAAATTTCTTGAAAAAGGCAGCAAAACAGCAAAACCCACAACACTAGAAAATCTTTAGGGAAATTGTTCCAGATTAATCCTGATATACCCAGTTAATTGAAAGCTTTTTTGTTTGTTTAAACTATTATTATCTATTATTAATCTATTTGTTTGCTCTAATGGTTGGTTGGTGATTTTTTAAACAAATTTCCAAGAGTACAGAAAATCTGAATTAATTCTGGTGGCTTTTAATTTTATTAAATAGACCTATCTGCTCCCCATTCCCTATGAAAGTGTATCATTTTTATTATTTTTTTTTTTTAAAGGGTGAGAAAAAGAAAAGAATTTTACGGATAGTATAAAGCAGAACCTTGCAGGTCACTAGCACAGACTCACACTCACACTGCAGGAGTAAGGTGGGAAAGAATCAGATGTCCCACAGATATAAGCAACCTTTTATTCTCTTTCTTACAGCAGAAAAGGGTGTCAGGGCTCCAAGGAGCAGCCTCAAAGGAAGGTGAGATTTTTGTGCCATTGCAATTGGGGACATCAACCTCAACTCTGAGGTTTAAGACCACCAAGGTACTGCTCCAGATCTTCTGAAAGGAGGCCAAATAATATCTAAATGGGCCTTTTTGCAAATATGGAAGACTGGCTTTGCTTTGATTTTCAAAGTAAAAGCAAAAGAACTTAAAGAAATCTTGTAGTAAGTTTTATTTTTCATAAACCCAGAGAAATGGATTTTTTCTCCATTTTTGTTGGCAGAGAAATTCTCTCCTCTCTCACCCCAACCAACACTGCTCTGTCTGCTAAATAGTATCTTAGAGGCAAAGCTTTCACTTCAGAGAGTAATTGACGGGCATCCTTCCAATTTCTAGAGCTACCCTCTGCTTAGTTTTATTGTAACATAATATACTGTTATGAATAATAATGTCGACCTAGTTTCCTGCAGTGATGAATGTGTGCAGTGTGCCAGCACAAGGAATTTGCTTTACATTGTCTCTTTTTCTCTTTTCGTCTCATCAGAAGAAGGAGGAGTTGACAATTTTCTTGCTGAACTCTGCAGCATAAGTATAGGGAAAGGGGGAGCAAATATAAAAAGTATGTCTTCAACAGCACATCCATACTCAAGAAATTATGAACACGAGAAATAAGGATCAGAAACCAGGAAATCTTGCACAGGAACAAGAGGAACATTAAGATGACAGAAAAACAGCATTCCAATGGTATTTTTGACTCCACTAACATTTTGTAATGCATGCCTTTTCTCTGAAATTGCTTTTTTTAAAATATATATATTTTTTTTCTAAATATAATAAGGAATGATTTCATGCGTGTTACCCCCCCTGCAGATCAAGAAAATACTTGCACAGTGCGACAAAGGCAGCACATCGTTGGTAGGCCATATTCAAATTATTCATACAAAAAAAAAAGTTTCAGTGGCAATAATGATAGTAGGTAAAAAGAGATGAAGTGACACGGGCAGGATGATATCTAGAATTGAGCTTCAGAAATCTGGCTTGAGATGTGTACATCCTCAGCACACCACCTTCTGCAGAAGAAGAAAAGAGCACCTTCTATCTCTCTTTGTTTGAATGTCAATGAGTGAAGACCACAGTGGCTGCACAAGGCAGCAAGACCTTTGGGGCATGAAGTCTGACCCACTCCCAGAGATTTCTTCATAAGAAATGAAGGAAGAGTTTCTCTGGGAACTGGTGTGAAGCAGGCACACAAAATACTATCAACACATGTTATTTCTCCTCTCAAAAAATAAAAAGTTGTCTTATCTAGTTTAGTTGATAAGTATAAACATATACACTGAACAAAGAGTTTCTTTTGTTTTTATTTTCATCTTTTTGGAGACTGCTTCCATGATTTCACTCACACATCCTCAAAGCTCTAGTCTGTGAGAACAGAAAGAACAAATCTGTCCTGGCCTTGAAGCTTCCATTCCTCTCAGTCAACAGAGAGCTGACTGTGTAGCTATTAGGCTGCCAGGGAAAAACAGAACAGGCAAAACAGTTGAGAGAAAAAAAACAAAAAAAAACCAAAAAAAAAAACAAAAACAAAAAACAAACAAACAAAACAAAAAAAAACAGGAAGTGATGGGGTGCTAGTCACAGACTCAGCTCAATCCCTCACTACTAGGCACAGGTGTTTCTAAAACACTGTTCCTGCTCCCTTGGCAAGGAGCTCACAGGGACAAGGGGCTGGCAAGAAGGAGTGCAAGCAGCTGAAGTCTTGTTATGGCCCCAAAGGGCACGAAAGAGATGCAACAACATAAGAGAGACCCCACACTGACTCCCATGTCTTCCTCCCAGCTCACAAGCACATAAACTTCAGCAGCCCCTGTGAATTCAGGAGAAACCAACATCATGTGTTGTGCCTCCTACAACTTTTTCCACTGCACACTATGCACACTAAGAACCTTTGGATTTCACCGCCTCAGTCACAGGTAACCAAGGTCAAGCAAGGACATGCCTAGACAGACTCCACTGAGAAGCAATACTATATGATTGCATTCAGTTTGGTCTATAACAGAATGCAGGATCACATCCTGTGTATTAGCTGATCATTTTCCAACGCTTAATTAGTTTTCATTAGGATGCCACTAATAGCATGTGCACTATACACAAATTAAAGAAATCACTGTGTTGCCTAGTCATTTCAATTTTTAAAAATAGTCTGTGTTTTCTGTCTTGCATGCTTCAAATAGTTTACAAATAGTTTGATCTTTCTAGAGTCATGTGCTTAATTAGTAATAATTTCTCTTACTTTGCCTAGATCTAAGCCTTTCCACATAACATCAGCAAAAGCACTGAAATGTATGCCATTCTCATAAGTTAATAGATGACAAGAATACTCTCACGCTTACTTAAAGTGTGGTTACTTAGTCCTCACGGGAATGTTTTTTAATTAAGTGCTTCATTAGGGCATTAAGAGAGTCATACCTTTTTAGTAAATACTAATGAGAATGATGAACAGTAATAATTTCCTACTCAGCAGGAACTTTCATGTTACAGGAACCATGTGCAATTTAGACTTTTGACTGTTAAGTGCATTTTTAAATAAGGTATTTTATTTACTTATATGCTGTTTGATTACCTTTAGAAGTGACCTTATATCAGGTCTAATAGAAAAGGGACAAATAGCACTTTGTACTATTTGTTTCCTCTCAAAGACGTATGGCAACAACAGCAATGCTTCAAAACTAGTGCCAATTGGCTCATTTTCCTTGTTCAAGCGGATCTGAAGAGCTGGAAGCTTCCATAATGGGATCAGTGCTTCAGGTGATGGAGCACAGGTGCATTCAATTCTGTTAAAGAAGGGGTTTGCAAAACATCTCCATGGGTGTATTAAAAAAGTATTGGGAACATTCTTGTTATGCTCAAAGTAAGACACACCAAAAATGCTACAGTTCAAGATCTATGACTTGTACAAAGGTTATTGGCCCAATTTCTGAAACCATTTATCTCATCCCAAATGTTTCTCTATATCAGTTTTAAAAAAACCTACCTATACTTGAATATATAAATTGGAGCATCTCGGCAACATTTTCTGCAAGGCATAAAGCCTGTCAGAATTTCTTACCTTTGCCAGCTGGAACACATCAAGTATATTTTATGTAGTTGCAAATGGGAACTATTCACAGCAGCTGGGGACACTGTACTTACTATAGGAAGAAAAAGAATCACAGAGGTGGAGGAGAGAAAAATACATTCAGTAGGAAACAGGCTGAAATGGATAAATGAATAAAATTTTGAACAAAGAAGTCATACATAAAGATGCTGATTTATACTGGAAAGATATGTAAATGTCACATTCTGTACTCACTAATTAATCTAAAATTAATTTAATCTTATTTTATCTGGATTGACTTATTTAAAAATAGTTTGTATGAGAAAAAAAAAAAAATCAACTCTTACGCTAAAACCTGTATATCACTTCTTCTAACAACTATTCTGGAAAGGAGACTTAGTTGCAGAAATAATAAAACATTCTTTGCATCTCATTATTCCATGTTTCTATTTCATATCAACATTTTGATACATTCCTTTTTTAAAGTTAGTGGATTTAAAGTAATACAACTTTATTGGGGCTTACTTCATCCATCTTTAAAAATTATATTTTCTACAGTAGATTTCCAAAAGTTTTTACACATTTGACATCATGACTCTATCTGCATGTGACAGAAGGACAAAATGACACCTCACTGACCCTGCTGTGGTAGCAGAGGGCTCCCGTAAGCACAGAGAGATGCAAGAGGGATCCACTTCAACAGGATTGTATGTGCTCACAGGTGCTTCTGCTACAACATCTGCCCTCCAAAATCAGGCTGCAAATCAGATACTGAATCACAGTCAGGATCTCACCCCTTGCTCTTCCTCGGAGAAAACCAAGCTGTAATGCTAGTCACATCTATATGAATGCCTCCACTGGGTGATCAGCAGAGGTTTGCTGACAAAGAGCTCCAGACTGCAGGCAGTTTTCATTCCCCTCTACACAGACGCCCAGGCAACAAGTGATTTACGGAGGCTGCTCGCTGCTGCTCACGCTCCCCCCAGCAGGTATGTGACCCAGCCCCACCTCAAAATCAAAGACATCAGTGAAGTGTAGTCCAAAATGCCAGAGTCCATAGATAAAAATACTGACTCTATCTTTCTGTTATTAATCTCCCTAGTTTTTGTTTGTGCATATTTAATAAGGCACATCTCTGTGACTCTTGTTTAAAGGTTTACTATAGATATGCTAACCTAAAAAAAAAATACCCTGTTTGCATGCAGTGAAGACTTATAAGATTTACAGTTCTTCAGCACAGGCTTGAGCTGGTTACAGTCATCTCATGATGTATCTGAACATCAGTTTTTATATAAACTGTCTAAGCTTTGTCCACTGTTGCAGTGTAAACCAACATGAAAACAACTCCCACAAATATGGTTAACTTGAGTATCCTCATTGACAGAACAGAAAACTGTATCACCAGGCCAAGCACTTAGAAAATCAAAAGCAGAAAAACTAAATTAGATTAAAGTAGATCTGGAACATGTGATCCCTGCAGTGGATTCAGGAATCTGTCCCCTGACTTCGGCCAACATCCCCAAATCTGCATAGATTAAAAAACAACAGCAATAAAACAAAAAACATCAATTTAATAGTAATTTTTAAAAATGGTAAAAAATATTAAAAAAAAAAAAGTAATAGTAAAAAAAAATTTAAAAAAATGCAAATGGACAATAGAGGAGTACAATAAAAAAATGTTTTCCCATTGTAAGCTAGACTAGAAAAGTTGTGACCAGAAGCAACTACTACTTGGCAGATATCTGGAAGGCTCAATGAAAGACTTCCTGTCTGCCAGTACATTTTTTTAAAATGTCACTTTTACTATCTACTGTTTACACCAGAAAAGGCAACAAAAAGCAGAAAACATCACTGCCTAACTTTGGACATCTTAATGGGAACTTTCTTATCTGAACATTCATTCATTATTTTTTTTCTTTTTATCCTGGGGAAACCTGTTCTAAAAATTGTAGTGAAACCACCTCACATCTTCTAGAATTTAGGTGAATCACGTGGCTAATAAAACAGTGGGAAGCACTTACTGCTACTATTATTTGCCATTTAAAGAAAAATAATGAAATGTTAGTTGCCACCTCTTCAACCCATAACAAATTGTACTTCTCCTCCCCCACCAGTGTTGCTCAGCCCAACCCTAGTATTTCACCCCTACAGCAGAAGGGAAAATTTGGAGTTTTCATATCCCTGGCTTGAAGTGCTGTTCGTGCCAAAAAACTCTGAAGAGCCAAAAGCCTTGAGGCAAATAAGGCCAACCATTCAGAGGAAAAACACAGGGAAACTCTGAGAACAATCCACAAATGCCAAGTGATTTCCACATGAAAACCATCACTCTGTTAAGGTTGGATGTGCAGGTAGACTTATATAGGAGATTTTGTCTATTTTCTATATCCCTGTTCTCCATTGCCTTCCAAGGTCAAGGAAGACTTGGTCACAGTCCCCGCACTACACCATTCCTGCTGCCCAGTATGCAATATAGCTGATGAAGCTGTACTCAAATTGCTCAAGAATTGCTTCTGTCTCAAGAGTTAAAGGCTGTCCAATCTAGTTGAAGAAAAAAACCAAACCAAACCAAAAACCTTCAAAACTACATATGGACAAAAAAGAATAAAATAAAAAAAGAAGCCCTGCAGGTTATTCATTATTAATCCCACTTATTTTCTCATATGGTATTAGTTACACGTTACTTGAGATTTTAGAGCAATTTCTAGCTTTAAGCAAATGTCTGCTCAAGTCAAAATTAAGCATTAATTCATGAGAGAGATTTTAGACTTCAAGTAGATTTTTTCCAATTAGTGCCTCATAACAAAGTAATTGTTGAATTAGTAATACATTTGTCAATCCTAGTAAGTAATTATAGGTAATATATATATAAAACAAATTACTGCTTCATTTTAGAATGTGAACAGTGAAAGTTTGCCATGAGGTTCTAATTATCTACTGCATATGAGTCATGCCAAAACCAGTGGGACAAATCATACCTTAACTCCTAATGCTAATGTGACCCTGCTGAATATGGCTTCCCTGCATTATGGCACCAAACCTGAGAGCAGAGCACACAGTGGGACTTGTACAGGTGCAGCAGCTGGCCCATGTTCCCAAAAAGTTAAAGAGTAAGGGTGTGAACTGCAAAATGAGAACAACTACAACAATCCAGCTTAAGCAATTTAGCGCTGGGGGCCAAACCTCTAACAGGAATAACTAATGGCTTCTTTTCCACAAAACAGTGAACAAATAAATATGCATGCTATGCCAAAAATAACACCTAGTATTCCAAATTTATCTGAAGAGAGATAAAAACACGGGCAAAAATGAACAACTTTTGACTGACAGGTTCTCATACATAAAGTATGGACCCTGAAAGATGCTAGAGAGCCCTAACACCTATCAACTCTCTGTAAGCAGTGAGAAGGACTGACACAGAAGATTTTTAGAAAACCTGTTAAATAATTCAGGGATTTCTCCCTACTGTGCAGCTGATCTTCAGCAGTTTTCATGGAGTGATGTGGGTGGTGTGGGACTACAGTCTGAATGAATTCTTAACTTTGAAAGGTGATCATAACTTTGTATTACTTTGTATGCTGAAAAGCAAGCATTAAAGCATGACAGAAAGCAATCTGACACAAATACTGAATTTTACAGGAAATAGAATAATTAAATGTATAACAAGGAAAATTAAGGGGCACGTTATATTATTTCCAACACACATGTCAAAGGGAAACCAAGAAACAAATTTTGCATTTTGATTTATGCACAAGTTCATCAGGCATCTAAATGACTTGTCTTAAGATATCTTGCATTTTATGCATTCCTGTGCCAGAAACGCAATTCTCTAAACTCAGTTGTTCAAGTGAGATACCTTTCCCTATGGATTTGCTGGCATCAGGCAAAAATCTAAGGGCCAGACAACAGTGAGAACCAGCTGGGGAGGGGGCTGTAAAAACACAGAAGAACAGAGACAGCACTTGCCTTAGAAAATCTGCACTCATCTGCAATCCAGACAGGACACAAAAGCTGAAGGAATTGTTAAGATACAATGTATTAAGAAAAGCTAAGAGAAGAGAAGACTCGAGTTTATGTTGAGCTGGGACTCAATAATGAATCATATGTTCAGGAACATGTTTCTGCAGCTTCTTTTTCCTCAGCTGGATGTTTCTCCTCAGCCAGCTCCTAGATCACAGAGGGACTTTCTGCCTCCTTTTCTGTCAGGCCCAAGGAATCCCTACATTTTTCAAATACTCTCCCTTGTTCTTTTCTCTTCAAAATTGGCCTGACAGAAAAATCAAATGTTGGATGATGGCTATGTCCTGGAAGATCTCTGCTTGCACGCAAGCCCTGCATAAAGAAAGAAAATAACAAGCAATAACTTCTTGATTTAACATATGTCACATCTCTACCTGTCTCCATCCTATTTTCACCTTTAGTACAGGAAGATAGTGAAGAAGTTGTTTCACAACTACTTTACAATTCCCAAATGCCTTGGACCTTGATACATGGAACCTCTGCATATGCCTAAAATGCAGCCAAGCTCCTGGCTGTTGGAAGTGTTGTCCTGACATCTTTTGGAGAGTTGTTGGTGTGCATTCCTTATAAAGTGGATTTGCCAAAGCAGTGATATCAGGATTATGAGATTCAAATTACTACTGAAATGGCTATTTACAATTTCAAGAGATTCTCTCAGTGACAACAGAGAGGGGCCACATGAACACTAGGTCAAATGCTTACGTGACAAATGGGTTAGCAATAGAACTTGGACTTCTGCAAGAAGGGCTAATGTTGGGAAGCCTCCTGTGATCTCAGGAAGCAGGAACCAGGAAACATATTTAGAAATGTAAGCAAAAGCAGAGGCCAGCACGAGGGAAAAACAAAGCGTCCAATTATTGTAACAAGACAGATGTCTGTAGCCAAAGGACCAGGGAGGTCTACGCAGGATACATGTGGTGCTACAAGAGGAAATGCAGTGCAGAAGAAATCCAAATATAGCAAGTAAAGATATGTTGGACTAACTGAACATAGATGCATCTACAGAATGGCACTTCAGTGGAGGTTGACTTATGCTTGGCATATGGGTAAAGCAATTAGCCCATCAAGAAAATCACATTAGATTACAAGAAGTAATAATCCTATAATGTAATACAAAAGGAACTGATTTTACAGATTAAAAAAAAAAAAAAAAAAAAAAAAAAAAAGAACCACAGCCTGGTTTCTGCATATTCAGGCTGCTGAGCAATAGGACCCCACTGTACACTGTCCATCCTGGTGCACTTGTCACTACACTGCCCTACAGTTAAAGAATACAAATGAGAAAACACTATCACAGCAAGATTTGTACCTGATAAAAGCCAAATAAGCTGAGAAAGGCCAATTAGTTACCTGACTGAGGGATCAGAAACTGACCCTTAAGAAATCACTACCATGTCTGATGCATGGTGAGAGGCATCTCATGGGGCTAATTGTGGTTCCTGGCACACTGACAGACACCAGCAGGTGAACCCGTGAAGAAAGTAGCCAGAAAGGAAAGACAGGGAGACCTCCCCATGATGCTCTTCAACACAAGGTTCTCACTGGATGTCCTATACAACTAGAAAGAACCAGTTTGTTTAGGAGCAAGCAGCATCTCTGCCCACAGCCTATCAGATCCATAGCAGACAACCTCTGCTGATAGATGCACATTCTATAATGATTATTCATCACCTTACATTTTTACCTTAATGGTACCTTAGAGCTTGATTTTTTATATATCATATTAAGTCTTTTGCAGGGAAAAAAAAAAAAAAAAAAAGTCCTTTTTAATTTTTTTTCCAGTGATGACATAGTATATTTTCTACTTGGAAAAAACAAACAAACAAAAAAAAAAAAACACTCAGCAAGAAACAGAATGTGAAAGACTGAAGGGGAGGTCTGCATGAAGAGACCTGAGATAGCTGTGACTATCACTGTTCCTCATTTAGGCACCAAAATAAGCAGGGTAACATAAATAAACAGATTAGAAAGTGGGCTACTGGGTCATAATTAGCATATTTTTGCTATGCTAAAGCATAAGTACTCACATGCAGAAAAGTTTCCTCCCAGAGGCTTCCAGGCAAATTGTGCTAAAGGTTGAATCACTGGCTGACTACAAGATGAAAGAGTTATCAGTGCATGAGTGTTTAAAAATCTTTATCTCCCAACAATTGGTCAGTCTTAAGCACCAAGGAGTATTAACTCTCCACAGTCAAAGCACACAAATCTTAAATTAAACATGTTCTTCTTCAGTCACTTGGAGGTATGTGCACAGCCACAGTAATATTCTCTTACAAAATTCAGCCTAATTTATTATGTCCTGGGGTAATGACATAAGACCATGCCTTATCCCAGTCCTTGTTCATGCTGTTTGTGTAAGAGGATCTGAGACCTTTGCTTTTGATGTGTACTGAACACCATCTTTGTTATCACCCTGTTCAAATCTTCTAGTAAGGGCTTAAAAATTGTTCTGATGAGATATTTCTGGTAAGGGCTTTAACATGTTTTTGATGAGTTATTTCATCCTCATCTTTTTCTTTCGACAGAGGATGGAGCAATGAGAAATTCCATATAGTTTCTGAAGATATCAGTAAAGAGTTGGTAGCAAACAAGTTGCATAGTCACAAACTCCAAGAACAAGAACTACAAATCAGATTATCTTGACTGAATGCCAATGTTTAAACAGGAAAGTAACATCCAATTCCCAAGACAGAGCAACACCAGAGAGAGACCAGTCACAGAGCTCTCCCAAAATAGCGCAGGGTGCAGATGGAGCCACATGAATGTTTCTAATGTAAAACATCTTAAGCGTGCAACAGATTTAATGAAACTTTGAACAGGAGCATCAAGTGAGATACTGTTGCACCAATTAAAAGGAGCATGCAGGTGAAACTGATGTGATCATGTGAAAACATATGAAACATAAGTGAATGTGTGAAAACATAGAAATCAAGTGAATGTATGAAAATATATATGAAACCTGTCCATGTCAAAGCCCTCGTTATTTGACTCTACTCTGCACAAAAAAGACAATATTTCCAGTAATAGATATCATCATTCACAGCCTAGCCAAACACTGGGAAACATCCAGGGAGATTATGACCTAACTATCCACATCCTGGACTAAGAATTTCAAAACAAAAAAGTCTACTCACATTGTTATTTATGCTGAAATATTACCCAACTTCTTTACCACTTCTGAGTTCCAAAATATACTAATCATCTTCATAAGAATATATTATTTATTTCATTTTAAAAACTCATATACAACCTCCAGCTGAGGAAGAAGTGATGAACAAAAACATCTTAGGATAAAGTATCTAAAGAGCAGAGCTCCTGATGGGTTTGATTTACATCTGAATGGATTTAGTATCAGCATTTAAAAATTGCAGAAGTCTACACGACCCTCTCCAAACTCAAATTTTGTGACTCATAAACCTTTCTGAGATTTAAAACAGCTTGCTTTGCAGTGTATTCTGCATCCCGTATGCTGGGCAGTTAGGTGGTTGGGTGGACAGAAGTATTAATATTAATAGAGATTTATAAAATTATAGATGGTCAAACTTTATGAGCACTGACCCAAATATAGAGCATACTACCTCAGAATTAAATACATCCAAAAAAAGGTACAACTCCAGGGTGAAAGTAACTATTTGTACCACAAACAGTAACAGCAACATAAACAAACAAAAAACCACACTCTTTAAACATTGGATCACCTTGGCAGAGGTCCTAACTCAAAGAAGAGAACATGACAGTGACTGTTTAGCTCAAGGTTTCATAGATCGGCCTGAGCTGGCTTAGCAAAGATGAATGCAGTCACATGCAGTCACTGTGTGACATGTCAAAGGCAGTGAATGAAGAGAAGTAGAACAAGTGAGAAATATTTTCCCATTCTCCATAATCCATGTGTTGTTTTTTTTTTTTACTTTTTTTCTTCCCATATCTACAATATCAATACCCTATTAGCAAATCTAAGAATACCTAACATAAGGGCAGTCTGATATTTAACATGTATTCATTTTCAGAGATACATATTTTCTCTTTTTGAACAGAGAACAGAAAACAAAGTTTGGTGACTGCTTTTGCTAAACACTTCTTGCACAACCTGGGTAGATAACCAGCTGAGCCTTACATTGTGTGCCCATGATGCAGCCTAACAATGTACGTTCAATCTGCTAATGTGAAAGAGAACTGCCACTATATCTATCAAAGCTTTAGAAAGCAAAAAAGAAATCCAGTGCATATTGGAAACAGTGGGCTACCAACAGTACGCAGTTCTTTCTCACTCAGCCCAGCATTACTGATAGATCACTGCAGAGTATGTGATGGCTTATCTGTAGTGCCACCAATGCAGGATCTCCTTTTCAACTTCTAGGTCATGTCCACCAGTCAGTGAGATGTCTATGTAAAATTAAATATCCTTTAAATAAATCCCTATACTAATAAGGTGTAAACACTTTTGCATTACTATATAACAGAATATAAACTTCAAAAAACTTTTGAGAGGTCTTTGAAATCAAGAGCCGTCATCATGAAACTAAAAAGTATTTTTTTTGCTCATCTGAGAAAATTACATAGCAAAACAGATGTAAATTTTCACCTTTTGATTAGATACATCACCCACTAACTCAATACAATATCTATTGTTAATTCCTGCAGCTGTGGTTGTACATCCTTCCATTCTTTCCTATAGCTTAAAAAAAAAAAAAAAAAAAAAAAAAAAGTGACAGGAACAACTGAGAACAACTGAGAGCTATGAAGAGGAAATGTGATATCATTTTCCTATTGTTATCCAGAATTCCAGCATGACATGGATAGATGTGGAAGCCTATCTTTGACTTTTTCCAGATGTCTGTTAAACTGTATGAGCATTCCAGCTTTGTTTTATATGAATGTGTATTTTGTGAACTTCTTTGTTCAGGATTTTCTTTTTCACCATGTATGAGGGAATTTTGACAACATTTCAGACAGAACATGAGAAGTTGCAAAAATAATTTTAAAATTGATGTATCATAGATGTAGTGCAATCTAACTTGTGAAAAGGCTGTTGAGAGAACAGGATGGTAATGAACAGGTGGTATTTGCTCTCAAGGTGATGCAATTTCACTAGCTGAAATTTCTTTTGGTTAAAAGTCCTCATAAAAATATGATACCATGAGACTGCAGTACCAGAAGATATGGCCAGTCCTGCTTGGCTGTACAACTACTACCTTGGGTGGAATCATGGTTCAGATTATATGCCAACAAGATAAACCTGATCTTGGTTGATCTCCAAAGGTTTTCATTTGCAAACGGCTTCTTAATGACACTTTGGGCTTGAAGCTGAAGGATTTATTTGAACCCTGCTGTGACTAAAAATAATTATTCCTGTACATCAATTCCCTCCCCCAAATCTTGTTGGGGCAAGAGATGCATGAATTGCAGTCCAAAGGACTGTGGAAAAGCAAGTTCAGTATGGACTCCGAGCTGCTATACCAGAGACTGGTGGACAATATACCTGTACATTGCTGACTTCCCTCCTCCCCTTTTAATGCATCCTCTCCTCCTGCACATTTCCTTGTTCATGGCTTCTGAGCATCCATCCAAGGAGAAGTGCATGTTCATTTCTGCTCAATAGCTTCTTTCTGCAGAAAGCAGTGATTTACTGCTTGACCATATATAAAGGTACTGCAGATAACAATACTACAATTGCTTCCATTTTGATAACTAAATCACTGACATCTTTTTTTTCTATTAGATCTCAAAGTATTGCATCTCCTGCAATCTTACCTGTTTTACACCTCTCTGCACCTTTTTGGAAGCACCCATACTTGCAGTCAGGGAGGCTACTACAGAGCATCTTCCTACCTCACTGGTACCTAGTGTTTTAAACTTTGGACAATTCCATGAAATTCAATTTTATTAGTGACAAACGGCGCTTAAATTCTTTCATTCCTCCACCCACCCCAACCCCTTTGCTTACCAAGGTTGGCTAATTGGGTAATGCAATTAGACTGATTCTTGAAATTGCACAGGTTGCTGTTCAGTACAAAAACTTAATAACCACAAAAAAAACTCCTGCTGTAAGGAATAAGGTCCCTGAAAATGAAAATGTGCATGTAGGTGTATATAAACAGAAAGAAAGAAACAAGCACAATTGAATAGCAGTTTAAAGGCATTTATTGACCCCTTCCCACAGCACTGATTTTTTGTGTTTCAGCTAGTCTTATACTTTATCCTTAGGCAAAAACAAATAAACAAAAAACCAACTTAGATACCAATAATATGCTAAAGGATAGCCATGAAATAATGAGAATTGGTTGAATAGTGTTATGAACTTGGAACTGTCAGCACAACAGTATGAACTTCAGTTATTATTTTTTTTTACTCTTGTAATATTCATCTGTTGCAGTTTATGAGAGACTTAGCTGACATCTGCACAAATATAAAAAAAGTTAGCCACAAGAAGCATTTACTATCTCCTTTAAATTAGAACAGAAAAAAAGTCCAGACATAAATAAGGCTTTCAGCAGTAGGTCTTGTAATTCCACACTTTTTATATTGCAGCTGTGTTTAATTAACACTAGATCACCACACCCTCCAGGTGGAAGATTTTGAGGACCATTAAAATCCAGTTTGGCACCTTGACTGAGGTCTGTATTTCTAAGAATGACGGTTGGTTGCTAGACACTACAATAGAGCCTGTTCTGGGTATAATTTGAGTCCTTTGATGCTCTTATGGTAGAGGCAAGAACATGGGTTCTCTCAGAAACATTACATTATTTGCAAACTGACTTGCAGGGTCTTAGGAAAAGCAGAAATTTCTTGGAACCTGCTACGTAGCCAACTGTGGCATTGCCAAGAAACTGCAGGGACACAGTCCATGATTAGGTCACAATCTGGTGGCTTTAAAGGATGCATTAAAAATCATCCTCTTACTCTTCAATATTCTTGATCTGTGTGCCAAAGAGACCCTGAAAAAATATATATTTTGGTCAGGCTATATGAAGTTTCTTGTCATAATGACTTTACAGGTGAAGTGATTCATGAACCAAAAACGCATGTTAACAGTTCTGTGTCCTGTACACTGGGGGATGACTGTCCTCTTTTGAAATGTATGACTCTATTCATCATTGAAATAATTGGTAGGACTTACTATTTATTAACATACTCTAAATTACATTGCTCCCAATATCCTTCAGAACTGAAGTTCTTTTTTTTTATTATGAATAACATTTTACTGTTCTAATGAGTACAGTAAGAGATTGATGATACTGTATGCCACACTAGCTGGAGTACCTCAGGAACATTTACAAACATTCAGTGCTTTCAGCTTTAAGATAGGTGTTTGGTATCACTGATAATATTTGGAAATCAAGTTCATTTTCTGGTCGCTGGACTTTGAAAGATAGTGTATCCCACTTTCTTTTTTTCTAGACACATAAAAATATCATTATGGTTTTGTCATAAAATATTTTTCATTTACTACAGCTTTCAGATTTTTTTTTTTCACCATTGAAAATCTTACTGGTTGTAGTCTAGATGATGATTATAACATCTCTAAAATTCCTTTAAACAAAATCCGAAAGGAATTTGGTATGACAAAATTCAGCAGTAAAAATCATATATATGTATGGAAATGGTGCAGTGCTGCAGATCTAGATATTAGGAAAATGCTAGACTTGCAATGAAACAAAAGAGAAATGTTTAAGATTGAAATCAAGTCTTCCCTTCTAAACTCATTGAATGAGTTCTCTTCCTTCCAAAGATTTGAAAGGTATTTTTCCTTCTTTGGTGAGTGCAAAGAAATTTTACTTATTATTTTGCCTTGTGTTAATATAAGCATGACAGGTGTGCTGCATGTTGTTTATGCAAAAGTTGTAAGATACAGAGTCTTCTTGCACCCTGTGTGGCTATAGATTCAGACACACACACATATATATATGGCAGAAATTGAAGGGAATTTTAAGGCCTTTTCCATTCAGAAGTGGACTCAAAATATGCAAAGTTCAGACATAATTTTACCCAGACTTGGGGCTGTGTTCTAACACACTGACACAGGAGAGCCAACCAACGCATTTCAAGTCCAAATCTGTGAAGAAAACATTTTTTTCCCCAAATGGCTCCATTCCACCTTTATGCGAACAACGTCTTTTGCTTTGTTTCACAGGATGATTTTTCCTTATGTCGCAGATTCCATGGAACAGCTAAGTAAACCTAGTCCTTTCCACTCCACGTTAACCTTGGGTCAAGATCTGCCTTCTGTCCTGAGCAGTCCCCAGGCTGCACCTCAGAGGGCTGCCACCCCAAGGCAGGACATCTCACCTTTTAGCTAGGAGCCTAGCCATGGCAGAGCTGCTCTGGTTAGCAGTTGTCATCTCAACTCACTTTTGCGGCTCATTTCCCAGCTGAGACCCAGAGCACACTGCTGACAAAAAGCATCCAGAGGTATAGCAGGCTCAAGACCAAGAGCTTGGTCCCAGCAATAAAAACTGGCTCAGACTTACAGAGTGGGTACATAAAAAGTCTCACAGTATCACGCTAACAAACTGAGTTTTCTAGGAACACTCAAAATGACTACATGACGAAGAGCAATACATAAAGATGTAAACAATCTAACACAGGATAAATCCTCAGAAATAAAGTGAAATATTTATTTTCAGTGGAAAGCATTTTTCTAAACAGTGTTCAACACACAAATATATTGTTTCCTATTTCTGCACAGTAACTCTCCTAAGACTCCCCACTAAATATTTATGTTACAGCGATTTGAATGATCAGCATGGGAACTTTTCAACATAGTGCTCTACACTAGAACAGAGATGTTGGTTTTTAAAGCACTGTGGTGTTGGTCCTTACATACCCCATACTGCTACAACAAAATACTGTAGATGAGCCAGAAAAAACACTGAAACTGTACTACTGGTGTGTGAGGTCTGTCCTTGTAAAGGGACACACAGCCCTGTAACTGGTTATGTGAGCAGCCTGTTTCTGACTTTGCTGGTCTTTTAAAAACTTTTCACAATACGGAAAGCAGACTTTCTAGTAATTTGGAGACATAAAAGCAGTTGGTATTGCATAATGTCTGGTAAGATTTTCACAGGAGGGTGAAGAATATAACTAGAAGACAAACAACAGAATAGCTACTTACAAAAATGTAAAAGGTTCCTTTTTGCATGTTTGTTTCTTAATTTAGCAACAGCATAAATCAACTAAAGAACTACTCTCCTCTACACACATCCTGCTCTCCTCTCTACTATTCAAGTTTTATCAAGTGCTTTCTCCTGCACAGCTGACCTTCATTTGTTTTTTGGTACTTCTGCCTTTAGCAGACAGAGGGAGACAGACAACTGCTACTCTGTCCCTCTGTCAGCAGCCCCCAAAACAAGGTGACAGTGATAGTCACAATTCTTTTATATCCCTGCAGTTTGGTGCACTCATCCTAGCTACAGCTGGGACACATGGCAAACAAAACTGCCCAAGACAGTATCAGTGTTAACAGGTCCACTGAGGGTTTCCTCTGGTGTAGCAACAGAACACCTTTGGAAGTCCATCAGCTTCAGAAACAAGCTATGCCCTGCATCCAGTGGCTTCCCAACTCTTCTCTCCAGTTCCAATCTGGCTGTCAAAAACACAGACTCTGAGGTGATCCCTTTCACTGACACTCAGTGTCAGACAACTTTCTGCTTCAGTTCATTTAGTTAAAATTTAGCCAAAGTTTCAATCTGTACTGCATTTTTAGTTTTATCTTGCTCTGAAAACATCTGATATTTATATTGTTGTACTCACATATTTCACAATGTAAATTATCACAGAAATTTAATGTAGATTATGAGATACAGTACTGGGCTTTCAAAATGTACTATGCTGCAACAAATACCCTCAAAGCACACAGCATAATTCCTTCATTCACTGCATCATGAACACAAAGAGAATTATAAACTCTAAGAGTGAATCCTGAAGTCAGTTTTGGACAGAAAACAAACAAATAATAACAAACAAAATCAACAGCTATTTGCCATTCATGTCATGTTCATTGTGAATAGTTTCATGTCAGGAAAATGGTGAGTTTGTATGTACTCTGGAACACGTGATTTCTTTTCTTTGTTAATAATCTTAAATGAAAGCATCTTAAATGAAGGAACACAAATAAGTATACTAACTTAATTCCAGCATGATTATATACATTTTGCAGAGGGTTTTATATGTCAATGCTGAAAAAGAATATTTAGAATATTGATGTTTTTTTACATGGAAGCAGGTGAATTTAGAAATAAAGACTCCATAAGTACAATGAACACTAACTTTCTCAACTGTTATGGATAATGCCCGGCAGGAAATTAAGCAAGACTTATCATACATGCCTAAGAAGCAATTACAGAAGCTTCTGTTTCCTCTGTTGTAAATTTCCTAGCTGCATAAAGTTACATTGGAAGTGTTGAAGCAATGATGACATTCAGCATGTACTGGATTAAAGTAAAATTAACTTGCATGTGGAGAATAAACTATTGATGCTTTTTATTTATTTATTTATTTTTTGTCATGCAAAAAACTCACATTAAAATCTTTCATTGTTTAGAGGCTTATCACAGGATGTGTTCCACATGATCTACTGCATGATGCTATAAATTCTTGAATTTTGGAAAAACTGAAATGACAATCAGAAATGGTCATTGGTAATAATGTACAACCACATGCCTTTCTAGGACCTTGTATAATGAACTTATTTGTACCAACATAACCCGATCTTACAGCAGTTTTCACAGCTAGGCATCCTTTTTAGTCATGAGTTCTTGATTCCACAGAGAGATCCATTTTTACACATTTCATGACTAAGACACTGCATATTGCCTATGCACAAAACAGTAAAAAACAAGAAATTTACAGGAACTATACTTCTTTATTCTTAATGTCATTCTCCCATCTTTCTGTTATTTCTTAAGTTTTCAGAAGTACTTGCCATGCAAAGCAGGTTTGGAAACATCTTAATCAGCTATGAACTCGCTACAGACAATGCATGCTTGCATTACTTGTGCTAATCTCTGAAGAATTTTCTGTCTCTCAGTGGAGATTTGGATAAATGGTTGTTGCTTTTATACTCATACAATCATTGCTTTTAAATTCATAATTTTACTGGGATAGCTGCTGATACGAGGACATTATCAGAATATTAGTTTATTGGAATATTTCAAAATTTTCAGTATTTTCAAAATACTTGAAGGCAGCCCTGCATGAAATGATGTGTCCAAATAGATGACAAGAGTCCATGAGATATATGGTCAGACTCTAGGCAGGTGTTCAACCAGTAAGTCATGGTATTTGAAAGTCCTGCATGCATCTGCCACACACCGTTGCAATAGAAGTAGGAAACTCTGAATGCAATTTCTTAATCCTCTGCCCTTTTATAAGTGAAATATTGTCTTTATTTCCAATGAATTTATTTCCTAGAAATATGCTGGCCTTTACAATACAGTACTTTTCAAAACCAACACAACCTTGAAAGGATCCTCTGGAGGATATAAAAGACATGAAATCTCACTAGATACAGAGGAAAAAGCACCTGGTACTCATTCCTATGAAAGGTCAACTTCAGTCCTGAGTCTGAGCTTTCAATAAATAGAGAATCCTAATTTGTTTGTACTGGATATTGCTCCTTCCTAATATAACCCAAAGCCCCAGGGACATGGTAGTAATGCAAACACAAGACCATGATTTCAGCCAAGAAATCATTTCAAATTTATCTAAAGCAGAAAGTTATGATTCCACAATGGTGGCATGCATTTGTTTAACATTCACCACGGCATTCTAGGAGCAGAGAAGTATCTGAATTTAGTTCCCATGATCTAACAGAGAAGCTATCTAGGCAACTTGGTGATTTAAGTCTATTCTCCCTTTTTTCTTCACATCACCATTTTGTAAATAAAGCATCCAAGGTATACACAGTAAATAAATGCAGAATTTCACAGAAATCTTTTGAAAGATTTTTAGGTATTAATTATGGATCCATCAGTTCTATTATTGGAGGTACAAGAAAAATATCCAGAAGTACCATAAATACCAATTTTGATATTCCAGCAAACATTGAATACAAACTTAATCAGTGAATAGCTAATTAAAAATACAGCTGAAAGAAAAAAAAAAATCTTAATTATATTTCTTAAGGAATAAAATATTGTTCTGAAAGAATAAGCTTTTCAATAGATCGGGTGTAGACTTCAACACCAAAAGATCGTACAGTCAGCACAAAATAAAAAATGGGTGTATACCACTACAACTAAGAGAAAAATAAATTGGAATATTTTTACAGACTACTAAATACAAGAAGAGGATACACTTATGGAGGACTAGTAAAATAAGGAATATTTTCACTAGCTTACAGAAAGTAAAGTTTAAAATGTACATCATGGAAAACGTTGCTGTTGCTGGTGGAAATGTCATTTCAAAAACACGTTTAAAATTAGTCCTACCAAAGAACTATAACAAGCACACTGAAGAACTTATTACCTCTATGTTACTTCTGTGTTTATTACCTCTATATTACCTTGTGATCAAATTTGCTTTTGCCTGTCTCACAGATTCTATATGCAAAGGGCATTGCTTAATCTAATAATCAGAATTTTATTTCATCAGAAGTACAAATTTAATAACAAAATTGTATTACTGCATGAATACTACTACATCTCAAAATCCAATTCTGTGTTATATGGAAATATCATCAGTGTAAGAAGACTGATTACCTGGCTCTTGATGGCTTAAGATTAACGCTGCTCACGCTTGCTGTATTTATCTTTTTCCCTCCCTATACAAACTCTCATTTAAAAGATTTCAGCAGAGTATTTAAAAATCAGTCAAAAACTCTACTTTCTGCTTTGCTCTTGCAGATGACCCAAATTAATCTGCTTCTAAATGTAAAAGATTATTAAAGGGATGATTGTCCTTAACTATAACTGTATAATGTTTAAGAGGTGAGAGTCTGTGTCATGCCTCTAATTTAAACATTTTTCAAGTGTTTCTATTACTAAATTGAAAACATTTTCAGAAGACATAATACAGCAGTGTGAAAAGAAAAACTGAAAACAGAAATGATCTTTTGATTCAGAAGCTGGCATTTAAATATGCCCGAAGTGACCTACAGAATTTGAAGACAAAGGTATACCCTTCTCTCATCCTTTTCTTAAACTGTCAGAAATTAGATGATTAACTACACAATGCAACAGATTTCAAAGAAAACATAGAATTAAATAAAAACATTAATACATTCATTTCTGATGTGAAAATGATGGAGTCATAGAATCAGCTTTATTTTTCCTGAAGGAGGAAAGTAGCAGAGAGAACAATCATTGTAGGAACATGTGGACAATTCAAGTATTTTATCCTAGGAGTATTTAAACCCAAATCAAAATAATTACAAAGTGGATTTGTTGGGTTTTTGTTTGTTTGTTTGTTTGTTTGTTTTTCCCATCTTTTGCCATTACACCTTTTCTCCTTCCTCGTTGTATTGCCCTTTGACTCCGTCTAGAAAGTATTGCACCAAAAGTCCTGGTCCACTTTTGCACTACCTACTCTCACTTCATTTACATGAGGGCAATGTATGGTGTAATTTGTTCAAACTCAGTGAGAAATTCAGTTCCAGCAAAATCAAAACAAAGATTAAATTTAAAGAAAAAATCAAATATTGCAGTATATCCAAAAATCCCTCACAATAGCATTTGCAGGTAGTGCCCATTCACATGGGGCTTTGAGCAAACTGGGAGACAGAATTCAAAACAGTCTTGAAATCATTCTGCAATAAACTGGCCAAGCACAAATTTCTGTTATAATGTAGGTGTACTCACTAAACCCTATATAAATATGGGTTTAGGAAAAAAAATACATTAGCTGCTCTGCAGAAAAGGATTTGTAGGGTATAGTGAATCACAAACAAAGTGGGATACAATGCTGCTGTTGGAAAAAAGAAAAAATACTAACACACAAACAGGTATTGTCACTTGTAGACATATAGGTAATTGTTATATTCAGAACGTATTTAAAAAATTCTCAGCTGAATTACTGTCTTACATTGGGTATTGAACTTCAAAGTACTATGTTGACCACTTGGAGAACACAGAAATAGACCAACAAGTAAACATGGCCCACGAAGAAAGTTTGGAGGGACTGAAGTTCTATGAAGAGAAGAGAATGAATGGAGTATATGTGACAGACATGACAGCAGCCTTCAAGTACTTAACAGTAACCAAAAAGAGAAATGGAAATGTTTTCTCCATTTCTACAGAATATTGAAGGAGCAACACAATCAAAATACCATTTTGATTAAGGGGAAAATAGTCCCTAATGATAAGCATCAGAAGAGACTACAGAATATTTCCAGTCAGGCACACGGGACTTAAGATAAACAGCTGTGAAAACTGTTTCACTAATAGTTGATCCCAGTCTGGATAGGGCAACAGAAAACTCCAGTCTTCTTGTCTACATTTCTATGCTTCTTATTGAGTGAAAAGAGTTGAATAAACATTAACAGCTAACTCTAACAGGCAGAGATCATAACACTGTGCAGATGCTACAGTCACAGTGTTGTCATTTCTCCAGCTATGGCTTAGCACGCTGCTGTAGTCAATTTCACAAAGCATTATTCATATAGCTGGGGAACAGGAAATACAGTAGGGCTGTGTCACCAAATAATTACAAGCAGAAATACTACCGAAGTACTTTCTGGAGTAAGAATTCTGTCTTTTCCTCACCTTCACAGTACCACATATTCTCCGATGCCATTTAATGACAATAATTTATGTTTCAACTAATATAACGAAGGACTTGGTATTTTTTTTCTCTTTGATCCTCAATGGTCTTTCTACCTTTTTTAACTTCTTCTGCACCTTGCAGATCCAGCATTCATAATGCCAGCATCATGTTCCCTACTTCATTAACTTTACCTGAAGTTGATCAACTATCGCCATACCAGTGAACCAAATGGTGCCAGTTCACTATGGCTCTGAAATTCAACAACTGATTTAATTTTTTTTATTTTTATTTTTTTTTGTATTGCTAGACTGTTAGAACTATCTCTGGAACAACTTTTGTTGGCTCACTTCTTTTCTCACAGAAAGTTGAGAGTGGTTTAGGAGTTCACATGGGGCAAATACTGTTCCCAACAGGTAACTTAAACACATTGTCTGTGCCCCCAGTAGCCAAAGAGATCTTAATAGTGAGGATGTGGGTCATTCATGTCAACTGGTCTCAGTGTCACATAGCAGCCTGAGGCACGTTTAATTTATTACTACATCCATAACCATTATCCTATAAGGCCTTTTGTAAGGAAATCATTATTAATAGCAGCTAGAATAGAAGATACTGAATTTAGAGATGTTAATTACAGATAGAAACGATATGTCTTCTTCTTTTCTTCAGGAGTGTATTCTTCAGAATGAAGTAATTTTTTTAAACTGTTTTCCACTGTAGCTTCCAATTTTCACTACAGGAGGAGGAAAACACTACATGGTTTCTTCTCTGTCTTGGATGGTTAGGAACTCTCTACCCTACAAGCAGTAACAATGATACAAGTGCTATAATCTAAGTACAAATAATATATTATTAATCACAAGAATATTAGATATAGGAAATCAACTCATGCAGTTCACACAATCAATAATAATAAACATTTCTAAAGTATATATATATATATATATATATATACTTTTGAAGTTCTGACTTGAACTGACAAAGCCTAAGATATTTCAGTTAACACCGATATTTCATAAACACAATTATGTCTTTTACTTCGAGAAATGGTTTGAGTTAAAGGTGAAATTATAATGTGTGCTCCAAGTTTCCTTAGGATTTTAAGGAAAAAAAAAGTTTGCTTTAAGTTAAATGCTTTACTTCACATAAGGTTTCTTGTATTTAATTGTAGTATAACTGTTTATTCAAGTGGCAACAGCATACTCTGTGATAAATTAAATGGACATTTATCAAGGGCAAGTTGACAGTTTTAAATGTTAAACATAATCATTGTAAGACAAGTACAAATAGCTTCTACCTGGAGGTTACATATCTAAATCACTGAATATTTTAATTAACTTCTGCACAATAAAGAATATTTGCTTCTGAATTATTGAAGAACATTTCCTGAGAGAGGAAGATATAAAATGTCATGGAATATATTTGTAAGTACTGTTTATATATAAGTAAAACCTGAAAATCCTTCTTCCCATATAATGCAGGCAAGAAAGAGACAAATACTGTTTAAAAACAAATCTTGAGGTCAAGATTTAACTTTTAATTAAAAATCAGCTTAACAGAGTTCAATCAGACAGAGGCATAATACATGGTTAGAGCTGTTTTTATTAGTATATCTATTTTTTTTTTAGTTCAGTAAATTATTAATTAATATCAGTGTACCACCTCCAGTTCTAAAGGAATTTTGAGAAAGCCTGAAGATGAAGATACACAACAACCATTGTTAAACCCGAACAGAACACACTGAGAAAAATATATGTGGGAACAAATTAGTTAACACTTTTCTGTTTTGCTAAACCCATCTAGACTTCTTGCCCTAGTAATGGCAATTCTTAAGGCAATAAGCTGGGTAAGAGGAAGAAAGCTGCAAACCCATAAGAGCATAGTGGTAAGTGCCTTCCCATCAACCCTTCACCTTTCAAACCACTGAAGCATCTGCACACTTAAAATACTAATAAAAGCTAAAAGGTTTTACTCACAGTTAAAACCAGGTTCAATAGTTTTTCCAGCTTCAAGACTGTTTATTGTAATCTGAAAGATGATGTGCAGCAGCAGAAATGATAGACTGGTGAAACACAGAGATTTTAATAATCGTCCTGTATGCCCTGGAAGACAAAATATACATATATGTAGTTGGTGAATTTCTTAATATTCCTTAAAATTTAAAAATAATAAAACAATTAAAATGTTCTGACCATTGATATTTCTGCAAGTCAGAACCTCATTATTCTTGATTGACTCTTAACAAGCAATGCCATAGCAAAAACTTAAATTAAGTTATCTTTGAGTACTCTTTAATTACAAAAGCTACCTATTGTTGTTACTGATATTTCATTTACTTTTGGATTTAAAAAAAAGAAAAAAAAAAGTTTCTTGAGTCCCCAGATAGCAATTTTATATAACAAATAACATCATTATTCTTACCGTCATATTACCTGATACAAAGTATGGATGATACTTCCAATCTTGGGAAAAATAAAAACCTGTTAACCTAATTACACATTCCAAAACAAATTACATTGGAGGAGGTATAACAACAGAAGAACCTCAGTTTGGCTCAGAAATATAGACATGCTTTCAAACAAATGCTTTGCTTTGTGCAGACTGCCCTCTTTCTCTTCCTGTAGTAGCTTTTTGAAAAGAATTTGCAGTGCACACTGAAGAATACTGTGCCAAATACACTTGGTCTTAGTTCCTCTATGATTTACTGGATATATATAGCCAAAAGCAAATAGCAAATGTTTGATGGAGACTTAGAAAATGCCTTATAAATCCTCTAGGAAACACTCAACTTTATCACAGGCAGCCAAATTTGCAAGGGATAAATAAAGTAAACCATTAGTATTTCAGAAAATATGCAACTTTAACAATAAGTTTTGTTGCTGATGAAAGACAACACTACCTATCACCCTGCTTGACCTATTTACCATAAAAGTTCTATTTCTTAAGTATTTTATAGTTAGATTTTATACCACCCGCTTCACGCATTTGAAGGTAACTTTTTAAATTTACAGATTAAAAACTAAATTGCTGCAATTGTTACACAGGATATAAATAAAACCAAGGCTGTGGAGGACAGAACTAGCAGAGCATACTTGGAAAAGGGTCAGCCTACATGCATCCTGTTTCTTTCATTCTTACCCTGTGTGGGTCCATTGCAAGCAACTTTTAGAAAGAATGAGATGACCAAGACTGACCAGAGCTCTGGCTCAGATTGGGTTACTGAGCAAATGCATCCAAAAGCTCACGACAGGGATTCAACTGTCCCATTAGTTTAGGCTAAAGATCCCACTAAGGGGGATGTGTTATTCTTGACGGTCAGAGTCTTTTACAGAAGTCCTTTTTAAATTTGGTAAGTGGTTTCTAATCACTTGCACGATAAGAAAAGATACAAAGGCACTAAAATAGAGACATGAGACAGCACTAGGGAAATGAACTACCTTAAGGAGATTTTGGTCACTAGCTCAATGCATGCAAAGCAACTCACCAGTCAGTACTCTCCTATGTAAAATGAAATATAAAACTATTTGGGAACTGATTATCCCTTACAACATTTGCCTATTATACAGTACGGTCTTAACAAGAACACAAGAAATTTCACATGCTGGATGCTTTCAATACCCAACTTTTTGCTTCTTTTAAACATGATAAAATGCCCTGTGTGTGGGGGCATGTTTTTTTTTTTTGTTTTGTTTTTTTTTTCCTTTGGTGATGCCAGTACCTCAGAGGAGAGTGTCCTTGACCTGATATTTAGATCATACTGGTTTCATGGAATTTAGATCAGGTCTATTTCAGATAGCAAAAAGCATTCTGTAACAGAAATCTCTTTCTCATTCCTAGGCTGGCAAAATGAAGGGTAAAATATTGAGGACCAAAGCAATTATATCATAATTATGACTATAAAGTATACAGGTAAATGACAAGGAAATAAGGTAGGTTTCATATTTTGCATCTATCCAGTAAATCAGCTTTCTGTTTTATACTGTGTTGACCTTACATGGCAAGGTTTTGGTAGCGGGGGGCTGCAGGGGTGGCCTTTGTGAGAAAAGTCAAGCAACTGCCCCATGTTAGATAAGGGCCAGTTTCAGATGCTTGTTGGGGAGGAGGTAGAAGAGGGTGGTTGAGGGAGAAGGTGGTTTTAGTTTGCTTTTAGTTTCTCACTGTTCTAGTCTGCTAGTGATCTATAATAAATTATATTAATCTTCCTACTTTGAGTCTGTTTTGCCTGTAATGATAATTAGTGAGTGGTCTCCATGCCCTTAACCCTTGAGCCCTTTTTCCATCATATTTTTTCTCCCTGTTCCTTTGAGGAGCAGAAGAGAGAGATTGGTGTTTTGGAGTTCGGCTGTCCGTTAGTGTGAAACTATCACATTTAAAGCATATCATCAATGGTCCAAATTGTAGTTAATAATGCAAAGAAGCAGATAAACATGATTTAGCAATTTTAGAAAAAATGAAAACTTTTGTTACATTATCACTATCTTGACAGTGCAACTTTTGAATACTAATGCCTGTAATGAACTTCCTTTTTTTTTTTTCCTTCTTTTTTTTTTTCTTTTAAATCAAGACATTGAAGAATTCAAACAAAATGGCAAATGGAAAGAGCAAGCCCATGTAAGAAATTTTGCAATCTAAAGAAGAAGCTACATTTACTAAGTACATACTTTGTATGACTTTGGTGGTCAAGCTGTGCATAGCACAGGACTGGTCAGCCATCAGTCTACAGACACAAGACAACCCGGGTTGCAGAGCATTATAAAACATAAAGTAGATTTAAACATGAAGTAGATTTTTTTTTTGGTCAGGGGTCTTTTTTTTTACTTGCACTGAAGCTGGCCTAGTGTCCTGGCTTAGGACAAGAACTTCTAAGCACTATGAAAGCATAAATAACTCATATTTTCAAAATCATGAGAAGAGTGAATATATAACAAGCTACATGTTATTAAATCAGTTGTTGAATGTGATGTCATATACAATGAAATACAAGGCCTGCAAAGACTTTTACATTTCTGGGGCAAGTATTTGGGGTCTTTTCCCTGCATTACCAGATCCCAGACTCATGATATTATGAGAGAGCTGCATACTCTGAATATACATTTTTTAAAAAATATATTTTAAAGTTGAAGACAAACATTTTGACAATACAGATGCCATGTACTCAACAGGTCTGTTAAATCTTTGAGATTTGTAAGGAGAGTCTGGAATTTCTGAAGTTTTGGGTCACAAACTCTCCCCAGAGCTTGAGAGTTAACCGTTCAATAGTGCTCAAATGAGCACTAAATTTTTCACATCAAATTATAATTGGGATGTTTACCAAAATTGTTTTAGTCAGCCTCTAAAGGAAAACAAACTTCAATATAACTAGCCACTGTACATTCATTTCCCAAACTGTTTCCATATAAAGAAAAAAAGCTATTAAAAATATTAGGTCCATCTTTCAATATTCCAGATGCTTTTATCTCCAAAATATACCTTAATTTTAGAAATCATTTTTTTAAGTTTGAAAACAAAAATCTTTGAACTGTACATTGAACAAAGCATTTCTTTAACAAAGACCAAACTTGTGCAATTGTCATCTTTTTAGGAACTGTCAAAAATGTTGACAAAACACTTCTTGAAATGCTGACAAACAATCTCCTCCTGTACCAAGCTAATATTTTAAAGGACCAGTAACTCTTCTGATAAGTGAAGTCTCAGTGTGCTGGTAAATATGACAGAGGAGATACGCTACTGGAAGGCAACCAGACATGCTTGGTGCAGGTTACAGTGTTCTTAAAGAGCTGTTTTCTTCGTGGCTATCAGTGGAACAGGACCACCATCAGACCCTACTGAGCAGCTGACCTTTGCATGTACAGTATTCAGCTGTGCCAGCAGAAACTAGATACTACAAGAATTTGGAAAAGAGTAAGAAATACTATGCCCCTGATTTCAAGAGTTTTGGAGAGACATCAACAACTTGGGAGAAATGGGAGTGCTAGAAAAGTCAGTGAATTACTGGATCTGTAATTTAGGCCAAGGAAGAAGTGACAGATTTGGACAAAGGATGAGTTTCAATTTATAGTGGGGTTTGGATAAACCCATTTGACTGTATTTTTACTTACATTTTTTTTTCCTTTCTACTGGAAACTAAGTTTGAAATTACACAAAGAAAAAATTAACTGTATATGTACAGGATGGAGACAGTGAGAAAGGAGAACACCTCAGTCCACACTGGAAATCAAAATGCAAGAAGGGAAGCACTAATTGCTTCCCTTCTGTCTTAGATGTATAGACTCGTATATGTTCATCAAGACTGATCTAGAAAGAATCTTCTCACATAATATATGTATATATACATATATATATACATATATATGTATTTGTACTTTACAGCCAGGTTCTGATTTTACTCATACCATGTGGTGCCACCAGCTTCAGCAAACTGCAGTGAATTGGAAAGAAAGAGCAAAATTTGCCTCAGAACTGGCTTGAAAGATCAGAAAAAAAGTGGGTTTGCTTTTCAGGTGCAGTGTGCCATTCCTAATGGTACCCAGTGGGATCAAAACCTGGCACATGGCCTTAGAAACATACCCCGGGTGTGCTTCAGAAACACACAGGGAGGTTGCTTGATCCTCTCAGTCCCTCCAGAAGGCTCCTGGGCAAGGGCCTTCTCCCCTCCAACCAACACAGCAGGAAGGTGGTCAGGATGCAAAGCATTCATTACCCTCCTTCTAGCCAGCCGAACTGCAACACTAAACTGGATTAAAGAGGGCCAAAAGCTTTCAAACATGGCAAAGGAATCCATTCTTGTATTTTGCAAAAGTAACTCAGCCAAGAGCTGGATTAGTGATGGCATGTCCCCTCAGCCACAGGCATGCAACCTCAGTACAACTAACTATTTGAATGTGCCCAGCTGGGACTGCTGCTGTCAACAAGCACAGCTCTTCACTGTCTACATCACAATTGTATGCAAAGGTGGAACCTGCTGGTCACAATGTTTCTAATGCAGAAAAATAACACCATAATGTTTAGATGGGCAGTCCTGTGATCTTTTCTGATACCCCTTTTCCATAAAACAGAGTATGACAGATTTATTTACCTAATTTTACTTGTACATATGGAACTTCAGAAGAGCTTCTTACAAAAGTGTGTGCCAACAGGACACAGAATATCTGAATGGTCAGTTGTCACTAACACCCACTTAAAATCATATATGTTACCTTTTACTATATAATCAGACCAAGAGCTGTTGTGAAGAGCCTATCATATTGTAGTCGCTAACTACTAAGTTGTTTACAAGGTGCATTTCATTCCACGCAGCATTTTTTCTCTCTGATATCCATTGGAGGGGGTCCTCAAGAAAATTGGTTGAGTCTGTAACACTGTTAATAACACTACTAATGATTTATCCTGATTTTTCTAATAGTACTATGCATCTACTTGCAGAAGCAATAATTTTACTCTCCACACTGTACTAGTATCGGGACAGAGAAAATGGAGGAGAAAAATAACAAATTCTAAAAATTAAATTAAGACCATTTACAATCCAGACGGTGTAATTTCTTCTCTAATGATCATACAGATGCTGTACAGTATCACCTACAGAGTAGATTTGAGAGTGTTTGGGTGGCTTATATGAACGTTTTATTACTTTGCACTTTTTTTTTTTTTTTTTTTTTGAAAACACTATAACCTTAGTGTTGAATTTTCTCAAGTCAGTTGGGTTTGGGATAATTCTAAAATCCCTTTAGCCATACATTGCACAGTGAACTGCTGCTACACTCTCAATTCTACCTCAGTGGTTTCACTTGAGTGGTTTTTTACAAAACACTTTTTATGCAGCTCACAGCAGATAAAATACCAAAGCACAAGTCATTTTTCTCATAATCTTTGATAGCACACAGTGAGTGGTAAATATTAATGGGCTCTTAACTTCTGAACTGGTGACACTTCATTTAATAAAGATACTCTGTTACAGACACCCAGGATTTATTTTTTAATAAACCTTTTAATCAGTAAGTGACAAACATAAAACTAAAGAGCTCAGGGGAAAAGGCCTGGTTGCAGTAAACCTCTGCAGCAGAGACAGGATCAGATCCACATAATTCATTTCAGCTAGTAATTTTAGAACCTTATCTTCTTGATTTTCCATCAGGAACCCTAGCTTCACCTCAGAGCCTAACTGGAACCAGGATCCAGAGACTCTCATGTCCTGCTCCATGGCTCCAAAAAGGAGTCTGTCAGCACCATCTATGGCGTATGTAGATTTGGGGCACTTCAGAGTGGGAAGTTAAGAAAACTTATGTACTGTGGAAAAATCTGGATTTTGGAGGTCACATGATCTACAACAACAAAAAATCAAAATGTCATAATTTCCCCCCAAAATCACACCTTTGGGCCACCTTTGTTTTAAGCACCTCAAGATACCACAGGTTACTTACAGAGATAAAAGGAAGTTCTGATTTGAAGCTGTTGTCTGCCAAAGTCTCAGTGGTGATTAAAAACTAGGGTTGGTTTCAGCTGATCATCAGAAAAATGTCATCACTGAGTTCAAAATGTATGTCTGCCACTTTGGCCACAAGCACCAAACACAGATTCACACATTTAAACATATACACAGATGAAAGTTTATAAGCATTAAGTAAGTGTTGATATATCTGTGCTGAAGAATCTGAATCAGTCCCCTTTCCTGAATTAATCAGGACTGTTGTGCAATAACTGACACTAAAGACCGCGGGACATCTCCTGATGGCCAAGGAAGATGATGAAAGGGTTCAAATACAAGTTCCAAATGCAGCTTGTATTTTCAGAGATGACTAGTTCGTAAAACTTGCAGGGCACAGAGCAGTTTAGCCCTGTCAAAGAATGCATTTAAGCACATGCTTACTTTCAAGTACATGAAATGGGAGTGAAGGGTTCTGAATGTTGCATAAACTAAGACTGACTGCTTGACTGCTAGAGTATTGATACTTTACATAGTCAAGCCTTATAGCACCCGGCTTGCAAGTCAGTGGAAGATACCTGTACACCATCCACTGCTCAAGTCAGTGCTCTGAAGAAGCTAATTTTGCCTGGTTCTACTTACAGCTGCAACATGTATTTAAGTGTGAGGGTTATGCATAACAGCACTTTCAACTCTTCTTTTCCCTGTGTGCATTCATAGGTGCACAGAGAGAGCCATTTAGTTTCGGGTTCTGTTGCAACTATGTTAAACCTCTGTTAGTACCAGTTACATTATTAAACCACCTTTCAGAGACATAAAATACCTATAGTATTCCTAAATGCAGCTATGCACTATGTAAGAAGTAAAATGATGCTCAGCTCTACAGAATGTTGTGTATTGATGGTCATGTTGTCATAGTTCTTCATAAACCCGCAGATGTAAAGAGATGTTCTACCTATTTGACAGAAGCATCTCCGTGGATGCTTTTCTCACTTCACAAGACTGTTCAACCAGCTCATATATGTATATAGCTCACATATGCAGTGTCTGCTATATTTTGAATAAATTGAGATAATGACAACAGTGTTAATAACCCATTTTAGAGGTTTGGCCTCTTGATTGCTGAAACACACAACAGGGCAAAGCTGTGAACTGGGGAGAGAGGAAGGTAACCATTTGGAAGGACTACACTAAGAATACAATTTGATAATGGCATGCCTTGTACAAGGTACATGGTGGATTAGTGACTTGCCATCTCACAAAGCAGAGCAACTGCATATTGGCTCTCATTCACTAAGGCTCACACATATTTCCTAAGTAGATTCAAAAAAAGATAATGCTTAAACTGTCCTGAAGCTATCAGTAATCATTTTTATGGTTTAAAGAAGTGCTACTAATTTCTAGCCAGAATACAATCAAAAATTAATTCTTCCTTTCATGAAAGTGCTGCCATCCTTCCACTGCATAGTAAGCATAGTTATCAATACATGTATGTTTAGCTTATTAAAAAACATTTGTATATTTTTTTCCATAGAGCATCTTACATTTCCACATCATCTTCTACTAGAGGATTTGTTCTTAGTAGAGCCTTAAACTATGGGCAGACATTACTGCAAGAAAATAAAACTACTCGGTTCACTCACTGGATTTCCAGCAGCAAGACAAAAATAGAGAGAGCAATTAACTAATGCCAAAGTCCATTTGGTACCTGCCCGGACCCAAGCCTTAAGATGTGTATCTACAAATAACCACTCAAGATTTCATGCCATTATTTTTAGCTGTGTTTAAAAATATGCGCCCAAATGGCCACGGTGAAATTCAGACCAGAGAAGTACAAGATTTCAGGTTCAGAATTTCCAGCAAGTATTTCCCAACATTTCAACTGTTTTATCCACACTTTCCTGAAAATTCCCATTGTTCCTTTATGTAGCCAAATGTTGCAATCTACATTTATTTCTAATGTAAACATTAAAATAAAATAAAATAAAATAAAATAAAATAAGACAAAACCACACAATTTCTGAATTTCAATTAACTTTTGTACTATAATGTGTTTTGTTGTTGTTGGTTTTTTTTGCATTACAATAGACATCATTTCTTAGAACATAACAATAACATAAGAATTTGTCACAGTTTATTACAAAATACGGAATTAGCTAAAAGTTTTACATTACTTTTTAAAGCAAATTAAAACACATTGATCCAGGCTGTGTGTCTGCATGTAAAAAGCAAATTCCTTTAGATTCTCTTATATAGTTATGTATTTCCTTCCATTTCTCTCTGTGTTTCTCTCTCTTTTTAAATACTACAGAACTCCAGGAAGGAAGAAATCTCAGTTTAGAGATAGACACTGAAATTTGCAGGAATGCCAAACAGACATGGGTAAACAGTCAAAAATCTTGTGTGTAATCATTAAAAAAAAAAAAAAAAAAAAAAAAAAAAAAAAAAAAAAGATTTAGAAATGAAAACATACAAACTGCTGCATAGGGTAATAAATGCCTGCTTACTCTAGGTTCTTGCAGGATTTCCTGTTTTTCCTAGAAGTTTTCATGCCCAGAATACTGCTAGAACTGAGCTGTTTCCTCTGCATCAATAGACAATGCCATCGTTCAAACTAGTTATAATCTCTGACCAGCAAGTTTACACAGGCAATTTACCCATTTTGTTAACAAAATATTTTGTCAGACAAGACTCAGAACTTAACCATTCATTTTTTATTTTTTCCAGATGATCTTCATAAGCTTTCAAAGCAAACAAAGGCTACTTGATGACTGCTTCTCAATTTGACAGGTGACTGTACCAAGTCAAATACAGGAAATATCAACTCAGATACTAGCACATATGAACACTGAGCAATTTTAAGCCAGAGCTGTTCTTTCACAAGAGTATTTGAGCTTTTAATACAGCATTCCAGCTACTTCCCTTGAGGAATCCAACTCTCCATATTTGCTACTAGCAGATAATACTTGTTTTGAACTCTAATTAATTCAGCCACTATTATCTGTTTGAAGCATTGCTTGCAACTTACTTTCCTTATGCACATGTCATGGTCACAAAGAGCAGGTAACTAACCAGAACTCAGTTTCTTCAACAAAGTCCACACAACTCCCAAGTAATGGGGGATGACAGCAGCACATTTGCTACAGTGCTGAAATCATTATTAAAATCTGTACTTACTAGGAGGTAAATAACTTTCTCCATTGAATACCCACCCACATGCATTCATAACTAGCAAACAAATTTGATGGAAGGCAGAGAAGGGAAGGCTAGAAGGCCATGTAAATAAGACTAATACAGCTATGGCAAAACAAACCCTACAGGATGATGTAAGAGCACATAAATGTGTGTTCTGAACTTGCAGTGGAAGCTGTGCTACAAATTTCTACCCTTGGCAAAAAAGACAGACAAGATGGAAGAGTATTTTTTTTTATGGAATAAATTTGTTTCTACGACAGTGTTTGAGGAACATAATACAATGATAGTATGCCACTTGGCCATGAAACTTTCTTCTTTCTTAAATAATAATAATAATAATTTCAATGGGCAAGTAGAAGAGAAACAGATAGCTTCCTAAAAAATATTAGCAGTATCTTTTCACCCGAATCAGGTAGCTTTCTAAAGAAATTAAAATATAAACTTTCCCAGAGACTATGTTGTATATTCTGTAAAATTTTATAGAGAAATAGATTGGGAAAAACTGAAGAACTGCAGACTTACAAATCTGACTTGCACACTTGGAAAATTGATGAGAACTATAATGCAGATTTGTTATTGATTCTTTGAGTAAGAATCATACAATTAAGAGGAGTCCAATTAGAAGACCATTATGCCTAGCAGATCTTAGAATTCTTTGAAGATACCAAAGGACATGGAGAGAAGGATATATTAGATAAAACAGCAAACTTGTTTTTCAGTAAGCTTCTGGACAGTATTTCAGAAGGACGAGCTTTTGTCAAAGGCTCTTACAGGAAATGAACTATCATGAGAATGGAAGGAATGTCATCTTGGGACACACCAGCTTTGGCTGCTGCTGCTGCTGATTTATCACCCAGTCCAATTGCAATGAATTTAGAACAAAAGTGCATTTTTTCCATATGAATGACAGAATTAAACCTATTCACTACATTCAGTCCAACATTCATATTTTATGTAGAACTGAATGGATGTAGACGATAAACATACATGAAACCTGGGGAACTCATCTATGCTTGCAGAAACACCTGATTTTTCAGAAAATATCAAAACATTTCTCTTATTTTCTACTACAGATCGTTTACTATGCAGTTCCCTTGATAAGTCTACAGGTTAAGACCACAATGAACCAACACATTTCCATACAAAGAAACTTATATTTTTGGGATGATACCAGCAAAGAGAAGTAGATGGCTAATTTTCACCCAATCATATGCATCCTGTGTTTTTCATATTGGAAAAAGGTGGCTAACATTATAGTGAGTCAAGCCCATACCAGTAAGATGTCTTTCAGGTAAATCTATAGCTGAGGTATGAATGAACTGTGACATTTTTGCTTCATAGGTACTATTGGCAAGGCATTCAGTGGCAGCAGGCCAAATACTTGCAGGCTATAAGGTAGAATTCATACTAGGCCTTGACAATCTGAAATTTTAAATTGCTTCTCCGAAAAAAAATGAATGGTTGATAGTATGTACAAAGGTAAGGAAAGGTATTAGTACACAAATCTGAGAAGAAGAAATTTACTATTTTTGAATTACCATCTTAAATTGAAGGCTTTAAAAAAAAAAAAAAAATTGAATTTATTAAGTCCAAGACTACAAGCTAGCTATCAGAAAATAATGAGAAGGGAAAAAATTCTCTCTCAGAATTTTCAGAATTATTTTAAGCAGCTGGAAGAAATGCACTTTCTGATGAAATCAAAACTCGTAAATAGGAAGCTATTAAGAGCAAAATGGCAAAGAAAAAAATCTCTGGAACTGACTATTAACCAGTAATCTCCATCATCCTATAGTCCACTGTCAAAATAAAAAGAAACTGTGAACTGTGAAGAAGCTAAGAATGTCTGTATCTACATTGGTACAAACTGAAAGCCCATTCTCACCAGCGATCAGGAGTCAGATGTCCAGGGAAGCATACCAGAAGTTTAATACTCCCTCCAAGCCTCTAACCTTTTCCAGATTTCTTGTAGCAGATCTGGTAAATTTATCCTCCAGTAACTTCTCTAGCCTCACTCTGAGCTATGCAGATTTTCAGCATACACAATATGCTGCAGAAGGGATTGCCACAGGTCAGTTGCTCTCTGCATTTCTGAAGATGATCCCTACTTATTTCAGGTGACACTTCCCAGTTCTCATACTACGAGAAAAGGTGAACTACTGGTCACTATCCATCCTTTCCCTGATTCATAATTTTGTAGCTCTCAATCATACAGCTTTTCATTTGCATCTTCTCCCAGCTAGAGCCCCAGCATACTCAGCTGTTCCTCACACATTGTTGCATATGCTTCAGTTATCCCCATTAACCAGCTCGAAACCCTGTTCCAGTTATACTACATTCCCTTTAGGGTAATACACCACCAATACAAAAGGTAAACATATCATAGCTTTATATAGCATTATAATGTTGTTTTGTTTCATCCTATATATTATACCTTTACACACACAACTCTTTCTTCAACCTCTGCTGAGGCTCTGAACTAACGTTTCCATGAATGTATATATCACAGGCCCTGGACTGCATTTTTAAGTGGCAATGTCAGCTCAGTGACCACTGTTTTATGTGAGGATTTTATTATTATTATTTAACTTTACTTTCATATATACTTTTCCCACTAGAACACGAGTGGGATAAAAAGAAACCAGTGGATTCACTGACCGGCGGGAATTCTTTTTTTTTTTTTTCCTCTGAGCCACAACTGAATGTGTAAAAGTTACCAGATGCACGCACATGTGCTTTAAAACTTTTGATATTTAGATATTCAGCAGATTTCCACCACAGGAAACACCTTTCAAAATTCTCATCACATCAGAGACTTTCAAAGACTGTAAGTACTATCTGCTTGTTTCTGAACAAATCACTTCTCTCAAAACACGTCATGTATTCTAATGCCTAGGACCTATGGTAAAGACTACCTAATGCTGAATCAAGTTTGTCATAGACCAACTTACTTCATCCACACATCAAAAACTACCTGAAGGAAAGTATGCATAGCCTTCAAAGATGAATACTTGAGTTCTTCTCTGTATCCCTGTGGGATCTTAGCAATGTTTTTCAAGATAGCCGTATTTCTCCATTAAGAATAACCAAGCATTCACAGCAAGACGTTGGCTGAGTAATGCTCAATGGTCCAACTAGATCTAATATTTCGGGCATTTTGTCCTCTGGGTAGACATAAAAGGATCAGTAGTTTCATTCTTTCACGTACAGAAAAATTATGGGGATCCTGCAGCCAAATGTAGTAAAACTGCTTCAACACTGAAGCTGAATTTGGCACCTATGCTCTGCACACATGTAGTACAATTGTTGTCCAAGCAGTGTTTCAGAATCCAAGAGGCCTCTAGGGCACTATATGAGACATCGTTGGGATTTCTCACACATCTGCCTTTCTGCTAGAAGGATTTGGAATCTTCCCCTGGATAACAGTAGGGCTGGTGGGAATAACAACCTCAAATCTTGCAAGAAGCACTAGGGACTGGAAAAGAGGACTGTACTATTTACATTTCTCCTTCTAGATGCTTTTTAGAAAGGGTTGCTTCTTGAGCACTTTTAAATACTTTTTTTCTGTGATAGGAGATCTAGGTGTGGAATAAAACAGCTCATATCTACAGAAAATAACTATACGGAAATTGTATCCAAGATGATACACTGGAATATATGAACTACATTGTTTTGTAGGGTACAGTTTTGGCATTCTGCAAAGTAAGGCAGTGCAACAGAATCCCCCTTTGTTTTCATAGCCTGATTTTTAAAATTATTATTGATGTTGCCTTTGCAGAAAGAAAACTAAAAGGAATGTTAAGTAACAAAGTGTGTAGACTATGGAGTATATGGGGGATGATGATATGAGTGAGCTAGCAGTCTTGATTTGGAGAAAGGAATAGAAAACTTACCTCTGCCGTTTTCAGAGACCATGCAGGAGGTACACGTTTAAAAACTGCTTTGGTATTTTTAATCACTCAGGAGGTTACACAACAATCAAAGACACTCAGATACTGCAAAATATCAACTCAAAGCAATAGAAATGCACAAAGAAGAAGTGCCCCATGATCCTATGCCTTATGCCTTTTGTTGAATGATGAAGGGTAACTGAAACACCAGCCACTGGCAGACCAGGAGGACCTGGGTTTGGATGCACAAAATACATCTTTCCTATCTTTGCAAAGGTAAGAAGATAAGCAATCAAAGAGTTCATTTGTATCTGTTAAATCTGGAGATTCAAGTGGGGAAGACCTCTATGTGACTATGGCTCTATGACCTCTGAATGTCCTCTAAGTCACTGACAGCACTGACGTAATTTAGTGCTCAGTCTGCAGTTAGCATAATCACACTATCATCACTATTGTTATGACTGTTCTGTAGAAACATAATAAAAAAATTTCCTGAAAGATGTATTAATACAAGATTTTTATGATTAGGAGAGAATGACAAGTACATTTCTAATATGAAAGAAATTGAAATATACCACATGTTCACTTGCGTATAGATCTGTCTTTACTTTTGGATAACCTCAGAAACATTGCTATGAAATAAAACACAAAGTTTGGTTTTGAAATTGTTATGGAGACAAGAATGGACTTCAGTTTACTCTGCATGTACATACATACATGTTGTGTACATAAAAGAGAATAAAACACACCAACCACATAAATGCATGCTCACAGATTGTTAATAGTCTCACTTATACACTGAGAGAGAGGCAACACTATTCAAAATATATATTTTTATTTATATTCATCCTTGTAAGAAAACACTTGTGCTTCAACAGTTACAGAAAACATGGCAGATGCTGGATATCGGGAAAGATTTTGCTTTGTACAGCATTATCTCTATAACAAAACCAGAATTGAATGTAAATATCATCTGGCTGTTTCATTCATACATTACATAAAAACACTTTAAAATTTAGTCAAATTTTAAAATAATTTGATGTTTTCTATTTTCTCACATGTAATACTTTGCTGCTTGCTTTTCAGAGTAACAGAATTAAAATAGAATTCCTAAATTCAGGAAGAAGCAATTCAGATTCCGGCATGGGGTGCTAATAAATGTGTAGTAGAATGAGACTTAAAAAAACAAAAACAACAACAAAAAAAAACCATCATAGTTCAATGAAATTTGTAGGATTATTATATTTCAAGAATTTAACTATAAAGAAAAATGTGTATTTGATGTTATGCTCATAAACCCCAACTAACACACCGAGGTCCACTGTTTAAACAAAAACAACCCATAGTTCTTACAAAGACATATTCCTGGTATAAATTACATCTGTATTCAGTGTACAGTCAGTAGCCTGAGCTATTTTCCAGTCAGATAAATTCAGACCTTTTCTTAGTCTACAACATACTAAAAATATTTAATACGAAACGTTGTTAAACAAAGCTCACAAAAGTGGAAGTTTGATTCTATTTTTGATTGCCAACATTTAATAATTCAGGCTGAAATTCAAGTTACTAAAAGAACTTTTACAACACTTGGATGGAGGGATGAAATGCCACTGTTCAGCTCAAGAAATCAAAAATACAATTATTTAGTTTAAATTTACCAAAGCTCAGATTTCTTTTTTTGTATTGTTTCTGTAGAGCTAAGTGAAGAATTTCCACTCCTGCAAATACCAACATTTCCCCTAGAAAAGACTGGTTTTGTTGCAGTACATACTCCTCTTAAAAAGTACACCCAAATCAATATCAATGCAACTGTTTTTTTTTTTTTTTTCATAGAAAGTTATGAAATCACAGGAAAAGAAAGGATGTTGGAGAAAGAAGAGCACTGACATATAGCATTAGCAAGCATCCTCTGAAGCGTTGGTGACACTTTAAGGCAGCACCACGTTGGCTATTTTCTTACAAGCATGGGGTTGCTGTAATAGATGACGGCAAAGGTTTCTACAAGGGATTCAGGGCCACTTGCTGGGGATAACCTCTGGAGCACATTTAGGGCATTTTGCCACACATAAGTAATGCAGACTTACAAACTCATGCTAATATAACCATGTTTGTATTTTTACAACTCCATGGCAACATTTGATCTCTCTATATAATAGATAGCTCTCTCTGTACTCTATGTCTCAGCACACTTGTGCAGACACAGTGACATTATCACCTCTTCAAGTTCACACTGTCCTGCACCTAAAAATTGTGGCACTGAAGAATAAATAAAACTCCACATTGGCTCCATTGCAAAAGCATTGCATGGGGCACTACCTCAGGTCATAAGGGAGATGTGTTCCCCCCTGCCTGCTGCCCACATTGCCCAATGCTGGGGACACAAGCCAGACCTGCCTGGTCTCCAGCACCCTGCTAGGGATATGTATGCCCTCCCCTAAACACTGGGCTCTGCTCCACTGCCATTATAAGCTGAGTTTCCAGCAGAGCAATACAGATATTTCACTCCACAGCCCTGTGCTGATGCCCAACACAAACATTGGGAGTGCGACAGCCTGCCATGACAGTAGTTGAATAGCTCTCAGGGTTTCTGCTCTGCTCAGTGGCAAGGAAAAGCACTATTCCCTTTTATTATTATAGCACGTTTCCTTGTGTATGTCAACTGTTTCTTAGTTACAGAGAACTGTACTCTTTCCAGACAAGTGTAATGAATCTTCAGAAAAGGAGTAAATTTTATTTATTTTTTTTAGGCATTTTAAAGAAATTCCCAGAAGGAATTAACATTTTTATTTACTGCCTTGCTTGGTCAGACGTGAACACATTTCTATGTAGCCACCTCATGGTAGCATATCCTAGCCATCTTGTAATGAAATTATTGAGAACATATCAGAAAGACATGATCCCACATATTTAAGTCATTACAGAGAACTTTGGCATGGATCAAAGTACATTAGTTATTTTAATTACAGCTGAATCAATCTCCATTAGGTATGATTAACATTTGGCCTAACTTTTTTTCTGTCTTGAAACTAAAGGAACCTCCTTTAAAGTTCAAGATCAAACTCATGTTTCTGAAGTTTACATAATTATTACAACTCTGGTTCAACCATGCCCTTACCATTATCTCTTGTTTAAGTAAAATAAAAAATCTAGAACAAGACAGAAATCAATTTGAGCAACATTTGTTTTTAGACCAATAGAATCCATTAATAACACATGGAGCAAAACAGATAATTAATTAATAGATTATTATTAACTCATGGAGCATAACAGATTAAGGAACTTGGTAAAAAGCTCCCATTTGCATTCTTTTGAAGATGAGCTTTTTAGACACACAAACATCTTTCCAGAGAATATTGACAAGAATCATAGACTTATTGCACGATGTTTCAGAGGAGATGCACCTGTACCACAGTCCTCTACAAAACCCCACAAGCTCTACCTGACCTTTTAGAAAGAGTAGGTGGAGACTGAAAGAAAACTGGTAGAATTGCACTGATAATACCAATCTTGTTTAATTGCTTCAGTCCTCCAAAATATATTTGTGAGTGTTTCAGTGATAACATTGACTTGTCAGGATTCTATCAAACAAACTGAAGACTTCTCCCACTGCTGCTGATAGCAAGAGACTGGAATGAAATCATATGTAAAAAGTAAGCATGTCACTTCAGGGACAAATTGGCTGAGAAGAGGATGCCTAACCCCTGCAGGACAGTCCTATGCAGCATCCCATCCTTTGCCAGATCTTGGGCACCTCCTCTGGAATGCCAGAACATTCACCTCTCTGATGGCCCCAAGTTCACATTGAATAGCAACTCACCCTCATCTTCCTCCTTTGCCTAACGGGATTTGGACCCCATTGCCCAGTGCACTACTGCAGGAGGCTGCTCCCTGAAACTATCCAGACCTTGGGGTCTGCTCAGCTCCAACCAATGCAATGAGTGAGGGTGCAGCAGGCATTACATGATCAGACAAACTGCACAATCACTGATCCCACCTCTCCTCACTTCCCCATGCCATAACCACTAACCCATGCTCTGGCTGCAGCCATCATCATTGAATCTACAATGTTTTTTCTCTCGAGGAGCATAGGCTAATGGACATGAATCTGTGCCTTGCAGTAGCTATGACACTGATGCCAGACAACTCAGTCTTTCCAAGGCAAACTGAGGAATGTGCCTGGAGATAGCTCAGGTATTACAAATTTGTGATACTCAAAGGTTAACTGGCAGCTGGGAAGAGGTTTTGAGGAGCTAGGTTTTGGAGACAATGTTTTATTTGGATATCTCATATAGAGCTTAGGTGGCTGTAAGCATCTAACTGTTCCTGCAGTTCTATCTTTTGGCCTCAAACTCCAGAAATACCCTAACCCACGAGCAATCAAACAGATAAATCACATGGTTTCTTTCACAGTTGCGGTTAATTCTGGGTACACAAACTCTTCTGTCAGTCGGGGAGTCCAGAGTTAGCTTGAAAAATTCTGTAACTGGACAAAGGAAGTGTCAAGAAAGATGTTATTCCATATTTTGAAAACCATTCAGTAATGTTACCTACTGCCTCTCTCTCAATCACCTCAGTCCCTTAAATATTTCCTAAAGGCCTGTTAAGGCCAGTCAGTGAACAGAGGCAGCTCCATGTTATTAACACAATCATTCAAAAGAGCCTCAGGGTAAATACTGAATGACAAGCCCCTACGCCAACTTCTGAATTCTGAAATTGATAAGTATCTTTCAGGGAGATTTAATGATGCTAGCACCACTCCTCCTCCAAATACAAATGTGTTTAGAAAAACATGCATCTAACTACTCCCAGGCATATAGAATAACATATAATCAAGACTCCAGCAATCAAGAAAGATCCCAGATGATCAGTTTCTAAAGCATCTAGATTCTGCACTATTGAAAGCTTAAAAATCATTATTCTTCCTTTAATAATCGTTGTATCTCCTGAATGGATGTTTCTATGTACCAATAACATTCTTACTGTAGTATCATGATCAGTATATAAACTGAGGAGTTACCATAACTGATTGTAGGACTTACTGGATTCAGATAGAATCTGGCTAGTGCAAACCTACTTACACAAATGTAAGAGGGCATATGAAGTAACCTGGCACAATGTTGTTAAAAGTTACCTATGTTAAGTTTGAAGAAAGTTGACACAAAAGCAGGTTGTGGAAAGATTCAAGGAATCTAGCAGTTCAATGCAGAACTGTATTTCAGGCTCAAGGATTGCAAAGACTGGGAGGAAAATCTGTCACACACATGTATGTGTGCTTACCTCCTCCGCTCCCCAAATACCAGCACGATGGATGTGGAAGGAAGAAGCAATAACAAAAGAGCAGGTAAGGACTCTAAGTCACTTTATGATAGGTGAATAAGGTACTAGAAACAAGTTCTGAAATATAAAAACACAGTATTTAAAGAAAGAAAGGGAAAAACAAACAAACAAACAAAAAAGCAGATCTGTGCCATGAAGAAGAAATAGCATAGTAAAAAAGAAAAAAAAAAAAAAAGAAAAAAAAAAATCCTTTTTATACCTGGAAATTACAGGCTACTGAATGAATAGGGGAAGCATTCTGGAATTTGAAATATGCTTGTAAGGTCTAAAACACAGAACAGGTGTTGTCTGCTATCCAAAATGACTTTGCAGGGATGACAGACAATTCAGGGAAACTCTGAGTCATCATCCAGTGTTGCTTGCTTAACCACACAAAAGATTGATACATAGCACTAACTTATTTTCTGCAATTTAAACGCTTTTTTTGTTATTGAAATATATGATCTTCTGAAGGAGAAAGCCACCACACACTGTAAAATCTGAAGACTGTAAATGAAACATAAGGCACTGGATTAAGAAACTAGCCAGTCAGTCTACACTGATACACCTGAATATATTAATTTGAGATTTAATGGACACAGCACTTCCAAAAAAGAATGCAATTTAAATGTGAAGGGTGAATGCTTGAGTTGTTGTGAGTCAATATTGCTCCAGTGAAATCACTGAACTATGTTGTTCAAAGAGGCTGAGGATCCACGCTCTGCTTAACAAAAACAAGTATTAGACAAGCGTTCCCAATTTTCTAGTGAAATTTTACATGCCAGTCAGATCGCATTTCTCACCTCCGATTCAAGAGTATAAGTGCAGTGGCTCTGTAGAACTTTCTGTTGGTAACATGAGGGCAAAATTTGGCAGAAGGAAGCCTTCTGCAAACATCCAATGTGGACTTAAAAATATTGTTGCTTTTCTACTGGCAAAACGGATTTATCTTTCGTTAGCCGATTGACTCAGGAAAGATGGTTGAATTCCGTAATGGAGATGGAATTCCCTATTTTATGCCTGTTTCACTGCTGCTTTGTATGCTGCTTTACACCAAATTTGATTCAAAAACCAAGAGGAAAGCTTAGTTTTCCCCAAAACAACCAAAAAAACCCAACCAAACAAAAAAATAACAACAAAACCCACACCACTATTTTTTAAGAGCTTGTTTTTTTTTTTATTTTTTTTTTTTATTTTATCTGCAGAGAATTATTTTCAGTCAGCCTGTCTTAAAGCTCTAGGGCATTCAGATTAAGCCAGAAACAAACTAGGAAAATAGTTATAAAAGTTCATACCAGATTGGTAGATTCAACAGCCTGAGTCCTTGCACTGAGCTCTCAAGGAAGTTCATATTCCTACAGGTTAGAAGAATAACGCAGCACTTGGTCCCACCATGAGCACCTTGGGAAGCAGGCACAGCCCCCATTATCTATAACGCAGCACTTGGTCCCACCATGAGCACCTTGGGAAGCAGGCACAGCCCCCATTATCTGTCACCCAAATATCACCTGAGGGTTAGGCTTTGCATTGCACCAATTCAGTCTTGGCAAAATAACTATCATATCCAGGAGCACAAACAGTCTAGCTACTACCAGCAACCCTACTACTGCTGTTAAAAATAAATAAATCTTTATTTTTTTTTTACTGTCAGGTAATAACTACAAATGCAATTAAACAAAATTTACAAAGCCCTGCAAACACAAGCAGCAGGAGAGCAGGATAGGAAGACTCGCAATCTCTGATCCATGTATGACCATGGCAGAAAGTAACCAGCAAGTCCTGCAAGAGGGCAGGAGAAGAGAAAAGACAACCTAAAGGTGTGTTGCTGACATAATGACATAAGAGGTGAGAGCTGGCAGTTGTTCCTATTTAAAACCATCAGGGCTTAGACATTGCACCTCTGAAAATCTGCTGTTTGCAAGTAGTCAAATGTGAGGGGAAAAAAAAAAGTGAGGATTAAAACAAAGGGGGTACACATTTTTTAAGTAGTAATTCTTCCAGATATTTAGTACCCCACTTTCTTATTCATTAGACATGCCTCTCTCCTTGGCTGCCTGTGTGTGTTTATAAGCATCCCTTTCACATTTCCTGTAATGTTTATAACAGTAAAATAACTACCAGGTTCTTTCTTATTCATCACCTCCCTTGTAAGCCAAAATGTTTTTTACCATTTCTCTAACTGGAAAAAAAAACTCAGACTTTGTATTTCCGTGAGTCACCTAGGTAGGACACACACATCTGAGCAGGTCACTGACTTCTGACATGGTGTTTGTCTTTCTCTGCTTCTGCTTCTTATCCCATTTTTTGTCACACCTATTTGAAAGGAAAAAAGTTGAAGCTTTGAATGTCTTTGTATGCATAGGCTCCCTGCTTAAGGAAGCAGTATCACTTTTTTTCTGAGGTGAAGGCTCTATAATGTGAGCCTTTTTCTGAAGGCTCTATATTGTGAATAACAGTGCAGTTGATGATGCACTATGCTGCTCCGCCATTAGGAGTGATTTTATCCTCAGGCCAAAAAAAAAAAAAAAAAAAAAAAAACAACAACAACTCAGCCCTATGGCAGAATATAATGTGAAATCAAGGTGGGCTTTGGCTTTCTTTCCTAGGATCAATGTCACTGCACAGTCAGTATTCAAACCTAGGAGTTACTGATCTTGTTATTAATATGGAAATACTCCTCTGAATTGTCTTTGGAAAAGGCAGTTGTCCTGAACACTTGCAGTGCTGATTTGATTTTGCTTTACTTTCTCCAACAGAAAAATAAAGAGGAGAAAAAAGTGTGAAAGAGTTTAAACATCTGCAAAGTTTTTTGAAAACTATCACAGAATTAACTCAAGTTTTGTTTCCCAAAGTACTGAAGTAACTTTCCAGGTTATAGGATGCTGTATCATCTGTCTGTCAGGATGAGGCAGGAACTGATTTCAGTAATTCAGTGTCTAATCTCCATAACCACTTTTATACATCTCTTAAAGCACCAACTACCTCATAGGATTTTCTGGGAGGATTTTTCCTCTGCCCAAAATCCATTAAATACTTTTTCAGGCACTACTGTTATTTCCTATACTACTAAAACACACAAGTATTGTAGAACACTTAGAAAGAGATTAATTGGCGAGGCCTGGTTAATTTATGAATAATAATCATGGGTTTGGTTTCTGGACGAGAGACTCATTTTCTTTTTTTTTTTGTCATCTATTGGACATCATTTGTTTAAGTTGGCTATAAAGTGGTAAAAGTGTGACTCATACCTTGAGAGCCAGAGTCTCCATAGAGTTAAGTATCCTCATTCTTTCTCCAGTTATGAAAAAGAGTTGTTGCTTTATGACCATGTTGCTCACTGCCTTGTTCAGTATGTTTAATTTTTACTACTAGTAGTATCTTAGTGAGACACATAGATTGTAAGGAAAGATACAGCCCTCAGTAGCAGAGTTCCTGCTCACACCAAGACAAGCCTTGCCTAAAAGAGCCTTTAATCTAAACAGGCAAAGGAAGGATAGAGGAAGTGATAAACAAAAAATTGCTGGCAATAGAGTTATAAACTATTAAAGGCATTATTACAAGAGTGATAGATTCATCTTCATCCGCATACAGCTCTTGCTGGAGTTTCCTCTCCATTAAAAAATAAACAAATTCTTTTCCTCTGCCTATTGCAACCACACCTTTTCAGGTGCTTCTTGAGCAGTGCAGCACTAGCTGGTCACTGAAAAAAAAAATAATAATAAAAATAAAAAATATTCACTTGCTGTGGCTTTATGCAAAGTGAAAGGGGAGATGATTTACTGCAATAAAGCTATGTGTCATCATGAAGTAATGCCCCAAGGAGTAAGACAAAAACTTAGATCTGGTTTAGTACTTCTTTGTACTGCTTAGTTGTGTTCTCCAGTACCTGACGAAGGGCACATTGACTGCAGTTATCCCAGCAGCCTGGCATCCATAATGCTGAGAACCATTTGAGAAAAGTGTTGGCATGGTTCAGCTGTAGACAGTAAATAACAGATGTCAAAAATCAGGAGCATAACCAGAATTAGAGAGGCTATCTTTGTATTCTCCATCATGAAATAAGACAGCATTAATAGTAAGGTAAATTTTACAGGAAGAATATTAGGGTTATTTAAATGCTTATTTGGAGGAAAAGGGTTTGGTTTGCTTTTTGTTGTTGTTGTTATTATTGTTTTTAAAGTGTATCAACTTGGAGAAGATAACATCCAAAAACATTCCTGGTTCATACCTTCCCGTAAACTTGAGCAAACATGGTAATTTTCAGGCCAGGCCAATTTTTTGACTCAATTTTGACTCAAAGGAGAGTTTATAATGAATCCTGGCAAAACTTTAACTAAAGAGAGACTATCGCTCATGTATAACTAAGACTGTTTGAAATGTGAGTCATTTGAAAATCACCATCCCTGAAATGGGTTGATGTTTCAAAATGAACTTAATGACATTTTAAGAAACCAAGTCTGTATTTTAAAGCAAGGGCAGAATATTCTAAAATTTCAACAGTTACTCACATAAAGTGTAAGTGTATTATACAGCACTGCACAGAAAATTTATGCTTCTTTTTAATTGGCACTGCATCTAAAATCTTTCCAAAACATTTTTTTTCTCTATTATACTTTTTTATTGTGCTTCCAGAAAAAGAACTAAAAAAGAGAGTGTGACAGGTGAAGCAAATGACTGTGTGCTGGTATTATTTTAGATTTTTTCAAGAGCTCTCTCTTTTTTTAAAAAAAAAAAAAAATGTTTCAAGTTTTCCAGATAAAGCAGAATACAAGTCTACAATAAACCTTCCCCCGCCCCAGCTGTACTTAGATGAAGTTCTACCATTGCAGTTTTCATATCTGACAATTTTTAGCTGTAAATACTCTCAGAGTTCACTAAGGACCAGCTTATTATTAATTTTGTCCTTGGGCAGATCCACCATTTAACCAATACAGAGAGTGGCTGAAAATATTTGTCATTGACTTCCTGTCTTTTGGTCTCTTCATTCCCAGCAACAAGACCTGTGAAGGTTCAAAGGAATGCAGTGAAGTAAGTGGACGTGGCAAAAGAATGATACTAACGCAAGCAAATACAAGGGTGTCCCAGTCATCAACAGAATAATGTGACACAATGAGTTCTGCAGAAACACCGGTATTTACCTTGGAGCAACCGTAAGGTAATGACAATTTATGAGATTAATGAAAGAGATGACAATTCCAAGAGAACTGGAAGAAAAGAGAAAATAAGGACCCACATATTTCTCCTCTGTAAGTATTGGGGAAAACATTAAATTTGCCTCTGTCACAAGTACGGGCAGGATGAAGCCTGTCACAAGTGGGCTCAGGATGAAGCTAAGCCAACACAGTTTAGACAAGGGAAATAAAACATTCAGAAAGGGATGTATGAGGAAGAGGCTCAAAATATGACTTAAGCACCAACTCACATCTAATGCCAAAAACTGGTGAACATGGTATTCAGTGCTACATGAATGTCGTCCTTACAGGTTATAGCTGTAGCTATGTTACTTTACAATGAATTTGCAGCAGAGATGCTGCTGCAAGGGTACTGTCAGCAGACACATCCCACAGCTGTAATAAGAATTTCAGAAAAGGTTTTAATCACCATGACTGCATCCCCTTCTGTCAAATGCTAAGTGACAGGCACATGCAATATATACATCACTGAATTTATATAAAGGTGAAAGTATAACTTTGGAAGGAAGCATTCTCTAAATGCCTGCAAAAGGTGTACAGTTATGTGCATTTTTCTACTGTCATGCTGTTAATATCCAGTTTGGTTTCCTTGAGCAGGCAGTTATTGATTTTTAGGACAAATAAAGAATCTACTCACAACACTTAATGGATAGGGTGTGTGCGCATGTGGACAAATGCTTTTCAGAAACTACATTGTATTTTATAAACTGAAAAGTAGCAGTAAACATGCCAAATAGCCATAAATCTTACATGATTTACATTATTTACATTTCTTAAGTGACAGCTTAATCTGTCACCTTCACCTAGAAGCAACTAGACAAAGTCTAAATCCTTTTCACAGATTGCAAACCTACGGCCCTTCTTGAAGATGTGTCTTAATGAAAAGCAATCATTTTTGCTTGGTGGATGAAGAACTCTGTAGATTTTAAACTTTATTACTCTGTGAGTCTGCAAGGGACTTTTATATCATTTTAGTAATGTAAAGTGGCCTAATGGTTGGCTACATAAATAATAACTGAAAAGCTTTTCAAGCAGTCTGACATACACAAAAGGGTTTAACTGGAAACAATAATTGTGTGTATTGAATCACAAATTAGTGTTTTTCCTTGATAAATCTTGAATCAGACATTATAGTTTTCCCTGTCTCTAACATATCAATACCTACTTTCCAGAATTATCTTATTTTTTATTATTAATTTCATTGTCTCTGTGTAGATGTACAGTAACACGAGCAAGTACTCACCTAGCCATGTGAATATTTCCACAATAGTAACAAGGCAAATTTTTGTATAACCATATGTAAAAAGTTTTTTCAATATTTTAATAAAATGTCTTTCTGATTTTAAGTCACATTCCTGACTCCTTCCCACATGCCCAAGAAAAAAAATCCCCCAAAGGTCACTAAAGAGTGCCTGTCCTGGAACCGGCTGCCTAACCTCACCCAAGTACTCATTTCATAATCAGGACATTGTCTCCAACCATACATCAGTCATTTCTGTTTTGCAGATTTGGAAAAGGCTAAACCACCAAATAAAGAAGCAGAGGTTAAAAGTGGATTTCTCTAAACAGTCATATTTGTATGCCGAAATGAAACTCGCAGAAGAAAGCTTCAAGTTTAGGACAAAATAGATCATCTTAATTGCAGATAAAGCATATTTGTACTGCCTGCCTAGTATTTCTCCTGTATATAACCTCTTCTTCTGACAGGATAAGTAAAGAAAGTAGTAAAATTTCAAACCATGTTGTCCATAATGAACCACCATACATCTCTTGTTGATCTATACACATGGTTACAACAATTACCTGATATTGCTTACTGGTCCTGACAAGCACCAGTGGTAGCAGTAAAAAAAACGAATCAGTTTTAAAGGTTATTCTTTCCAATTATAACTTTCTTCCCATAGTCAAGGATATGGGCTGTATGTAGTGAGAAGTGACTTCATGGTGCCCACTGATTCTGGTGTATTTGGCTTGAGGTTTAGGCTAATCATTAGGGGCATTACACTACAGGTTGCATATTTGGTAATGTTAATAACTGTTTTCAAAGTTCCCAAAGAAAGCAAACCATTTCAAATTGTGTTGTGCACCACTTGGTTTCAGGTCCAGACTATTGCTGTTCCTGAATCAGTGGAGGCCAATTACAGTTTGGCTGACCTACTACAGGAAGAAGTCTAGCCAAAACTGATCCCATCCATGCAAAATAGAGATTTTGCTTTTAGAAATGTATCTTATTCTAAATTCTCTTTGTTATTCACCTGAGTCAGCAGTGATAGTTTGCTTACAAATAGTGAAGACAAGAATTTTCCAGGTAATACAATAAAAGATCTTACTGTATGAAACCTTCTAATGCTCTCAGTAAGAGAAAATGGAAACATCTTGGCCCCTAGTCTTTCCTACCACATTTACATAAAGCCTATCTTCAGCCTAGTATCCATGATCTGCCCAAAATGCTTACTTGCTGTCTGGGTCAGATATCATGTAACAGCATACATTTTGGAAACACATGAGTGAGGAAACTGAGGAAAATGTTCACAAAGACAGTAACAGTAGCAAGATGCTCTGGGGAAAAAAAAAAAAAAAAAAAAAAAGGTATTTCAGATAATTTGAAGTGATCATGGTTTATACCACTGTCACACAGGAATGAGAACTACCTGTCTAGTGTTTGGTATCATTATGTGTAAATTTCCTATCCATCTAAATAGCAGTCAATAAATAGCAGTCAAGAAAAGCAGAAGAAACAAATCAAGAGGAAAAATAAATAAATTAATTAATTAAAGTCTCGCTGATGCTTCCAGCTATTTACTGTCTGGCTTATTTTATTAATGTGAGGTTTCCACGAGGAATTACTTGTTTTCGGAAGATTATTATTGCACTAATGTCAGGATCTGGCAAGTGAAAAAAATAAAAAAGCCAAAGATAGTAATAAATCACTCAGTCTTTGGCTTGTCCTACATCCCAATCAGTCTTTTATGATATTAGATATATTTTAAATGTGGATTTCAATACTTTGCCTTGACCTTGTAACTGTTCTACAGTTAATGGTTTAAAACATAGACTGCCATTATCAGGTTACAGTTCCTTTGCTGATGCAACAGTCTTCCCAAAACTACTTCCAGTAATAACATTTCTATTTGGCTTAGCCTGATCTAGCCCTTCAGCATAATTACTTCTTATCATCAACTCGATCTAACATTCAAAATTAGCAATTGATTTGCACATTTTGCAGACAAATCAGATGAACTGAATCCAGGTTTTGGTAGAGTACATTCTTCCCACCACAGAGGTGGGCAAGGGGATAGCACAAAAGAATGCAAAGTTGTCCATGCTGGCCAATAATTCTTACAAAAACTCTGAACTGCCAAAACAAGCTTCCGCTGCTGCTTGCGTACCTTTAAACATAGGTTAGTATGAAGGCTGTGCACAAAAATCACACATTTTTACATTTCAAGCAGTCTCTTCTGACATTTTAGTGGATTTGTAGGTGTATTTTCAGTGTCTGTCCTTTCTGAATAGAAAATGAATATTCTGACACTCTGAATACTTTCCTTGCCTTGTAAATGATTCAGTCTTCCTAATTGATGAGCAAATACTCATCAGTTCTCTATCTACTCAGAAAAGCTGAGAAAAATAAAATCAGAAGATTTACAGCACCCTAAAACTTCTGCATGGGCACAGTTAACTAGTTTGAAAATTTCTTACTGCAGCTTAGAAGAAAATAGTTCCCAATATGTTCAGCCCAATCCAAAATAAACCTCTCAGATATGAAATCAGAGTGTTCACATGGGGATTTACAGATTTTAATCACAAAAAAAGATCTTTGTTTTGTAGTTGCTTTGGAGCCAAGCTATAGTTTTGGGGTTGAAGTAGGGAATCAAGTCAATGATTTCATAGTTGAGAGTCTAAGGGGCTGGATACATCTCTGATGAGTTTTTTGTAAAACTAAGTATCATAAACTAAACTAATGTGTTATGAAAAGCAATCAGGAAAAAGGTTTTCTTATTGTGAGTGAAACCATCTTATTAATGCAAATCCCAGTGCTACACATGCTAGCTTGCTCAAGATCTCACAGACTTATGAAGACCTCCTGATGTTGAGCTAAATTGTCCCCAGTTGAAATGCAATTGCCTCCAGGACAGCATATGACAGTTATCTTGCAAATCAAAGCAACGCTACGCAGCAGCTTGTGTCAGAGTTAGAGAATGCAATCTGAGCCTATTTGAGGAATCCCTACAGTCAGAAAGTAAACACAAACAAATCTGAAGTACTCTATAAATAATAAGTTTAAGATCATGTAAATATTCCATTAATGGATAAATTGTCAGTAGGTAACATTCAAACACAAATGCTATGTTTCAATGGATAGCTTAGACCTCTTGCTCTTGAGTCCTAATGGTGTCCTCTTTGTAGTTCTTCATGAGTTCTTAGTTGTTAGTCATTGGACTTGACATCTGGCCGATAAATTTAATTAGGAGAAAAGAGTCTAATGGCCATATTTTCAAGAAAATTGCTCCCAGATTTCAAATAATGCTCAGAAACTCTGTATAACTTTTTTGTTCTCCACTCTTCCAACCCAAGCAGACAAAAAAAAAAAAATTACAAAATGGGTCTGAGATAACTTTGTAAGATATGCAGTAACTGAAGCAAAGTGTCTCTTGCCTATCCACAGCTCAGATTTTCTGCCCCTTTCATCCCTAGGTTCAAATGACTGGTTCCAAGCAAAGACCACTGCGAAAACACCTGGGCTTTTTCCGTGAGGGACAGACGCATAAGTACCATATCTCCCTACATGGCAATTAATTTTTCCTTTTAAAATTAGTTTAAACATTTATTGGTTTAACCTGCCAGTTTAATTAAACATTCTTTGTTACAACTCCAGGAGTTGAAATTCTGGGGTTCCAGGATGCCTATGCCAAAATCCATTCAGCCAAAGCACATTTTTTTGTTCACTGCCAGCTAAGTATATAGAATTTGGCTCTGAAAAATAGGCCAGGGCCTGTAACACTGCACCACATGCATACAAAATGCCTGAAGGTGCCAGCAATATGTACTGCACACAGCTTTACTTTACACAATGCATATGTTCAAATCACCAGGTCAAGCCTTGGAGTAAGCCGCCCCCTCAACCTCTCCCTCCTCCCCACCCCCCCAAAATTAAGCCAGAAAGTGATTCTGTTTCTGTTGTGGTTACTGTATCTGTTTCTGTCCTAGCAACCTTAGGGTGTGCCGAGAGTTCCCACAATTACAACCTAGGTTTATGCATGTTTGTATATATGTAAATAACTACTCATACTTACCATTCCATATACACAACTAAATCAGACACATTTAATCTGTCTGCTTTCCATGCCGCATTTCAACACACACAACAAGATAAGAGTTTTCAAACTGGCTGTCCCAGAGAAATGGAAGGGAACCATGGCCATGCTAACCCTGTTGCTGAAGAGCTGGGTAGATCACGACCAACAAACAAACAAACAAACAAAAACTTTATTGGCTCCTTAGGATCTCCCTCCATGCCAGTTTTCATAAGTGATAAATGCAGATGCACTCAAGCAATGCAATTTATTAAAACACCTGATTAACTGAAAAAAAATGATGCTGATTATATTTTCAACCTCTGCCAATTTTCAAATTCTGAAAACCGGAGGGTGAGACAAATGAGACCTTTCTGTGTATTTCTGAAGGTTCATCAGCCCAGCATATCAAGGGGAGCAAGGTCACAGATGACTAGTATGAAAAAAAGATTATAATATTGGAAAGAGTTTTTAAAAAGGGATTTCCCCCACCACCCCAAACCATCAATATCTGCCTAGTTGATTTAAACCAAACACCAGGGGAGAGCTGCCCAGCAAGAGCACTGGCCACCACAGTCTCAGTAATCATTTTAAGTACCATCTTTTTTCTTCACACAAGACTCACAGGATTAATTACACAGAATAATAATAAAGACAACTCAATTTAAGTTTTTATAAATAGCACTTTCCACTGCTAACACACACTTAACAATGGAAGGTAAATTAACCTAAATTATTGGATTATGGTCATTTCTCTCACCAGACTGAGTGTACCCTAGAGGTACATTTATTCTGTACACACTGGCTAGCTGTTACCTACCACTCACCAGCTGGCCCAGAGGAGCCAGATCCAAGCTCCAGGAGACTAGCTACAAATTTCTATGCAAGGGTCACATCTTCAACTCCATTCCTGCATTAGGCAATTCATCCCCTATACCTTGAGGATAGTGTGGGGAGGGACAGAGTCAATTCCCTGTTATTATTTCTCCATTTGCACAATTCTGTCCACTGTAAATTGTTCTGTAGCAGAGACTGTCTTCTAACAGCCCTTCATCCTCTTATACTCCAGCATCTGTGTCTACAGTGCAGGGCAGGTGCCATCTATATTGCTCTCCCTGGATTTCCTTCAGAAAATAAATAAATAAATAAATAAAATCCAGTATGCAAAGATGGGAGGGGAAAAAGCTGTAGTTGGATCTAATAATTTTTCTAGGCTGGATGATGGAAAGCAAAGTTGGAGGGGTACTTCATGAAACTCATTTTCCACAGTGTCCAGCTTGATGGAGGACAGACTTTCGCACTTTAGGTCTTCTAGATATTGATCCTAATCAAGCACGCATGCTTACACTGCTTTTCTGTCCTGATCATCTCATAAATTAAAACAGCTTTCATTTCAACTGCAAGATACAAAGTAACCTTTCTTCCAACAAGCACATGGACAGAACTAAAAATGTATAGAAGAAATGTACACCACAGTCTACACAAAATATAAGGCCAATCTATCCAGAGTTCTGTTAGAGCAGTAGTGCTGCCTGAACTATTTCTACTTCTGCCTGTTCTCTAATAAATCCTGCATACAGAGATGAAAACTTCTCATGGAAGGTGTCTGCTTTCTTCAGGACATTTTTCACTGGAAAGTCAAAATCCCACTGTCAAAATCCCCTGAATGTCAAAACCTCATTTCTTGGCAAGTACTACAGCTTTACTAAAAAATATGGTAACAAAAACCTTAGAAGTTCTCAGTATATTGCTTTTTATCACAAAACGTCAAGTTTTCTATGAAGGCTATTCTGATCAGGGTAATATTGGGAATATTCCACAGAACAGATGTCTGTGTAAAAAGTTATTTTGTAGACATTGAACTATTTAACATATTTGTTAATCAGTTTTATCAGTTTGGTGAAATTTGTTGTGCATTGTACATAGTCTCCGAAGAGTAGTACTTTATATATCTCATTCAACAGACATGGAAGCATTTGATGGACATCAGGCGTAACAAAGTTTTTAAAAAAGTCACCAGAGAATCATGTAGATGCTCCACTTTACTCATTCTACCAGAGATGATCCACTGCTGTATAGCAAAGGGTAGTGATTCTGCATCAGGCCCTCATTTATACTACATACTACCTAATCCCAAAGCACTTTCTTGAGCTGTAACACCTGGCATGCTGTCTGAAAAAAAACATGCATCATGGAATAAAACACTGGAACATCAAACTGCCCCATTTAACAGACAGATTTTTCCACAGAGACAATATGTAAAATCAATCTAGACGTATAAGAGAGAGACCCATGTTAATTAACAGCTTTTGACAAAGAGCGTTTTTTACATACAGATTTACAAAACGGCAATTATCTTTCCTTGTGGCTTAGATTCCAAGCACATACAGCCTCAGTCTGTGGAAAAAAAAGTCACTTTTCTGTAGTGCCAGAGTCTGCAAGCCCTTCAGCAAGCTGATTTTTCTCCCCCATTTTTTTTCCAATGAGAAGAACCATAAGAACAAAAAGTATATATATATTAGAGAGCCTGTCTGTTTACACCCAGTTGACTTTACTCTCACTTGCTCTGACCTTTCTTTGGCTCCTTGATGCCAGCATCACATTCAAACGTAGATGAAGCCCAGACAGTGGTCAGCTTTGCAACAGCAGTTGCTAAACTTAGGCACCTAAATTAGCAAGTCTGAACAAAGCTGTATGAAATAAAGTTTTCCAGTACTACTTATCAAGTAAATAAGAATCGCAGACTTAAAGATGAAGAAGCTGGACACACAGCACAAATGCCTTTCTTGTGAACAAAGTAAAGGCCAAGATAAAGGGAGACTTCTAAACCCATTTCCCAAGTTCATTCCTTAATTACCAACACACCAGAAACAAAATCATCATGGTTCCGGGTTATTTGGAGTAGCAGAATACATTTTGATTAGTGGAGATAAATTTGGCTTATATCAAGCAGTTCAACAAGTGCCAAACAGCTTTAAAATATATACTATGAAATTTATTGAAATGTGCTAACTTTTACTAAATATTTTTATTTGATTTCACTATAAATACATTCACCACTGAAATAACTTTATGCAGGTCAGCAGTGAGATAAGAACTCACCCAAAAAATAAGTTATCTCAATGTAACAGAAGAGAGTTACTGTTGATCAATATACAGAACTAGCATATAGTAAAATTATATAATTAATGATGAAACTCAAAATGGTCAAAGACTTAATTATTCGGTTAGGAAGATAGAATGGATCCAGTGGTCACTTATAAAGTTGTGTAGCATCCTTTCTGTTCTGAAGGATTAATTTAATAGCTAAGGTTAATACCAATTTTCAAGGCATAAAAATCTACTCGTTTAGAAGTTTATTAAATTCCTAAAGAGATGTCGATAACTTGGGCCTTGGGCCTAGAATATTCAAGCAAAGAAATCAAATCAGAATGCAAAGTCACTGAGCAAAAGTTATCTGGCAAACCAGTCCCAAATATCCTGACTAAAAACCACTGCACCTCAAGCAACGGAAATGATAAAGACATAGGCAGAGACAGAGGCTGAACATCACAGCAGAGACTCTTGTGAAGTTCCTTCCATGATAAGTCAATGACACCCTCCTTCGCAGTGTTGTTAGTAGCCCCTCTACTACACAAGCAAAGGCAAATTTCTGATGTATGAAAGTATGAACAGAAATAGTGATCTATCCTTGCCTCTGCATTATCCAACATTATAAAAAATAAGGGGAGAATGAAAATTGAGAAAGAAAACAGAGAAGGGAATTGTCCCAAGCACCAAGTTCCCTGCCTACAGCTCTGCACGACCATGCACACATGACCCAGCTCTAACCATGACATCTAATGCCTGGGTATTATAGAAATTCATTAAATTATGACTTGGCACCCCAATCCCATGGTTTCTAAACCTTGGGTGTTTTTTGGTTTTTGGGCTGTTTTTTTTTTGTTTGTTTGTTTTTTGCAAATCACTTGCTTCACTGCATTGGGGTCTATGTCAGTAAAGGTGATACAACAGTGACATTATTCAGAAGTAAGCACAATTCTGAAGTCCTTCCTTCCAATTTTAGAAAGGCTTTACCACACCACCTGCTACTGACTCATGGACAAAACAAATGTGACATTAACGTTAGCAGCAGACTGGCAAAGCCTTTCCCCAGAAATTACAAGTTTCTGTCCCTTTCTACATATCTGGAGAGAAATTACAGTAGCCTTTGTGTTTTCTTGATCTAGACCCAAGCCAGAGATTTCTTATAAAATTAAATGACAAAGAAACAGTACCAGCATTGAACTGTTCCACGGACAAAGTGAAGAGCCTAGGAGATCTTACTGTGTGATAAAGAGACAGAGCCTCCAGAAAGATAAAGAAACAGAACTGTTGGGACCATAATGCCTTACCAAAAATTACCCCATTCTGTTACAGTAAAGTGCATTTTTTCAGGTGTTTCTGTTTCAACTTAATATTTATCACATGCTTGATTAACTGAAGGCTGTGGTGGTACTTTCACTGAACTTTGAAGAAAAAATGTATCAAGACTTTCAACACTTCTTAGGAATCCCTGCAACCTTTTTCTGATTTTTCTTTGAGTTCAGGAAAAAACAGCTAATAAAGTAGATTTATAGATTTATTTATTTAAAAATCGCAGTCGATCCAGAACAGAGTTTTAAAATGCCAGGATTTCTTCTATGGAAACCAACTCATGAGTCCTCTAAAGAAATCAGTCTTCCCTATTTTCACACTTCAGGGCTATGAGAGCAATTAAACTCAAGGTGATACCAACAAGCTAACCTTCACCTCCATAATGCTACAACTTATCGTCATGGAAAAGCACATGAAGTTACAGATTATTTTAAATTGTAATATGGTGAAAACTATTTATTCACAACTTACTAGCAGGAATAGGGTAAAAAATGTGTAAGTACAAAAATTTCTAATGTTTCCTGACCAATTACTTACAAACATAAGAGTGTTTGGGTAAACTCCCAGGCTCATGTTTATGCTAGTGAATGTTGGCAGGTATATATCCTATGCTCATCTGTGAGACAAATAGTTATTATGCTACAGCTTTTGACAACATGGCTGCACTTGCTAGTTAGGAGCAGTCCGCAACAAATACCTGACTCACAGAGGCCAACTTCAGTGTTTATATTGCTTTATTTGTATCAACCCAAATGTCAAAATAAGTATAATTTACTGGAACCAGACTCAGTCCCAAATTATACACCACAGAAGACATAGACACCAAATGTCCATAATGAAATACTTTCATGGTGCTTTTATAACCTGAGAATTTTTTTACAATCAAAAAATAAAATCAAATAAAATGAAGGTGATCCAATAAAAATCTCTTCTAACCAGACATTTGTCTTGCAATACTTAGCAAATCGAAAAAGGCAGAAAGCTCAGTTACCCCACTGTCTGCCACCACAGACCACCACATGCCAGCAGAAGGTCTCTGGTCTCTGTAACCTGGTGATCTGCCCCATGCCATGCAAGAGGTTGCAGAGCTGGGTGAGGCAAGTTACCATTAAATCACTTGTCAATTATTATTGCAGTAAGAATCACCGCAGCACAAGAGGCATCAAAAGCTGTAGCAAAACTGCAGAAGCTGTGCCTGTGCCACATGAAGGTGAGTGGTTTCTAGCATGAAGAAGGGGAGTACAAGATGTCCAAAGACCATTTTCTTGCCATCTTGCTACCTGTCTTCTGCTGCAGCCCTGCAGGCTCTCTTCCTACACAGGCTGCAGCACAGAAATCTCAAAACATACTGCATGGACGGTGGACCAGAAAGCAGCAGATATGACCTGTGCTCCCTTTTTCTGGACAGCACTGCTTTAGGAAACTACCTAGGCTTCATAGTGACGACCACTCCGCTCTAAGTTACTTGCCTAACTCAAGTCACAAGAAATAGTTTTGTAATGAATGTTGCAGGGAAGGAGGTTCTGAGGGAATTTGTTTTATTCAGCACTTCCTTTAAGTTTACCTTGCAAACAGAGGCAAATTGTTGCTTTTTTTTTTTTTTTTTTTTTTTTTTTTTTTTCTAAGCAGAGAAGCTGCTAATATTAAAAACAAATCTCAATCTCCTACTGAGGCTAGCTTTTATTTTATTTTTTAACAGGAGCATCTTGTGAACCAAGACAAACATGTGAGGCTTGGTCCCTGACCAGCAAAAACACATACTCTAAATATCAGTGGACTGCAAGCAACCCTAACTTTTGCTACTGGTTTCAGAGTATTTGCACAAGACTTCAGCTTGATTCTATTATATTTTTTACCTGGAATGAGAGACTAAATCTCACCAAAACAAACCTCCCAATTAGAAAAGCCACTGTAAAAAGTGAAAAACCACACAAGCAAAAGAACAAAAACAGCCATTGCAAGAGAAATTCAGTGCACTCTCTGTATCTTCTTTTCTTACATGTGGCTGCACACTTGTGATTTTAAGTGGAAAAGCTTTTCAGGGTGGGAGGATTTCAGGGAAATCTATCTTGAAGAATTTGGAAAGAAGAATAATGCAGATTATTCTCAGAAATTAGCTTACTGGAGAAAAAAAAAAAAAGAAAAAAAAAGAAAAATCAAAACACACACACATGATAACACACATGATAAATGAAGTTCTCCTGGTATGAGAACATCAAACCTATGCAATCTTCCTTTTAGACCAAGATTAACAGTTAGTTCAGCAAAGCCTCAGCACACTGAAATTCACTTCAGAAGAACCATCTAAAATCAGATTCCTTGTTTCTGTGGCCATGCTAAGTTATCTCACCTGCAGTCCTGCTGTGCAGCCAGGACAAGGACAATCTTTGTACAAGAGCAAGGATCTTATTTGTTGGGGAGCAGTTCATATTTTCCTAAAGAATAAGGAAATAACTTTATTGTAGTCTACATTGATTTCATATCTAATAATACATTGATTATTTTCTGTATTTATACAATGGGTATTGAAAGTGAAGTTTCAGGAAAATGTCTACATATCTATCAATACGAAGACCACTTCTCAGTACATTAAGGCACTCCTGGTGTTCTGCAATCATGCAGGTGAACCAATAAGTTCCCACAGGAGGTCTTGATGCAAACTACCTAAAAGTACAAACACACGTTGTCTATCCAGTTCAAATCACCTAAGCAACAAAAAGCTTCCCAGCTTCCCTTCTAAGGGATGAATTTTATCATCTCATCAATTTCTAGTTACCAAACGGTAGAAGAATGTGTGGGCTATGAGACCACACAGCACCTTATACATTTTTGTAATAATTCTGTTATAAATAATAATGAGCTATAATAGCTTATAGTTTTTCTCCCAATCTAAAATATATATGACAGACCCAGAAAAAAACATAGAACTAAGTGCAAGTATAATTGTCATGGTGGTGATGATGAGTGCACCAAACTCTCTAGAGTGGCCTAATATATACAACAGCCTTTTGGATAAGAGCATCTGAAACAGCCAAAACAAAACAAAACACTATTAAGGCCAACTTAAGATGAGGAGCTGGAGATCAAAGCAGCCTAATGAGAACACTCTTACAAGTACAGAGTAACTGAGTATAGTGAGGACACAAGAGATTCACAGCTGAGCTGATGGACTGAGATCCTCTATTCTCCTGGCTTTGCAATGTGTGGGCTCTGGTGCAACAGGTGGCAAACTGCAACCCCTCTCTTCCTTAGACAGTGTCCATACTGCAGAGGACAGCATGGTGTAAGGAGAGTTAAGCCTAATTTCAGAGAGAGGAGCAAAAGAAGTTGCAACAGCAGACAGTTTAGCACAGAGACCAAGAATGTGTTTTGCCTGGAACCAGGCTGGCTTCAGCAGCTATGCTAACCATTTAACTCCTTGACGCTTCACTTACTGAGTGCTGCTCAGTCAATGCTAATTCAGTGCTCTAATAGCATGATGCTATCTTTCCTCCTTGTAAGATTTAAGATTATAGAAGACTATAATAGGATCTCATAAAACTGAATGAGTGAATTTTCTACTTGCCAGTATCTGCATGCAACTGATTTTTTTTTTCTAGATGCCAGTATCTGCATCTGAGGAAAAAAAAAAAAAAAAAAAAAAAAAAAAAAAAAGTTAAACTCTTAGTTCCACTTAAAAGCAAATGCTTTCATTGTGGAGTAAACTTCTCCTTACTGAAGGCTTCTGTTTATCACTCTTTCTGTGATTATACTAAAGCAGACCGCTGGCTGTAAACAGAAAGCAAAGATTTTAAACTAAATGCAAAGACAGCCACATAACTTTCTCATGGCTAATATGAAAAATAACATTTAGCACATCTACTCCAAAACAAGGCACTTTTAAAGAAGATTTTGCTCTATGTTATGAATTTTCATAATGGGAATAATCAAGCGGAGTATGATCTGCTGAATACTTACAGCTCTCTGTCATCACAGCTCAAGTTTTTGAACTGGGTTTACTCTGGTAACATTAATGGGCCAATTCAGTCAAAACATGATGGGTTTTATAGCACTGCCTATAAACTGAGGATTCTCCAAATTTACTGTAAAAACAATCTATACCTTATTAATTTATGTATAAATATATTTTGTTTATACATATTATTAAGTATGAATCTAGTACTTTTTAAATGGAATCCTCAAATCCAAAATGTTTTTTGCATTTTTAATTTTTTCTGAAAGAATCTCTTAGCATGTTCCACATGCCCATTTTATGCAAGGAAATGTACTGTGCTTGAGAATATGCTACTAGTAATGATTTAAATACAAGTATAGCATCTAATTCCCAGGGGAAGAAAAAAAAAAAAAAAAAAAAAAAAAAAAGTGAAATTCTCAACACCACCCCAAAAATGTTCATTGCCACATTTCTTTGCTATTTCTTCATTTTTAAAGGTGTTTCATACTGTAAGCTCTTGATATCAACTTCACTATTGAAAGATATACACTTAATACAGAAGAAAACAGGAAAATACTTGTATAGCTCCTAAGTGATCAAAGCCAGGCTATAGTGAAATGCATTGATTCAGAGCATCGTTATCCTAACGGTCACAGCAGTGCACAGCTCATTCTGTGAAGATTTGTCTTTCCCTGGCTTGTTCTCTCACTCTGTGCGAGAACACAATGACCCCAAAGGAGCACTTCAGTTTATTTCCTGTCCTTCGTCTTCGTGGAGCAGAGGACGAAGAAGGGACTGCTGTAAAACCCTGCAACAACACAGCTCACCACAGTAGCTGGGGGTGGGGAAAGACACAACAGTGCCACCTTGCAGAAGTAGCATCTGCACGAAGCGTCTGAACTTCCCCAAAAGCTGCTGCTGAAGGAAAAGTCTGTATCAAAACCAATCACCACCACAAACATAAACAAACAAATAAATAAATAAGTAATCGCTAGCAGATGATTTTTTAAAAAAAGTTTCTTCTCAAAAGCTGATTTTCCCCACTCATCCCAGCACTTCAATATGCATTAGGACCAGTCAAAGCAGGGACAGTGTGCACCATTCAGACAAAACTATTTTAATGCTAGCAATATCCAACATAAACTTTGTGACTTTGCACAACATTCTTCTGCAAAATAAACTCAAGCCTTTTGCCAGCAATAACCTATATATTGATGTGGTATTAACAGAAACTTGGAGGCTTCAGCTGGGAGACAAACTGTCAACCAACCACTAATTGGTTTTTATGACGTGACTCATAGTTTAGCAATTTCCCAGAATTTAATCACAGTGCACCCAGAAAGATCAATTAAAGAACAGGCTCAGAATTTGTTAGAGCCCTGTGTGAGACAGGGGAAGGCAATGACCTCAGCAGCTTTGCCACAGAATTTTATGAATGAACAAAGAAAGGATTTAAAAGGTAAGTTAAATTAATCTTGTGTTTCCTTGCCGGCCCTATTATTGTTTTTCCAAAGGAACAAGTATTTTAAATGAACATTTGAGATTGAAGGATTGTGTGTTGCAGCTACTGTTTATTTTACAATTTCATTTACACAGGTGACCGTTATGTGTTTGACTTGAATTGCTCCATTATTTTTGGCTTCTTCTTTTATATCTCTGTCTATAAAAAGAGGGAAAAAATCATAGTAGGAGTAAATTCATTTGGATCCTTGTACAAGTATCACATTGCATTATCAGAATGAATAGCACAGAATTAAAAAAAAAAAAAAAAAAATTAAAAAACATCATCATTATTAAAACAGTCCTAACAACAGTCCAACATAAAGACAGAGAAAATGTTATTTTGGGTACAAAATCCTGATTTCCATTGTCTCTTTATTGCTTTTCAACCTTTTCCCCCCCAGTTTAACACAATGAAATCTGCAAGTGTAATCCTCATTCCTGCTTTACATCATAGATTTTTTTCAAGAACTGAATGAAAATCACAAGAAAATGTGAAGTGTTGTTTGTTTGTTTTTGTTTTCTGAAAAGCTTTTACACAAATGTACCTAATCTGATCACTTTTACTCATTAGTTTTGTTCTTCTGTAAGAGTATAGTAAAACTGTGATGAAAAATTCATTGCCTCCCGTTCTGTTTTTTGTTTTGGCAAAAGCTCTTATTCACTGAGAGCTCTCAGAAAAGGAGACTTTATTTTGCTGGCCAAGTTAGGTGAATCAAGATTATATTGAAAAGCTCTGAAAAAGTGAGATTCTCTGGAGATCTACTAAGACCTGGTATGAATATTACAAGTATCATTTAAATATTAAAAATATTAATTCTTTTTGCTTACAATAACAACCAGCAACCGACTAAGTAATGACCATTACAGACATACTGTCTTTGTAGTGAATTTTATGATGAATACTTAATGAGGGAAAATGGAAAAGAAGGGTATGGGAGAGTGGATCAGGAAGAGATCACACATCTCTGAAGCTTCTGCTACTATTTTGTATGCTTCATGAGTCAGTTATATGACAACGTCATATAACTCAACATGAGAAAAATTCTCAAAAAAATCTCAAATCTTGGAATTCTCCCATTTCCTCAGATGCATACAGTGACCACTCAGATGCTAGGAGGACATCGGGTACTGGAGCACCTCCATTTTGTAAGAATAATCAAATATTTAGGAAGAAGGATTTGGAGAAGAATGGGAGGGGTAACAGAAAAGAGCTTCTAGGCAAGTGCTCTTGGGATACAGGAGAACCAGATTCAGGTCTCTGCTCTGAATTAGAACAGGATGTTGACAAATCTGCGGGGGGAGTGGGGGGGGAAGGGAATGCATTTTAAAGTTCTCCACTTCATCCGGAGGCAGAGCAGAAACATTTGAGTAATGAGAAACTGCACACCTAGCTCTGCATCTGCACCAACAGCTTCATTTTCAAGAGTTCACAGTTCCCCCTAAATCACATTAAGACCAGAGTTAAAATGTTAATTATGGAGCATGTGCATATTAATTTTCTGTTTCCTTCTCTCTGTAAGTAACGGGAATGCTTTTAAATGCCTTTCTTTTTGTTACGGGGTTACTTGGTTTCTTAATATATTACAGGGTACTTCCTGCATGCTTACAGAAGCAAATTTCCCACTGCTAGTGGGTGTTTTCCCTGAGTAAGGTCAGCAGATTTGGTCCCCAGGGAATGAACTGATCTTCAGGCTTAGCTACACTGAAGGTCCAGCAGAAACCAAAACAGATAGCATTTTTGTTTAAAAGTTGCTACTATATTGTATCCTTCTCAGCCACATCATCCAACACAAACAACTAGAAAATGCTTTGTTGCAATAATCCTTTCAATTAAGGTTCCCATTACAGAGAAGCAGCTGCTTTCTACAATATATCTTTGTCAAGGAACTATTTATTTCTCAGAAAACATTTCTTTAGTTGTTAAGACAGATGCAATAAACCAGACCCACGGAAGTAGCAGAAATCAAAGCAGTGAGCAACAGCTGACCAACTAAACATCCTTGCACTGAAAAATAGGTAATTTCTACAAGGGCCCAATCTATTTTTCTATGATTGAAAAGAAAAAAGAAAAAAAAAATAATCAAAACAAAACAGTCAATTTGAAAATAATTCTTTTACCCTGGTGTCTCACTCTCACCATAACATCAGTCAGCTACACCTGAAATAGCAGCATAAACCCTCATGCGTACATCATTTAAAAGGAAAGGAAAGGAAAGGAAAGGAAAGGAAAGGAAAGGAAAGGAAAGGAAAGGAAAGGAAA
>CM021732.1:109392132-109499016 GCA_011075105.1 Heteronetta atricapilla
AAAGAAAAGAAAAGAAAAGAAAAGAAAAGAAAAGAAAAGAAAAGAAAAGAAAAGAAAAGAAAAAAGAAGACTCTGAAAAGTTCCGTCCTCCTGCTGATCAGTGTTATTCGCATGGACCCTTAAAAGACTTCTGGAATGCCAGCATGATAAATATTTGATGGACAACCTCTAGCTTAATGACAGAGTCAGGTAGGGCTGTTGGCACATCAAGGCAAATGAATCAGCACCCTGTTACTGCTTTCAGTTCCACACATACATGCTCACACCCCTCTCCCCAGGCAGCCTGCTGAATGCTGTCTATTTATTTTATGAACAAGTCCAACTCACATTAACTGTCACTGGAATATAAACAGTAGTGATAAGAAGTATTATCATTAATAATTTAATCCAAGCTTTGTGAGTGCTCCTAAATGAGCAGTTTTCTTGCTGTAGTCTCAATCGCTGTGATTGCAACTCCAGGCAGCTTGCCTACATGTCAGACAATGGCAATAACAGGACGGGACTTTTCTTTTCCACCTATTTGTTCCCAGTGGTTTGAAAATCTTCCCTGTCAGCTGTGTCTCTGAGAGCAACCTGCAGTTAGGACTGGAGAAACAAGGCAAATCAAGAGAAGCCCATTCAGGTGCGAAGCCAGATCGATGAAACTAAAAGGCCATGGAGGATTGAGACACTCAGACTCAAGACTACTCCTGGTTTTGGGCATAAGATCCAGAACTCATCCTTTGCCCATGAAGGCCAGACAGGTCCTCAGGCTGAGCAGGGTACCACATATCCAGTACCTACACAGGCATTTCTCTAGACACAGTTCAAGATGCCAGAGTCCATTATTGTTGCGGTACCAAAAAATTTCTCAAAACAATCAGAAGCACAGCTGAAACATTTGCTTGCTAACTCTCCTCCTTTTAACTCTCTCAAAAGCTTAATAAAAAAACAGTCCATAAATAGTATCAATGCATTGTGCCCTCCTGGGTTTTTGTTCATCGAAGTAGTACCAAGGGGTAATTCAAGGGCAGTGCCCAAGAACACCTGCTCTGTGTTCATGAAAGGAACACAGCAGTGGGAACACAAATCACTGGACTAAATGATCAGGAAACAGAACCCTGAACCCCAAACATCTTAAAACATACAACTGACAGGGAGAAGAGAAGGCAGATCACTTCAAGAAAAAAGAAAAGATAAGGCCACATCACTCTTTTAGCCGAGACTGTCTTTCTGAGGACCACTATGTCATGGAAGTACAGCGTTGATTTATAAAGAAGCAAAAATGATCTAAATCTATGTTTGGGGCTCTCCAAATTCCTAGTGATTCAGACTCTGGATTCAAATCCATTATAGACACAGGATCAGACACAAGAAGTCAGGCCCAACTCTAAAATCTGATAAAAGAGGTCTTGACATCTACCAACTACTATGCTCTAGAACCAGTATTATTTTCCCTCCTAACACTCTCCTGTTAAAAGACCATACACACTCTTCCATGTGTAAGGAAATACAGAATGACAAAAAAAATCCATGCTCAGCCCTCAATGTGAGGAACACAGAAGGTCCTTCTCTTGCTAATGAGAACCTATTTGAAATAGAATGAGGTAGGATAAGAAGGGGAAACCCAGAATAAATATAAATTATGTATGAACTTTAAAGAAATGTTGTTTAGCTCTGTGGACAAATTTCTGGAGTTACCATAGAGTAATTCATATCAAAAAGCTGGTGCCAAGGCATTGCAATAAGAAATAATGCTAATGTCTTCCTCATTGGCTAATACATTCCAGGGCTGACTTCTTAATGTTTCTACAGACATCACCTAGTTGACTGATGTGCTATGTGGTAGATTCAGAACATGCCTTACTGCATTCAAACAAGGTAACAGGAGCAGCAGCAGAATAAATGGGAATGGCAGCACTGCCTTTAGAAAAAAAAAAGGCGGGGGGGGAAGGACAGTGATTTTATAGGAATTCCTCTCACCTACAGGTCAATCATAATAACTAAAACACATACCTGGATAGTTTACTGACTTTTAGGCCTCTTTATGTACGACAATATAATCAAACATGGTCATAATATAGAGTGGTATTAGAAATGAGAAAAAGTGGACCCAAAATGTATTTTCTATTTTTCCTATTGTTTTATTTTCAAAACCTAAACATAATTCTCTACCACCTCCTTTAGCATAAATGAAATTAATATTCCTCAGACTCTTGAACCCTTGACTGCAGTACTGATGACCATGATAATGTTCCAAAGTATTCTAACACTGTCCATCATATATCTTAACCAAATCACCAGAAAGTTTCAAGTCTAGTCTAACATAACCCAATAACCTCCCTTAAACCACCCAACATGTAGGCAGTAAATTTCTGTAAACCATCAGATTGTTGTAGATTATACATGGGTTCATTAGAGAAATTAAGCAAATAATTTTGTTAATGTGGGTTTGGAGTCACCAATTGGATCACCAAATTCTACTTCCCATGATCACAGATGACCTCAAGATATATTCTGGTTCATAAATGGATCGCATTCCACTTTAAAATTAGATGGTCTGCATGCTCACTGTTTTATTAGAAGCTGACACCTAGGAAACTCCACCACGTATACAGTCTCTAGATAATGTGCCAGTGTTCTCATTCAACTCAAAATGTCCAATCTCTCTCCAATATCTCACCACCCAAATAATAATAATAAAAAAAATTCCCCTCATAGACAAATGATAGAGGAGTTATTTTAAGATATATGAGATGTGTTGTTTCTTCCTCTCTCTTGTAAGTTAGTATCATTGTTTGCATGAGTCTTCACACAGTCCTTCTTGCACTGAATTCACTTTATCGGAACATTATTTAGGTTGTTTAGCACAACACAGCTTAAGAAAAGCTCACCTGAAATAGCAAATAGCAGCATAAACCCTCATGTGTACATTATTAAAAAAAAAAAAAAAAAAAAAAAAAAAAAACACTCTGAAAAGTTCTGTCCTCCTGCTGATCAGTGTCTCTCATTTCACCCCCCTTTTTTTTTCCCCCAACTTATTTATTCTTCTCTTCCAAATTAATTTTGAAGTTTGGAAAATACAACTTCAAGGAATCCTACGCAAGATTACCCGTCTCACACACACTCTTTTTGAACATTTGAGATCATATTTTCATATTTTTCATATTTTCATATTTTTCCTTCCCATTAGGCACTTATTTAAGCCTTTTTTCACTATTTAAGAGTACTGCCTATATTCAAAAGCACACTTATTCAGAAGCACACTCTTGTCTTGGCCACACCTAGACAATGTTCAATTCCTATTCCACCCCTATTGTATTATCAGCCACACTTTTTCATTATTACATATATCCATATGGTAATATACATTTTTATTCTGTTTCCATTTCCTTTGCAGGGTTTAGCTCAGGATTAAATAAAATTTTCCAGAAGTCAAGCTAACAATTACTGACCTCTAAAATGCATTTCTTTACAGAGTATCCAGATTATCCCTCTTTTATTCTTAATATATCCCCCTGTTTATTCTTCATATTATTTGTGGGTGTTGTTGGTCAGAAAGTTAGATCTGGAGTTCACCCCTAAGAGCCATCTGTCCTTAAGATGGGAGTTCTAGAAATGTTGCTGCATTTTAAACAAAAATGCTGCCACACTGAAATGCTCAAGCTGAGCTCTTCAGTCACTATCTAGTTTTGCTAAACTTATTTAGTATTTAAGGTTAAGAAAACTTTATAGGCTGATTTTTGTTAATATTGGATCAGAAGTAGAATAATGATAACCCACTCTCTGACGTCCTAAATCCCTCCAAAACCGATTTTAAAATAACACGGGTTGGTTCTTCACACGTAAGTGTTTGGGACACTGCAAAAAATATTTGGCTGTGCAATTATTAAGATCACTCATTCTCCAGTTTAGAGTATTCCATAAAAATTCCATGCTAATTTTCCCCTCTAGTATTATTTGAAACCAGCCAGATTCTATCAACATTTTACTTTCTTTCTGAAATGTTATTTTGACTTCTACATGACTCTACAGTAGATGTAGTCTCAACAATATCCCTCTTATTTCTCTCCAGTCTGCTTACTGATTTACAGAACAAAGAAGCTATACTACCAAAGTCATTTTTATTGTCCTTTTCTCAGGAATAATAATTTTATCCCTTTTCCCTGTATAATAACCACAATGAAATTTGGCTGGTCCATTCCTACTACAGGAAGGATGGAGTTGGGGCTGGGTTGGAGGCTAAGCAGGCTGAGCTGCAGCAGAGAGATGAGTGCTGCAGGTTGCACTCCCACACTCCTAGCAGCTGCCCCAGCAAAGCACTGTCACAGCTACAGAGGGCAGCAGAAAGGTGCTCAAGCAAACCATGTCTTTTGGCTATGTCTGAAAGCTGAGCCTGCCTTCAGTATATTGCCTGAAAAAATAAAAATAAAATAGCTATAACATTTAATCATCAACTTCATTAAAAGCTTTTGCCTCCATGTGGCATACACAGCTATATATCAACAGTGTGGATCCTAGCTGAGAAACACACAAATAATGCACATAAAATTTAGCCAGTGAACAAAAAACTGTATACATCCCCACAAGTCAAAACCAACACAGAAAGAACTGTGAAAGTCTACAATAATTTACATATGCAACAAGCTAAAAGAAGTGCATGCAATTTAACCCAGAAAAAAAATAATTCTTTGGAGTACAGAAAGGAGAACAAATTCTTTAAGTTTTGCTTCACTAGCATACTCAGCACCATTTTCTTTCCATCTAAATCTGTGGGCTGACTGATCAGTCATAGGATTGAAGTATTACATGATGCATATTCAATCGTATTCTACAGCCTAAAATGCTGCTATTTTTATATGATTTTGTAAAATTCATTTTCATAATTTCATTATTTAATTCAATTTAAAAACATGCCACAAGGTCATTCAGAGTTTAAAATCTTTTCACATCCACAGTAAGCCACCATCAGATCCCAAATTTGAGCAAGTGTGCACATTCAGGACAGCACTGTTGTCAGTGCACACAGCTGGGTCTAAATCACGCTTTTTATCCTTGTCTTCCTCTAACTCATGGCAGAAATTTCTCCTTAGGTTTTCATGGCATTAGTTGAGCAGACTGTTACCTTAGAACAAATTCTCTTAAGTTACAGCATTGTTTCTAGATTAGATTCTAAGTTTTGCACTCTCACCTTCCAAATGTAGAAGTGATAAAAGGTTTATTTTGCACATACTTAATGGAAAGGAAGGTAATTGACCAAATTTTAATGATTTTAGTACTTGTGCAATGCTTCTCGGGAGTACACTTTCACTTAGCTGGAGAGCATTTTATCTCATTTCTTAAGAAAATGTTTTGATACTAAAGAGTGAGAAAGCACACAGTATCACTAACAGGGAAGTTCTTTAGCTCATTAGATGCAAGAGAATTTTTGAGGTTGGTTAAGTTAAAGGCATCACTTCATTTTCACTCATCCATTGCTAGAAATTCCATGAAAAAGTACTTCAGGATTTGGCCCACAGATTATAAATAACACACTCCATTGTTCACTCCCATGAGAATACCTGTAATGTTGGAAGTGGAGAAACCTAGCTGAGATGCACTATTTTGAGCCAAAGGATGTTTATGTAGCAGCCTGGCATTCCTCCATAGGAAAACACATGCCCAATCCAGTAGAAACCCCATTTTTAATTGCTGAAAAGCATTTTCCGAGTTATAAATAAATCTTCATACCAATTCTTCAGGCTTCCACAAAGACACTCAGTAGTTCTGAAGACATCTTAAACAGCTCTCGATGCCCCTTTAGTCAGCATCTCTATTACTGCCCAGAGTACTTTCTATTGAGCACTTAAGGATAACAGGTAATAAATCTTTTTCTTTTTTTTTTTTTTTCTTTTTCTTTTTAAAACTATGTAAAACATTACACATATCTTCTTTCCTTCCCAGTGCAGCAAATTTTTACATTTTAACTCACAACAAGATTAGGGCATGGCTAGGCCTATGGCCTATCAATGTCCATTCTGGCAGGCACTACAGAAAACCATCCTGAAGAACTTAAGTGCAGAGCACAATTTGTCAATACTATTAAAAATCCAGTAAGCAGGTATAGCCTTTATCCCATGCAGGACAGAACAGGATGTCAAACATACAACTCTTACACAAAATGGGTACTGCTATTTTAGCTACAGTTCCAGATGATCAAACCAGGTGGCTTTTATCCCCTATTTGGAGTACAATACCCCCATAATATTATACTAATAGTAAGTGATACAATAGTTATGAGATGAAAGTAAAAACAGTCATGAACTCCAACTGTTTGAACTAAAACCAGCTCCATAGACTGAAGCAGTAACAGGCATCTATGCCTTCGGATGCACATTTGGCTGAATTTCTATTCAAAGCAGGCAACAGAAACCATGTGAGGAAGTCTTTCCAATATCAAAGTTGGTATTTCCAACCTACAAACTCATTATTTGATGCATACACTTTAAGGAAACCAGAATGCTTGAAAGCACCCAAATTAGCTACAAGATTTCTTGTAAGGAGCAAATCTATATGGTCGTATTTTATTATTTCCATCACCACAATACGTACAAGCCCTTGATAAGGACTAGGACCTCCACACAGTTGACTTTAGATGCAAACAAAAAGATCACTAATATAACCATCTCTGAATCAAAAGTTAGACGGTAAACTGTTTAAAAGTCTACTTTCTATGTATCACCACCAATGAAACGGATACTCAGTTGCTGATTTTAGAGGTAACTCATGTAGAAAACCATTGGCATTACAATGCATGCAAATAGGCATCTACCTCAAAAGCAGTTCTCATCAGGAACCCTTGAAAAATTGGCCCAATCAAGTTCTGAAGTACTTCTGGACAAAAATATTATATGCAATGAAACTTCTTTTTTATAGTTGTTGCAGGCAGAGTAGTATTTATATATACATATATATATGTATATATACAGCATTTCGCTGTATAATCTACTTTGCAATCACAGGTCTCAAGGATTATAAATAATAGATAGAGCTGAACAAGACAGTTAACCAAAGACATTTTCAGCTGCACATAAAAGCTCATGAATACAATTTCCCTTATTCAGCTAGCTTTACGGACAATTAAGTAATAATTCTTGTAGCCAAACATGTTCAGCTAAATCTTAAGTAACTCGGCATTTCAGATATAATTGAAGGACATGTTTCCTTTTCTTTAGGAGAGGTTGGTATTTTCAATGGGCAAGGTAGCATCTTGAAACAAATATGCAGAGACAGGAGACTGTGTCTCTTCCAAGCTCAAGGACTAATATAGTTTTATCTTAGTAATTCTATTTTAAAGAAGATTAAATGCTTAAGAAAAAAATAGGAAAAGCATAACTTACTAAGCTTTAAATATTATTCAACGTATTTCAGAGAGTGTAGTATTTTTTCCCAGTGTATCTAAACTTTTAGGTTTCTTTCAAAACAAAAATTAATCTAGTCTGACATTGTCCATTCCAGACTAATTCTGGAGCTTCTAATTCTAGTCAGGAAAACCCTTACCCTTGGAAGATAGGAGTTGAATAAATGTGTTAACTGCAAGGTGTAAGATGACAAACTCAGAAGACAGATGGAAGAGCAAGAGGTGGCAAAGTTTGACAGAGATTGTGACTGGGAATTTGAATGAACCAGGAGAAGAGAAGGAAGGCTGGTGGAGAAAGCTCAAAAGATTAAAAAGACTTACTCAAATGAAGCAAAGGCTTCAGGAAAAACAATGATTTTAACAAAACAGAAATGGAAGGGAAGATTCAAATATGTTCTTTATGGGAAAGAAATGAAAGTGGGAAAAAATAAAGACAAGTAAAATAGAATCATAGAATCATAGAATATCCTGAGTTGGAAGGGACCCTTAAGGATCATCAAGTCCAACTCTTGACACCGCACAGGTCTATCCAAAAGTTCAAACCATGTGACTAAGTGCACAGTCCAATCTCTTCTTAAATTCAGTCAGGCTCGGTGCAGTGATATACATACATAGGTGCATTGTGGTTTTGTTTTGTTTTTCAATTAAGTTTGTTTTACTTAACTTTATTTAATGGTGGCTTAGCTGGTTTTAGTTAAAATAGTTATTTCCCCTTTCTTTTCCATCCTCTGTACATGAAAAAAAAAAAAAAAAAAAAATCCTTCTGCACTTTGTAGAAAGAAATACTGTCTCATGCACACACACAGAATTTGAAAAGGTGACACGTGGTGGACCGAAATGGTTACATTCAGACACATTGAATTCAACTGTGAAACTAATTCTCATGAATGCATCATAACATGAAATTTAGGAGAAACTTAATGCAATATGACAGATAGTATAAGGAAATTATTCAAAATCCTAAGAAAGCACTATCCCCTCTGATGAAAGATTTCTGCCATGAGTGATGCAAACTAACGTCTATCAAAGTCATAGGGAGCTTTAATCAAATAAACTTTTTAGACGCTAGAAGATTAGCATATTTCTCCACAATCCCTCTTGGCATCTAGAAAATGGCTCTAGATGTTCATCCTGTCAATGGTACAGAAGAGGCAGCAAAAAATAAAATACACAAAAACAACATGGTAACTGCATGACTGCATGTTAGCTGGGAAGCTGCACCCAGACTCCCCAGTGAATGCCTCCCTCTCAGCTGTCACCTTCAGCACTTTTAAGAGAAGCTTTAGCTCACAGATGGGCATTTACAGATGTTTCATTCTTATACTGTCCTTGTAATTTCCACTTTAAAAATGACTGGCACCCTTACTTAGAGTGAGATTTACTATATTTTATGCTTATTTTATTTATTTTCAGCTCTTTTTCCTGGCTCCACTGGATACTTATACAGTCAACATGAACTTGACCCACCCAACTGGTATGGGTCCTGGCCAAAAGGCAGTATGCTATTTTCTTAGATTTACTGTTAGAAACTGAGTGAAGACTGATGTGGGGAAGTAAAATAATATGGAGAGACATGATAGAAACATAGAAATTTAGGTATGAAATATATTTACTAAGTAGACCTCTTTCCCTTCTGCACAGAAGTGTTTGGGGAAGACAGCTCCTTCAGCCAGGGGTGAGAGATTTGAACTCTATAGCTAACAGGTGAGCTCTCAAAAGAGCTCTAATTCTCAACTGATTCATAACTTTCCCAAAAGACTTCAACTGCAATTCTCAAAGACTCCAAATTTGGTCTAATTCAAATTTACCCCACTATAAACATTTTTTTGAAATTTGACTTTGATCTATCTGTAACTCATATCCCATTTATAAATAACATCTAGCAATACTACTACCCTCATTCAATCCTTTTCACTTCTTTACCTTTAGTTCGGGTGTAGAGAATGTATATAAACTACATAGCACATATCTCTGTCATTTGATGCTACTGTAATCATATGAAATAATTATAACATAAAACCAAAAAAAAAAGAAAAAAAGAATACAAAATGGGTTAATTCAATACAGATGCTCTTCTAAATGAAGCAAATCTGTGACACGCACTGTGACAGGATATAATTTCAGTAAGTCCTTCAAAGATTAAAAAAAAAAAAAGAGGGAAAGGGAAAGGGAAAGGGAAAGGGAAAGGAAAAGAAGAAAGATCTGCATCCATCCTAGCTAAAGTAAAAGAAAAACAGTGAGTCATCATAATTAGAATAGGTCAGTATACACTTTCCACAGCACAAATCTAACTCTGCCTTTTTTCTCCTTGCAGGGACCTGGAGGAGAAAGTGCTCTTCCTTATGAAAGATCCCCTATACACAGAGTGGGTGAAAATCCACATGAGCAGAAAACCTTGCACAAATACAGATGGTTTTCTTTAGTTTAGCTTTCTTCTTACTCGAGCTAATGGTTAATGAAAACACTAGCAAAAATTGGGAAAACTTAAGTTGAACTTCCACTTGTGAAAATCAAGTTACTGTCACTGTGTGCCACTCATTAATGAATAGTTCATCAGATATTTCTGAAAGTTCTGCTTGCTCTCTATCTTCTCAATAAAGAGAAAAAGAAGATGACAGCTTGCAGAGTTACTCTAAAACAGAACCTGATTCCCCAAGAACTGTTCTCAGAGCATTGTGCAGTATTATTTTTCATACTGATCTGAAGGAGAATCAGGAGAGCAGGAACAGGAATGTTTCATGCAGCACTAGTACTTTGAAATTCAGTCATCTGCAATCTCATCCAACAGGTTGCTAGGTGACATCAGTAGATGATAAGACATGATTGCATCCTCCCTGCAAATTCCACTAACAGATCACAAACTCTTCAGTGTCAATACTGTTATACAGCCATTTCTGCTGACTTTCAAGAAGTCACTCCTCTACAGACAACAGGGACTCTACAAAGAGCAAGAATATAATACTGGATAGAAATAATTTTCTATTTTCATAGGTTGACACAATTGTTTTCATATTTTAAATTTTATAAGTTTGATAGGTATGTGATACATAGATGCTATTTGTTATCTCTACCAGTAAACCTTTTCCATTATTTTTATTCAGACAGTTGTATAATGTAAATCTGGATGACAATAGTGTTTAAGTAAGTACCTAAAACACAGCTGAGCGAAAAATCTGAGACCAAATTTAATTCTTAAAAGTAGCTACAAATCTAGCCCTTGGGCACAGTAAGATGCCTTTGGTTGTTTCTGACTGCTCATTTCTCACCCAGATCACTTCAGTGTTCCAGGTGAAATAACGCCACAAAAGGATCCCTCAGTACCCAGCTGAACCTTGGGGCAAAACAAACAAACAAACATAAAACATCAGGCTTGGAAGTCCTTCAGCCAGCCTACAGAGAAACTGCAGTGTCTGAGTTTATAGAATGTATTACAAAGTAGCTCACTTAATAAGGGAAAAACCCTCACCACCAAGGCTTTTGCAGGTACTGTGCCCAGCACAGAATCTTAAAAATGAGTCAAGGAATGTCTTACCTTTCATCGTTGTTTTTGTGGGTTCTGAAAACAGAGGAATGAGCAGGAGGTAGATGAGGTAGACAAAGGAGAGCCCATTGTAACGGAAAGCACAGGCTGTGAGAAAAGAAAAAGAACATACCACTTAATCAGGGTAAGCATATATAATAGCACAAAACATTTACAATTTGAGTTTCCTATTTACCATAGCATTTTTTACCATTTATTTAAGTTATTTCTATGCAAGTGTTCTAGTTGCTGCTTAAATTGATAAAATAAAGTACATTTTTGAGGCATTTTCATAGTAATATACATTTTTAGGCTTAGCACTGAAGATGCATCCAAGTTACAAAGACTGTATGGAATGATGGACAAGTTAGTTGGCAGCTTAACTGGTTACTTTCCTCATCTGTAAACTCACAAAATCATCTCCCCACCCCCACCCCCAAAAATATATAGAAAATATAAAATATATAGGGATGCATAAAGTAGTATTGATTGTCTCTCTTTAAGAAATTACATTCAAGTTAATTATATTACAAATAAGGATTATCATTAATTAATGCAGAAAAACAAAGAATTGTATTCAGATTCCAAATTAGAGCATGCCTAAAATAACCAGTTGTCCTTTAAATGATGTCACTTCATTCGCGAGCAATTAGATTTTTACTGTCACCCATTTGTTTGCTTTTACAAAATTCTTCTAGTGAAAAGATTGTGAATTATAAATGAAAAAGGACTTGATAACTTGCAACTGGTGTTATACTAATTTTTCTGAATAATAGAACTCTCCACTAACTTTGTCTAATGTTTCCTATTTTATACATTTAGTGCAATTATGTTTTCCTGGCAACACCCATATCAGCAGGCTGTTAAAAGGGGCAGCAATATTGCTACAACCCAGACACATCCTTTCTAACAATGTCATGCATATTCTTTGCTGAAAGGGTGGTGTATGGACTTCCTTACTGAAAGGATAAAAATCTCCACCAACAACAAAATGAAGTAATCTCTAAATCCACTGTGCAGCCAATATTGGAATATTATGAGACCTACTACATTAAACTTTCACATCAGATAAAGCAACTGCTGAGGAGTCAGGAGATGGCATTTATTCACTCTTGGAATGTAACTAATATAAATTCAGTTTTCTCAGCTACATCCAAAATAACTTGATTTTGGAGGAAAGATGCAGCCTTAGTTCTGCCAGAAATATGTATCCCAAAAGAAAACAAGTTTCTCCAGACACCACTTCATGAAATGTATTGATACTAAACAGAGAATGAGTTAACAACTTAAGCATTAATTGATCCTCATCACATCTGTCCATTCTAGTTATAAATAAAAAAACAAAAAGTCTCACTTTTAACAAACAAATCCATACAACAGCTATAATTCTTGTCTTTCAAACTAACTAATGTTTTGAATAAGACTCCAATTCCTTAATAGCCCTGATACAAAGACTTTGGACTCTCGCCCCATGTCTGCAGTTTAGCGAAGAAATGTGTGATCTTTATGGGTACATGTAGTGGTTTAACCCGGGCAACAGCTAAACACCACACAGCCGTTTGCTCACCCTCCCCCCTGCCTCTCTGGGGTGGGGGAGAGAAACGAGAAAAAACTGAAACCTGTGGGTTGAGATAAAGACAGTTTATTAGGACAGGAAAATAATAATAATAATAATAATATGTACAAAACAAGTGATGCACTATGCAATTGCTGAATACCCCTTTGGCCAGTTTGGGTCAGCTGTCCTGAGTCTGTCCCCTCCCAGCTCTTGCTGCACCCCCAGCCTGCCTGCTGGCAGGACAGAGTGAGAAGCTGAAAAGTCCTTGGCTTAGTGTAAGCACTGTTCTGCAACAAGTAAAACATCAGTGCATTATCAACATTAGTCTCATCCTAAATCCAAAACATAGCACCCTACCAGCTACTGGGAGGAAAATTAACTCTCTCCTAGCTAAAACCAAGACAGTACATCTGGCAAGAAGGAAGAACAAGTAGCAACTATGCTCTATTTTTTTTGTAAACATAATTCTGCCATCAGCCTTCAATAAATAAATAAATAAATAAAATTTTAAAAAATCCATGAAGGACTACAAAATCCATCAAAGTTTAATAAAAGTTTGTTTGGAGTGAAATTCAGAATACTTAAGAGCAACTTCTGATTTATCTAGCTGAGGAAGACTGCTTTTGTTGCTTAATGTTTGAACTTCCTTTACAGACACAGCCTTTAGAGACCACCTGAAGACTTACACTTACACCAATAACCAGGAAAAAGTGCAAGAAAAAGTAAATGGGAACTATCCCACAGGAAATTTTGTAAGCTATTATCAGAGCTTTAATATGAATGTACTTGAGAAAAGGGAGTCAGCCCTGCTGTATGTACTTACTTACAGGGAACTCTGAAGAGGAGCAGAGGATGTGCTATGACCATTAGTGGCATTCTTGGAAAGAATGGCAACAAGGACACTTCCGAGGTCAGGACAAATCCACAAATCAGCCTATTTGCAAATTTAATTTGGGGTGGAAGAAGTTCTTTGGCATGTATAGGAAAAAGTGGTTCAAGGTTGATCTGAAGCCTGATGGGTTTTCCACCAGTATTTAAAGGAAAGGATCAATGTTCCCAGACACTCTGGTAGCAGATCCAGTTATTGCAGAGGCCCAGACAATCAGCTTTTAATCATGTTAAATGGCTTACTTGATTTCAGTACAGTGTTATACAAATTTTCTTCTTATGATAATATTCTTCAGAACTTAGCTTGCTATGTTTCTTGAACAGCACCTAGCAATCAGCTTCGTCAGTGCAAGCATAAAAACTAGTAACTGTGTGAATTTAGATAACCTCCTTTGTTAGCAGTATGCCAATAAATGCCTTGGTAAAAAGTTCATGCCAAATGTACAGATCTCTATTTATACCCAAGCACCACCTAGTATAATAATCTTGCCTACACATTGCCTGGACAACTATGTTTATTTAAGCTCTTGCAAGAGCACCAGAAATAAATTTCTCAGAATTAATAAATTAAAAAACAAACAAACAAACAAACTTAGCTGTGCTTTTTAAAGTTCGGTCCATTCACTATTTACATATCTTTTTTCATGATCTCCATTTATCTACTGTATTTTTCTGAAGAGATTAAAAGCTACCGTGCCAGAGCAAAAAGGTACAATCAAACACATTTGTAGCACAATAAAGGATTAGAAAACAACTGCTGCAGTGTGTTTACATATTCACTCTGCAATGCAACTTTATTTGTCAAATACATGGATTCTTAAGTTAGAATAGATTCAGTTGGAAAGGACCTACACAAAGAGAGTCCAACTTTCAGGGCTGACCCAAAGTTAAAACTTCATTATGAGTGTGATCCAAATGCCTCTTAAACATTGTTAGGCATGGGGCATCAACCACCTCACTAGAAAGCCCGTTCCAGTGTCCAACTACCCTCTCAGTAAGTAATTTTTTTCTAATGTCTAGTCTGAACCTCCCCTGACACAGCTTTGAGCCATTCCCACACTTCCTGTCACTAGATACCAGAGAGAAAAGATGACCATTTCCCTCTCTACTTTTCCTCCTCAGGAAGTTGTGGAGATTAATGAAGTCACTCCTCAACCTCCTCTTCTTCAGGCTTGAACTCAGCTGTCCTCATAGTACATGCCTTGCAGCCTTTTAACCAGCCAGCCTTACTGTCCTTCTCTGACACATTCAAATATATTAACATCCTTTTTTATATTGTGGAGCCCAGAACTCCACACAGTATTCAAGGTGAGGCCACACCAATGGTAAACATAGTGAGATAATCACCTCTAGACAAGCTGGCTACGCTGTGTCTAATGCATCCCAGAATGTGTTTTGCCATTGTCTGCCAGTGTACACTGCTGCTCATGTTTAGCCTACTGTCAACCAGCACCTCCAGATCCCTGTCTACAGGGCAGCTCTCAAGCCACTCTTCTCTCAATCTGTAATTTTGTCTAGCATCACTAAATCCCAAGTGCAGAAACCAGTTTCCGTCATTGAAATTCATCCCGTTGATGAAGGCCCAATGCTCCAATCTATCTAGATCCCACTGCAAGGCCTTGCATTCCTCAAGAGTCCACATCACTTCCCAGTTTAGTATCTCCAGCAAATTTACTAAGGATGTATTCAACTCCTGCATCCAGATCAGTGATTACAACATTGAACAGAACTGACCCCAATACTGAGCTTTGGGGAATCACAACACTATTGATCAGACAGATGTATGTCCACTCACTACAACCCCTTACGCCCTAACATTCAGTCAATTCTTTGCCCAGCATAGCATGTACCTGCTCATCACACAACTAGACAATTTGTCCAGAGGAATGCTGTGAGGACACCATCAAAAGCCTTGCTAAAATGCAGAAAACTTCATCTACTACCTTCCCTTCATCCATTAAGGGGGTGTGGTGGTTTTACCGTGCTAGGCAGTTGAACACCACAACTGCTCTCTCACTCCCTCTCCTCAGATGAGGAGAGGAAGAAGTAAAGAACAACTCACGGGTTGAGATAAGGATAATTTAATTAAAGAGAAAAAAAAATTATTAAGGAAATATTATTATTAATTAAACAAATTAACTAAAGGGAAAAAAGGGAAAGGGGAAGAGGGAGGGGGAAAGGGGCAAAACAAAACAAGTAAAGGCTGTGTGGAAGTGCAGAGGAAATAAATTACTCTCTACTTCCCACAAATGAGCGATGCTTGACCACGTCCTTGAAGCAGGGCCTCAACACATGTAGCCGGTGTTCGGGAGGAGGACAGACGTTTTCACAACGAGAGCCCACCTCTTCCCTCTCCTTCCTTTTTCCACCTGTTATTGCTGAGTGTGACATCGTATGCTATGGAATATCCTTTTGGTTAGTTTAGGTCAGCTGCCCTGGTGATGTTTCTTTCCCACTTTTTTGCCCACCCCCTAGAGAGTCCTGATGCTGTGCCAGCACTGCTCAGCAGCAGACACAACACTGCTGTGATACCACTGTTGTTCTAGCTACAAGTGCAGAGCACAGCACTGGGTGGGCTGCTGCAGGGAAGGTTAACATCCCAGCCAGACCCAGTACAGTGGGTGACCTTATTATAGAAGGATATCAAGTTCTGATATACAAAACTGTCAAGAAGTCATCACTGGACATGAAATCAGCTTCAGTTTGTCTCTGAGAAAACAGAGGATAATCCAAAAAAGCAAATGAATCCATCATCCTCTGCAGACCCTTTGTCGTTCATAAAGCTCTCTTTTGCATAAGCAGATGCCCACCACAGCATGAAGTCTCATCTGAGGTCAATGGGATTCCATCAATGGAAAAATCACCTATACACCTATGACTTTCTTGGCAAGCCAGGTGGCATAGAAATTTCTGGATATTTGGATTACATTGGTCAGTTTGCACTATCAGTTCTGTCTCAAAACTAATGCAATTTTAGCATTTTACTTTTGTTACCTCTCCTGGAAAATGTCTAATCGATTAGCAAAATTAATTTCAGAGGAATTATTCTTGAACTATATTTACCTTTAAATTTACTGCTTTCTATTTCTAGACTTGTGGAGACTGTGTTCTCAAAGCTTTATTTCTCTGTAGCTATATAAACCAGACTGTTAACAGACAATACATTTCCATACAAACCTTGCCTTATATTTTTTCACATAGTGTCCTGGTTTCAGTTAGGACAGAGTTATTTTTCCTCCTAGTAGCTGGTAGGGTGCTATGTTTTGGATTAGGATGAGAAGAGTGCTGATAACATGCTGATGTTTTAATTGCTGCAGAGCAATGCTTACACTAAGCCAAGGACTTTTCAGCTCCTCACTCTGTCCTGCCAGCGGGCAGGCTGGGGGGGCAGCAAGAGCTGGGAGGGGACAGCCCCAGGACAGCTGACCCAAACTGGCCAAAGGGGTATTCCATACCATCTGACGTCATGCTGAACAATATATAGGGGTGGCTAGCCGGGGTGGGAGGCCGGCTGCTCGGGGTTGGGCTGGGCATCGGTCAGCAGGTGGTGAGCAACTGCATTGTGCATCACTTGTTTGTACATATTATTATTATTATTATTATTATTATTATTTTCTATCTTAATAAACTGTCTTTATCTCAACCCACAGGCTTCACTTTCCCGTTTCTCTCCCCCATCCCAGAGAGGGAGGGGGGAGAGGGAGCAAACGGCTGTGTGGTGTTTAGCTGCCGGCCGAGTTAAACCACAACACATAGGTACCTGCAGGAATATAAAAATACTTTGAAGATATTTGTTGAAAACAACAACAATAACAAAAAACTTCCCAAGCCAAAAGCATTAATTTTATTAGTATCCCAGAAAACTTTCAGTTTCTTAGTTTCAGATATATGGATTTGCCTACAAAGAACACTAAATGCACAGCTTGAATAGGTAAATACCCCATACACACAAAGTCCATGCACAGATTTGTCTTTTCATATTTTTTAAACAACCTTCCTCACCATGGTTTCTAACAGCCTCAAGTAAGAAAATTCTGGAAATAGGATTTTCATCTCTGAAACTCCACTATTGTTCAGATTCCAATGGCAGCAGTAACTCACAATTGTGAAAGGACATAAAAAAACAACTACTGATATACAACATATTAGCATATTAGAAGTAAATTCAGTTTTTTTCTAATTAGCTCTTTCATAGTTTCATAATAACTTTACAGCATTTTCCCCTGGGTGGAGAAAAATGAGTGCTCTGTAACACACAAAATTGAATTATTCGTTCATAGGTGATTATTTGAAATGTTCTTGTTTTTATGCATAACATAGCAGAAAAAAATATTCTCTTTAAATCATTATCTCACAACCATATCTTAGACAAAGTTATGATAATTTCATATACCTTTACCCATATCAGTCAGAAAGAAACATATAAAAAAATAAGGTAGATTTATAAAACTTTCAAACTGCCATACAAATTATTTGCGGCAAAAATAAATAAATTAATAGAAAGATAGCTGTAGAGTATCTCATCTTTATAACATTGTCATTTGATCAATCAGATTAAAAATTAGACACAGATAACTGATGTTTACATTTCACCATGTCTGCAAATGCATTCATAACTCACTAATCCCACTATATGTAGTACAGATCTTTAATATATATGTATGTATATACTCTAACACACATGCACGAAGGAAAAAAAATCAGTAAAGCCTGCTCTGCCAATACATTTTGGGGAGCTATAGAGAACATAAATAACCTCTGAATACTTAAGTTTTGCAATAGAGAACACATTGTAAAGTATTTTTATAAGCTTTGTTAGGAAGTGTGTGCAATGATTACCTCATCCAGGTAAAACAACTCAGGTAAGAAGGCTAATTTTATTATAATACAAAATATCTCCTACTGTGTTACATTAACTAGACCAAATATTTCTTTTTAAAGCATTAAAAAAGCCCCCAAAAATGATTAGAATCATGAACATAATGATCTATAATTTCTATTAGATAAGAGTATCAGTATATGTGAAGTATAAGAACCTCTCCTTCCCCAGTCTTACACAATAATTAATAATTTAGTTCTTTTCTCTGCTTTTGAAATTAAGAAGAATTAACATTACACCTGGGAACTTACAGACTACTAACATTTTAAGGGTTGTTTGTACATTTCTTGACATAGTCAATAAAAAAGTCAATATTTCAGCACTAAAAGACAACATTCATTATTGTATTTGCTTTTTCCTAATTAAAAAAATAAAAAATTAAACGTGCATTTCACTGCAATTTCACGAAATCATTGTCTAAAATTATGTGAAAAGGACATACTCTTAAGTGAGGTATCTTTCAAAATTAATTTTTCTCTTCCTTTCTTAGGCAATACACTTTTAAATGTCCCAGACTACAGAATATAGATGCTCAGTATATATACACACAAAAACAAAAATAAGGGATTCCCAGACAGCCCGGAATTTATAGCTCATTAAGGAAAATTAATGTTTGCTCAAACTATTTTAAAGTGAACCATATCTTTAACACAGAATTAGTACAAGAACTATTTTTCAAGTTTTTATTAAAATAAAGTTGGAAATTTTAACTCATTCTTAGGATAGACATGTATAGCATGCACCATACAAAACAGAAAATCCTAAATCATATGATAACTTATAAACATTTCATTCTAGATTTTCATTTTCAGTATTATACGACACCCAAAGAAGCATGTTTTAACACTTGAAGAAATCTACTACTATTCTTAGACTCTCCACCAAGTTTCAAGATGTAAATACTGGGTACTTCCAAGCAAACATCAGAATTCTAACAGCTGCTGTATGTTATTATTTTCATATTTTACACTAACAGCTCTTTCCTTTTTTCTATTTAAAGAGGTTAACCTTTACAGAACACGCATTTCATCTATTAAACAAGAAATCTTGTAGGGCAAAACAGGATGGTAATAGAGGAATTTGATCTTCAAAAGGTATGGAAAAAAATAACTTCATGAAAGATTTTAGTTTTGCTCTACACAAATTTTAAAAGAAATTCCATTCAGAAGATGAGACTATCTGTTCCACATCGGCCTTCAAGAGTGTGTACATACTACCAAACTAGAATTGTAAGCTAATATCAAAGTGACTACCACAGAAAATATGATGGGCAGATGAAGACTGGGCCCAAAGAGTCGTGGTGAATGGTGTCAAATCCAGTTGGAGGCCGGTCACTAGTGGCGTTCCCCAGGGCTCGGTGCTGGGGCCGGTCCTCTTTAATATCTTCATCGATGATCTGGATGAGGGCATAGAGTGCACCCTCAGTAAGTTCGCAGATGACACCAAGTTAGGTGCGTGTGTCGATCTGCTCAGGGGTAGGAAGGCTCTGCAGGACGATCTGGATAGGCTGCACTGATGGGCTGAGGTCAACTGCATGAAGTTCAACAAGGCCAAGTGCCGGGTCCTCCACCTGGGGCGCAACAACCCCAAACAGAGCTACAGACTGGGAGAGGAATGGTTGGAAAGCTGCCAGGCGGAGAAGAACCTGGGAGTATTGGTTGATACTCAGCTGAATATGAGCCAGCAGTGTGCTCAGGTGGCCAAGAAGGCCAAGGGCATCCTGGCTTGTATAAGAAGCAGTGTGGCCAGCAGGTCCAGGGAAGTGATTGTCCCCCTGTACTCAGCTCAGGTGAGGCCGCACCTCGAGTACTGTGTTCAGTTTTGGGCCCCTGGCTACAAGAAGGACATTGAGGTGCTTGAGCAAGTCCAGAGGAGGGCAACGAAGCTGGTGAGGGGTCTGGAGAACAAGTCTAATGAGGGAGCTGAGGGAGCTGGGCTTGTTCAGCCTGGAGAAAAGGAGGCTCAGGGGCAACCTTATTGCTCTCTACAGGCACCTCAAGGGAGGCTGTAGCGAGGTGGGTGTTGGTCTGTTCTCCCACATGCCTGGTGACAGGACGAGGGGAATGGGCTGAAGTTGTGCCAGGGGAGTTTTACGTTGGATGTTAGGAAGAACTTATTTACCGAAAGGGTTGTTAGACATTGGAATGGGCTGCCCAGGGAAGTGGTTGAGTCACCATCCCTGGAGGTCTTTAAAAGACGTTTAGATGTAGAGCTTAGGGATATGGTTTAGTGGAGGACTGTTAGTGTTAGGTCAGAGGCTGGACTCGATGATGTTGAGGTCTCTTCCAACCTAGAAATTCTGTGATTCTGTGATGAAGACAGAAGTAGTCATCCTGTCATTATTTCTGAATTTATCTTAATAAAAAGTCACTATGTTAACAGAATAACGCAATGCTTGTTATACCTTTTTCTGTTTAAGAAATATGTGCTGAGATTTTTTTTCATATATTTCTTTCTACATTCTTTTCATATTATTCTTAGAATTATCCTTTCTAGATTAATTTGTTCCTGTTTAGAATTATCCTTTCTAGATTAATTTGTTCCTGCTTATGTGTGCATTGCCATGCAAAGGAATCACTTCAGTGAACTAAATGTTATATGTCTTCTACCTTCATTCAGCAGGATATTGCATAATGTTTGCATCCTGATTAACAACTTTATAACTGCAAGATTACTAAGAAAGCTATGCAAAGATTTGTACCTTTAGACTAAAATTTGGTTTAACATTTGTGCTTACTTTTCCAGTGGCAGGAAAAACATTCAAGGGAAATTTTCACCCCTTCAAAAAGGAGGCTAATTTCAAATTTTCTACCAGTCACATCCTCAGAGCTCTGAAAACACCCAGTCTACACCTAATTTAGATGACTGATATAGACTAAAGTAGACAGACTTTTCTACTAGGTTTAGCATGGGAATAAGACACTGGTGTATACCCAAGATGACACGGTTCTGGTGCAAAGGACTAATCTATGAACTTAGAGTAAAATAATTGCTGAAACAAATACATCTTCTCCAAATCAAGGTGCTCTACGAGACCATCCATGAATGTGCGTAATGAATGGTTAATTTTACATAGGGACATACAGTCAAGGTTCTCCTGGATTGTCAATAAAATGCTGTCTTAATGGCATGATTATTAGGCCTCTACACTTGCACTGCCATCCAGTAAAACATTAAGCAGTTTCCATGTTATTTAGAATATTCAAAGCTTTGAGATTGTTCTTATTTATTTTACCCCCAATCATCTTGTTGGACATCAAAGGCTGCCTAACCAATGCAAGTAGATCCTCACCCTTCAGGCAACTGCATTTGCTTTAGAAAAAAAGGTGAATAAGAACAAAAGCACAGGAAAAATATCAGTGATGTATTCTAGAAGCATTATTACTGAATTCAGTGATAGAGCAGGAGCTGATCTTTAAACTACTCACAGCCATAAAGGCAATTTTTTCCCCAAAATCCACTGTTCACCTCTAACTTGAAAAAATAATGCCTTATAGTGTCAGTCCAACACAAAAACTCCAAAAGCCCTTTCATTTTAGTATCCAGGACAATTACATGCTTGGTTCAGGGTCTGGAGCAAATGACCCCACTATGGAGAAGCCCCTGAGGACTTGGGAGACCACAGCCTTGTACTGGGCGTGGCTGGGATATTAATTATCCCTGCAGCAGCCCATCAAGTGCTGTACTCTGCACTTGTAGCTAGAACAGCAGTGGTATCACAGCAGTGTTGTGTCTGCTGCTGAGCAGTGCTGGCACAGCATCAGGACTCTCTAGGGGGTGGGCAAAAAAGTGGGAAAGAAACATCACCAGGGCAGCTGACCTAAACTAACCAAAGGGATATTCCATAGTATACGATGTCACACTCAGCAATAACAGGTGGAAAAAGGAAGGAGAGGGAAGAGGTGGGCTCTCGTTGTGAAAACGTCTGTCCTCCTCCCGAACACCGGCTACATGTGTTGAGGCCCTGCTTCAAGGACGTGGTCAAGCATCACTTATTTGTGGGAAGTAGAGAGTAATTTATTTCCTCTGCACTTCCACACAGCCTTTACTTGTTTTGTTTTGCCCCTTTCCCCCTCCCTCTTCCCCTTTCCCTTTTTTCCCTTTAGTTAATTTGTTTAATTAATAATAATATTTCCTTAATAATTTTTTTTTTCTCTTTAATTAAATTATCCTTATCTCAACCCGTGAGTTGTTCTTTCCTTTACTTCTTCCTCTCCTCATCTGAGGAGGGGGAGTGAGAGAGCAGTTGTGGTGTTCAGCTGCCTAGCACGGTAAAACTACCACAGGGCTCAGCCCATCCCCAGGCAGGTGCCTGGTGCCCCTCATTACCCCACTCCTGGTGGGGCAGTGGGATGGGGCCTGTCTGCCAAGCCTGCCCTGGGGGAGCTGGAGGAGACCCCATGGCCCCTGGTTTATTGTTTGGAGAAAGGGCCACAGCAGTTTCTCCTCGTGTATGTACATTCCTGTTTCTGCTCTACAGTTAAAATGTCAGCTCTCTGGTGATAAATCGCAGTCCACTGACCACGTAGGCTAGGCACAAGTTCAGAAAGAGAAAAAATAATGCTAAAAGAGTGAAGGGCATTTAAAATTTACAGAAGAACCATTCTGAATAAAAGATTTTGCAAGGAAAAGGAGTTAAATACAAAAGATAAAAAAAAAAAAAGGAAAGAAAGAAAAAAGAAAAAAGAAGAAAAACAAGAAAAACCCACACAGCCAGAGCAACAAGTATTTCCAATAGCCATATGATATGGAGACAGAAGGCCAAAACTGCTGAGTAGACTGTTCTACTGCTATTTTTATCTGCATAAAGCTTGCATTTTTTGAAGCTTTTTTATTTTTGCTTTCTAGTGATACACTATCTTAATTTCAACCACAAATATGAAAATAAATGAAAACAGAATTTTCCTTCTTTTAAGGCGGGTTTATGCATGTACTATTCTTTAAAACCAACCAAAACACACACACACACTCACTCACAAAATATTAGTAAATTGTCCTCAGACATTTAGTGACAGTTACTTCTGCCTTTGCTGCTGGGTCACAAGTGTGTTTGAGGAGAAAGCTGCAAAGTATTGTTTTTCTCAAAACAGGTTTTCCAAACAGCAAAACCAAACAGGCTGTTCAAGGCTTGAACTTTTGTCGAAGCATAATTTACAAAAAATGTACTATGAAAATAAGCTCGCTCACTGCTGGCTGGATAAAACAATCCATTATTTAATAGTCACAAAATTGAATCTCTCAGAAAAATGCAGCAGCCACCAAGTTGTCTGCAGCTATCCAAGTACAACAGAGAACAAGCCCCACATCTCTGTTTCAGCTCAGAGACACAAGTGTAAATCTTATTAAGTCTGCAGGGATATCCCACTTTCACCTGACACAGCCATGACTGGCTAAGTGCAGTAAAAATAATAAAACAAGTATACTTAAAATTAAATTTGTTGCTTTAAGAAATTTGTGCTACTATTTTGTGAAGATGAAATGGAAAGTTGAAATACTACCATAAATTGCTATTTTTGTACCTTTTTTCATTTCACATTCTATTTTGTTTCAGATACTCTGAATTTTCCTCCAAAATTCTTTACAATAACAAGGAAACAATTGCCACTCATTGTACCTTTATATTTGCTGTAAACATAAGAACGAAACTTTGAAAGTGACCAAAAACTTTCCTCTTCTAGAACTCTACATTATAATGATGTCAAGTATCTGGCTGGCATGCTGCCCAGTGAGCTTTAGCAATCTGGGAATTTTATTTCTCCTTACTGAAATTCAGAAGAAGAGGATAAATCCTGGCATAGTTTTGTTCTCACTTACTTCTGAGTAACTCCAGTTACAATAATGCTTATGACAGATGAAATTGGAATTAAACACTGCTGTGCAAAATAATTAACTGAAACACATGTAATCTTATCATCACTTTAGTGTGAATTAATGGTTGCAGCATACAGTGTGCATGCAGTGCTGAACCATGCATAACTGTGTTAACTCAGAACAAGTTCCCTCCCACATCAACCACTAGCACTTCAATGTTAAAGAGCTCTTCTGATAATAGAAGCTAACATATGAAGCTCCCACCCTGCTCCTAAGCCAGCATTTTGACATGGTGCTGCTCTGTGCAGCATCACGCAGCTAGTGTGTGCTATGGACAAGCTTTTTTAAAAAATAATAAAAAAAAATCCATGAATTCTTCAACAAACAGATAAATTTTACACATCTGATTCACATCACTTTTACAATCACATTTTTCACTGATCAGTGCTCATCAGGAGAGCTGACTGCTGGACAGTGAACACTTTGTTGTTGTTGTTATGACTTTTTTCCCCTTTCTTTCTCAGAGTAGCAGTTTCAGTAAGTTTCTCCATCAGAAACCATCTGGAACCAGTTATAACATTGTGGCACTGTCTGGGAAATGAGCGCAGAGAGATGAGATGAAAAAAACCCTTGTTCCCCTCTTGCTTTCAGCTCTAGAAATGCATCTTAAGTATACAGACATACTCCCAACCTGTCTTTGAAACAAGGAAAATGAACAAAAGACCTCAGATGTAAGCATACCACAATGATAACCTTACTCAAAATAATGTATTTTAAAAGAGTATCTACTCTCACATATAAATCCAATGTCAATAAGTTTTTTTAAATTAAGTATACAAGTATTTATTAAGTAAAAACTATGAGGGACACCATCGCCAGCACACTTTGCCATTAGAAAGATCTACTTAACATTACACCTCATTTCAAGTTCAATTGCAAACTTTCTATTTTTTCTTAAATTGCTTTTGTTTTCATATTTCTACATTGTAGCAGTAATCCCTTACTCAACAAATCAATCTTCTTCAAGGTTGGTGGTTGTTTTGATTTATAACTTTTTGATGCTTCTTTAATTTCACTTCCAGTCTCTTCTGTCACAGTGGTCATGCCAGGCACACACTTTCCTCTTTCCTCACCTACCTCATGATAAACACATGCCAAAGTAACCTCTACTCAAAAAACAGCAGTCCTAACCTCTGACACCCAAAACTGGGGTTGGCAACAAGATTCTCTTTTTTACATGACTATGTTATCATGAAGCAGGACAGAACACCAGACTTCAAAACCTTGAACACTCAACTTTCATGGAAATCACATTTTGCATGATGTCTTCATGTATTCACTGGTCAGTTACGAGGAAGATGATGTCATATTCCTCCGCTGAGGTAGCTGCCCATGAAAGGGGAACTGCCTGGTTCTCATTCTGGCTCCAGCAACTTCTCTGGCATTTTATTCAGTGACTGCTGTAATGTTAAATGTGTGAGCTTATTTTATGTCTTCAAGCTTTCCATTCTCTTTCTAGGAAAGTAATTGGGAATTAAGAAATTAATCTGTTCCTCATTCAATTTCATGGGATGAGAAAAGTACGTTCCTTGCCCCCTGGACATCCGGAAAGCGCAGTCCACTTGTGCTGCTACAGTTGCATAACCCTGACAAGACTCAAACTAAAAATAACTGCAAACACAGAACACAGATGATGAACAAAATTCACATAGGGCTACTGCTAAACAACATCAGCCATGGACAGATATGGAGACACTTGTGTGACAGAGATCTCCACAAGCAGATCTACACCTTCACTTAGAGTCACTAAGAAGCTATCAGACACCAAGAACTCAGCCAAATTCTCCCAGCAATTTACAAGCGAAAATTTCAGCACATTACTAATCCCCCAAGACATCCAAAATTGTTGTCTTTTAAAACACAGAAATCACCATAAATCAACTAGCATAAGATACAGTAAGAACTTTTTTTTTTCTTTTTGCCAGCTGTTGCTTACACTGACACCAGTCCTAAAAAACCCTGAATAAGAGGAAGGACGTGGCAATAAAACTAAGCCAGACAAATGCCTCTGAGGAATATAAATATTACTAAACATCAGAGAGGTGTTAACACTAAGAAATATGAGTGTCATTAGTGAAGTTACAAACAGGAATGCAGTGTTTAAAACTCTACCATTGTTTATTCCAGTGAAAGATAGATAAACTTCCTTTCTTGGCCCATCACTGAAAAAAGGAGGTTGAAACTGCAAGTAACAAATCTGGGTGATGACAGAACACTTCAGACAGTGTTGTTAGAAAGCCACCGTGTTCACCAAAGGAAACAGAATTCCAAAAGTAGTTATCTCCAGGATATGTCAATTGTATAAAAGAGATACAAATCCCTTATTCATGTAGACACTACTCCAAACTGATATTTCGTGTACAAAATGATATATCATTTTTTGTTTGACGAGGAAATGTGCATTTCTTTCCCTCCTTAAGAATATGTTAAGTATTTTTCTCTTATTGTGAACATGTCAAATTTCAATGTCATTAGAATATACTCAGGAATGCCATGAATTGCCTTGAAAACTATTTCTCATAACTAGGTACTTGCAAAGGATCCTAGGGAACCCCAAAATCACAGAATCGAGTGAGATGTTGGGGGACCTTATGACTGCAAATCTGTTTTGATCCCTAAAATTGGTTATTCTAGAGAAGTAGTACTTAAACCCATCTGACTTCCAATTAAATTTCACCTGAACATGCCCATTATCCTTGCTATGCATTTGAAATATAACTCTTATATATCACTGGGTGAAAAACATCTATCAGAAGTCCTACTACTGAGAAAGGACCATGACCTTGTCCAGTTTTCAAACAGAAAGACACTGTGCATATAATCATCTAAGAAAACAGAAAACCACACATCTCCACACTGCATTTATTCTGAGTAGAGATATTCCCCAGAAAGCACAAGGGCACATGTTACAACTTTATCTGTTTCTGTGCACATCACTCAAGACATGTTTTCAGCCTTCAGAGTTCTGCAATGTACTGTGTTGGTACTCAGTTTGGGTTGCCAAATCTGTGGTGCTTATTGGAGGCCTTCTTCTACAGATTGATGTTCCATTACAATGCATCTATGGCAGTGGTTTCTTCCTCTGGACTATGAATTGCAGAAACTCCCCCAGACCTTTGATAAGCTCCCAGGCAAATTTTAACAAGACTGGAAATTCAAAATGATTTAATACCTCTTTCACGTTTATATAACAAAGCATTGTCCTTGTGCAAGAATATTTGAATGTGGGAAGTTAAGAAAAAGTTTAACTTGAAGAAAACTTCCCACGCAGTTAGTAATTCTAATCTGTTTATATCTAGGCTCAATATAAAGTCTGACTACGTATTTCTTTGGAGTCAGGCCACTGTCCTGAAGATACCCAATTATATTATGTAGTACCACATCAGCAGAGGAAGAAAGGCAGTCACACCCCACCATGAAAATCAGGATTCTGGGTTCACCACTACATGGCTTTCAGTGCTCTCAGTGCAGCCAATCACAAAAGAAAGGACTGACTGTTGCAGAGAAAAGAAGAGATAATAAAAACCTATTTTTGTTAGGCCTGTTCGGAACACATGAAGACTGGTACAGATAAACTTAAGTGTCACAATGTAGATCTTCATTCTCAAAATGTAATAGTGCATTTTTCTCACTTAAAGAAAAAAAAACTACCACCACAACAAAAACAAATAAAGAAAAACAAATAAACAAACAAACAAAAAAAAACATCAGCATCTCTTTCATTGGGCAAGATCTCAAATTTAGAAAAATATGTCCACTGAGAATCTCAGAAGATCCATTTCTTGAGAAAGAGCCAAAGTATACATCCTGAAGGATTAAAACTAAGTGAAGGGTGCATTAAATTTTATTTAAACATATCCTGAAAATTTAAGAAGGATACAAACAGCCAGCTGTCGTTCAAGTAAAAAAAAAAAAAAATGTTTTTCTTTGCAATCTCAGCAGAGATGCCAATGATCCCTTACTGACAAGGGTTCTATATACGATGAAGATAACAGTGATAAAGACTTACTTAATCCTTGTAACTTTATTTACAAGGATTACTATAAAATTTTATCTTGTCAATAAAGTATTTTTGTCAGTAAACCTACAAAAATTTATACCAGCTAAGAACATAAACCAATGATTTCAATGTGGTCTTTATGAGTAAACTGACCAGAATTAGTATTGGATGAAGTTTGTAGCTCCAGTGAAGAAATGTTCTAAGTAAAATGTTGGCTTTTGATTGAATATGGAAGAAGCCAGTCAGTTTGTCAGGAGTGTTCTTGTTTGTCTAGAAAAACAACTAAATTCTGGCTTTACCACAAGTCATTAAGAGCTAGAAGCGTGAAGATGAAGCTGAGGAAATAAAAACATCCACTGGCAAGCTTAAGAGATACCTAACTCAGTATGCTGTTCTGTTAATGTGTTGTCAGGTCAAAAGAGGAAAGACTATTTACTTCAGAGGACAAAAAATAGTTCTTGCTAAAGGAAGTAGTAGTAGTAGCAGTAGTACTTATGATTAAAAGGGATTAATTGAAATAATTAAGTTACTGTGGTTTTTTTTTGTTGTTGTTGATGTTTTGTTTTTAAACCAAGAAAAATGAGAACTATTTTTCAATTTAAAAAGGAGGAAATAATGCCTGAAATATTTATGGCATAGAAGTTGCAGCTGTGAAACTTTTTCTTGCCTTATCCATTCATATGAGATTCCCCCGCAACTGCGATTAACTATCCACTTATAAAGCACTTCAAAAAGGTCATTGTAGTTCAACTTGAATGTTCAGTGCTCCCACATAATCTTGCTTTTTGCCACTGAAAGAATTTTGAGAACTAAATTGTTTTGAATCTAAAACTTCCAAGTTATTTCATTGTAGCTCAAAAAAATACACTATTTAAGAAACAAAACAACAACAACAAAAAGCCTTACCACCACCATCCCAGTGTCTTGGATCAGAAGAAAAGCATACCAGCAGCAAAATTCACATAACTCACCATGATATCAATTTCTAGCATAAAGTGGGCTAGGACCCTGCTATCAACCTACATTAAAGAAAACTAGAGTTAGGGTGATTTCATAATCAGCAAGAGATTATTAGTATATGACTACAAGTATTTACCCTTTGTTTAAGGCATCACTGTCTACTAGTAAAAATATCACTCTTCCATAAATAATATTGTATGCCAACACTACAAAAGTGCTACAAATTTATAAGATACTCAGGATTCCAATTTTGGAACAGTTCTCACAAAATCCTGTCCAACTTTAATCCTTAGTAAATATTCTAAGATGAGGTTTCTGACAGTTACTACCTCTTATTGTTGTAAGTTCAAGGGATAAAAGATGAAGACCCAACCCCAAAGTACAGAGGCACACTTTGCCATCAACAGCACAAAACAAATTTGTATCCCACTTGGATTTGACAGTAGTGAAATCATCACCTTGAAATTTGATCAATTTTAGCTGCTTTTAAAACTGCCCTTTACTGCACCCTGCATATGCCAGCAGTCAAAAGAGGTCTGCAAAGGCCCCAGGCCTGTACCCAATGCCTCTGCAGTGAGGAAATGCAAAGTTGTGTGGTATAGGACACCAACATTTCTCTTCATCACCCCTTTGCTTTGGCAGTCTGCTCTTCAACTGCTGCCACAAGGTTATTTACCAGCTAAAAAGGCTTTGCTGGCATGGAAACACCGGCACTGTTTTATTAAGGCAAAATGCCTGATGCACAAACAAAGCAATGGAGCATGTTAGAGTATGCCTATGTATTTAGGGCCATGTGTTTTCCTTGGCAGCAAAGCTGAAGGAATTCTTTCGCCAAGTCCCTGCGACTCCCAAGCCACTACCATCATGAGTGCTTGTGGTGCTCAATGCTGGCATAACTGAAGCTGAGAGCACCCTGTGGAAAGGGTGGAGAAGGAGTGACCAGGAACTTGAGAAACTCACTAGCAGAGACAATGGTGCAATATTATGCTTACACATGTAAGAAACCAAACCACAAAAAGTGAATTGACTTTACCATATTTACATGACAGCCCTGTAGCAAGCTGATCCAAGTCTTAACCTGCAGTTCGAAGAGCACAACCTGTCCAGAAAAATGTATTCTTGCCTCTTTTCTGAAGTGGTGGCAGATGTACATACAAGCAAGACTTTACTCCAGAATCAATTATCTTTGAAACACACAAAGCAAATGGGAATCCCCACAGTGGAGAAATGACACCCCCAGTCATATCTGTACCATTTTTTCCCAATTTTTCTAGTTGCATCATTTTCTGCTTGAAAATGTCATGGAGTCACTAATTCCTACTTTGTTTATGTTCCTATGCTGTGCTGACCACTGCAGTGTCTAAACACCTTCCAGGAAAAGATGTATACATGCCAAACATTACCACTATGCCATGCTTTTTTGAAATAAATGGAGGTGGTGAAGGAATGAGTAGCAGTCCATGTTATTTGTTAATAGTAGACTGCATTATAGGAAATCATTAATCTAATAATAGATTTCTTAAAATTCTCAATCGTATCTTTCCTAAACCTAATGTTTATTCCTGCATTTATGATTCAACTCCCAAACTTTTGGCACTCAAAAAAAAAAAAAAAAAAAAAAATTGTGCAAGATGACACCGATTTGAGAAATGAGTGTGTTTGCTTTCTTGGTCTTATCACATTTTAAGCTAACCAGTTAGTTTAAATTTGGTTTTGGTATCACTAAAGTAATAGATTGACCTTTAAGGGAAGACTGGGTTTTACAGAAACGGTAGAAGGAAATTTATACATTATTCTAAACTATTAGGTGCTTTTCCTTCATCCCCTAAATTGTCAAGGAGTTCTTGAGGTTTCTCCTTCCCATTGTCCCATTTTGTTTTATTCCCCCCCAAATTCCCAGCTATTCCAGATAAATCACAGTACAAAACTAAAGGATAAAATTCCAATAACCATCACATAATGATCTGAAACAAGCTGGTCACTGTCTTCACCAGTTAATCACGCAATCTGATGCTAGGCTTATTTGAGCCTCAATGAAATAACAGGTACCACAGGGAGTGTGATTCAAATGAGTACAGTAGTAGCCTAATCCTGCACTCCTTACGCAGTTTTGTCCTCTTTCCCAGCACTGTTCCAATCAGAGCAGCTGAATTCACAAAGTTTAACAGTAACCACAATCTAGTAGCTAAACTTGCTTGTACATTAGAAAAAATATATTGCTTGTTCGTAAACCACTGTAACTTGATCAACCACACTGACTCAAAAACTTTCATACAGAGCATTTCTGAAAACAGGAGCAACAGACTAGAAACCTGTCCTTTAGAAATACTTTTGCACTACGTTAAGTGACCCTGAACAAACAATATTAAATCTAAAATATGATCCATCTCAAAATGTTTGGGAATGCTGTTCTCTTTGTGGGTATGATTTCTGTAAAGCAAACAAATGTTTAGTTCAGCTCCATGCCAAGACAACAATGTGCATGCCATGCTCTCACACTCTCAATCAGCAAACAATCAACTGTTAAATTTGTTTCTTCAAGCTCAAAGTGCATGGAATAGAAAGCAATTCTAAAATAAGCCAAATACAGAATGGTTTCATCCCAAAACTGGAACTGTCATCATAGCCCAGGAAGAAGAAAGGATTCTTTTCTGTCTAGAAGACAGTTTGAGTTGAGCTTGATAAGAATACTTCTAAACTCTGAAGCCATGTGAAGCTTCATGTACAGCCCAACAAGGCTGCCTTTGTTGATACACAGATAGTGGCTTTACGTGCTTGCCCATAGAGTTAGAGTTTTAACTCCAGATTCCTAAAACACACACAACATATTTGTGACTATGGGACAGGCTCATAATTCAATTTCTACATTTTTGTTAATTTGGCTTATCTCTCCTGCCAAAAATGCAAGCATTTTCCTGAAAATGAATGCCAACCTGGTAAGTCAAAAGCCATTTATCAGTTTGTAACTAAGAAATATTTGAAGAGCTTTAAAAAAAAAGGCAAGTATTAAAATGCTGTTTGAAATGAGTATGAATGGTTTGATTATTACACTGAGTCCTCGGGTAGGGAGAGGGGAGCACATCCTGTTTTGTGGTTAGGAAAAGTTGGCAATCCAAATCTGCCCCCCACCCTTTTTTGTGCGATCTCTGTGTAATAAATCTGACATTTCAGAAGAAAGCTTCCATTCTTCTCCAACAACCCTCTGCAGAGGAGTAAAGAAAAGTGGGTCCTTCACTCCATTTTTTTCAGTGGTCCTCAGGATTTCCAAAAATAACACACTGCCCAGATGTTGAATTAGACTTTCAGTTTATTTGCAGACAGCAGAAGTAGATTTCAAATTAGCTTCAGATGCTGTGAGTGAGGAAACATCACTTCCCTCCAAATTCAACATCTAAAAGTTTTTTGCATTTTTATGCTTAGTTAAATATATATATATATAGGCTAAGAATTAGCAGTCCAGCTCTAAATCAATGCTTCTTTCAAGATCAAAACTTCTAGACTCAGAGAAGTCCTTAATCTCAGTAAAATCTGGGTGCTAATGGTACCCAAACATTCCACTTTAGCCACCTGCAATTATTTCACAGAAGAAAAAACACATCTGAGACTGTAGAAGCTACACACAGCACTAAAAATGGCAGATCATCTCAGACATGATAACGAAAAGAAGTCTGTAGTTTTAAAGTCATTATCAAATGAGTTATTCTTGACCCTGTCCAACATTATGTTTTAACTTTGCTTACCAGATTTAGTTTCAGAATAGTGCAAAAAGATGTATTCTGTACCTCTCATGTTTTATCAGTGGACTCAGAAGAGGAGAGAGGGGAAGAAAAAAATTCTTCTCAAAACCATAAAAAACATCTCCACCAGGTAAGCATACCATGCTACTGCAACATGGGAAACGTACGTTTCAGGAAAAGTACACTTCGTGGTTCAAACATCTGCTATTTCTTCTTAGTTAAAGCACATCTGAAGCACACAAAAATACAATTGCAGCATATTCTCAAATATCTGGATGCTTCCATTAGAACAGTTTATGTCTGGGAAATCAGGATTTAAAATAAATATTGAGCCAAATACTAAAGCCCTTAACTTGGGCAAACTTCCATTTACCAAAGTACAACAAAAAGTCAAATTCTTCTCTTTCTGTTAGGTTTATACAGATTTAAAGAGATTCAACCACATTTCTTGAATTCAGATCTGTGCATCTGGAAGTTAAGACCATCTGCTGGTACAAATGAAGAAAGAGTCAAACTCTAGCCCAAGATATTTCAATACAAAGCATCAGGACTGCTAAGAATATAGCACCCAAACAAGAAAACAAGACAGTAAATTAGCACTATAGCACTGCCATAATTTCAGTATTTCTGAACTAGCCTGTTTGTCCCTATTATAGAACTGCATAGGAGGAAGAACTAAAGGACAAAAATTACCTTTTGAAACACTAAGACAATTAATTTAAAAAGATGCTTTGATACTTTTTTTATTATTATTCTTGCCACATTTCCATTCAATCCATTTGAATGGAAATTTGAATGGTCGCCAGGGCTCAGTACTGGGGCCAGTCCTCTTTAACATCTTTATCAATGCTCTGGATGAGGGGATTGAGTGCAACCTCAGTAAGTTCGCAGATGACACCAAGTTAGGTGCGTGTGTCGATCTGCTCGGGGGTAGGAAGGCTCTGCAGGACGATCTGGATAGGCTGCACTGATGGGCCGAGGCCAACTGTATGAAGTTCATCAAGGCCAAGTGCCGGGTCCTGCACTTGGGGCACAACAACCCCAAACGGAGCTACAGACTGGGAGATGAGTGGTTGGAAAGCTGCCTGACAGAGAAGGACCTGGGAGTATTGGTTGATACTCGGCTGAATATGAGCCAGCAGTGTGCTCAGGCAGCCAAGAAGGCCAACAGCGTCCTGGCTTGCATAAGAAACAGCGTGGACAGCAGGTCCAGGGAAGTGATTGTCCCCCTGTACTCGGCCCTGGTGAGGCCGCACCTCAAGTACTGTGTTCAGTTTTGGGCCCCTGGCTACTAGAAAGACATGGAGGTGCTTGAGTGAGTCCAGAGTAGGGCTACAAAGCTGGTGAAGGGTCTGGAGAACAAGTCTTACAAGGAGCGGCTGAGGGAGCTAGGACTATTTAGCTTGAGAAGAGGAGGCTCAGGGGCGACCTTATCGCACTCTACAGGTACCTTAATGGAGGCTGTAGTGAGGTGGGGGTTGGTCTATTCTCACATGTGCCTGGTGACAGGACGAGGGGGAATGGGCTAAAATTGTGCCAGGGGAGGTTTAGGTTGGATATTAGGATAAACTTATTTACGGAAAGGGTTGTTAGTCAGTGGAATAGGCTGCCCAGGGAAGTGGTTGAGTCACCATCCCTGGAGGTCTTTAAAAGACATCTAGAGCTTAGGGATATGGTTTAGTGGAGGACTGTTAGTGTTAGGTCAGAGGTTGGACTCGGTGATCTTAGAGGTCTCTTCTAACCTAGACTATTCTGTGATTCTGTGATTTCTCTGCAAACACTCCAAGTCACCCACATAAGATGCTGGTCATCAGAATACAGCAATTTCTCTGATTCTTCTGGATACAGATGAGAAATTGACACTTCTCTCCTCCACACCAAAGGCAGACTTTGTCCACAAGCATGGGGGCACAAAGCACCTTGCCACAAACACCATCTTGAAAACTCAGCTAGGTATAAACATGCTGTGGCAAGAGAAGTTCATTTTCGTTTATGCATATGTATAGCTGAAGGAAGACTCAAGGACCTAATAGTTTGTACTACTGATATATCTCAGGGGACTTTGGAGAAGCATATGACTACTTTATGAAGAAACTAAAACAAAAAATATAGGATTTGGGGAGAGGAGGGAGTGATGTTCAGATGCAAGAGCATCTATAATAAGCAGAAATCAATTCTGCGTTCTGCACTTAAGCTATTCCTGGAACTCTTTCTTTCCTTTTTGTTCTTGAAACATCACTTGCAGCACCACGAAAGAAACAAAACTTAAGTAATATCCTTCTAACAAATAAAATAAAAACATTGATACATGTACATGTGCTTGCACACAATCCAGACTAAACCTGCCACTCTCTTGCATCAATGTATTTTAAGTAGTCTGACAACATGCTTGGATGCCTCATGTAATTAGAGATCAGTCCAAATTAATAATTAAAAGTATCTGGAACTATACAATATTTCAAGCATATCTTATCCCTATGGTAAATGCTAGGTATCTCATTATCTGGAGATCAAAAGTTGTCATGCAGAATGTCAAGAAGGATGACTGACTTTATCCTTCTAACTCTATTTTGTGATAGACAGATTGTTTTCCTCTCCCTAGCCTTTTGAAATGTGCTACTAACTATGTAGCATGATTACACATTAACACTATACATTTTTGGCAGCAAAACAGTTTTTCACGTTGTTTACCACCCTGTTGTATCTTATTCTTATGTAAGCTAGTTCCAAGGCAATTGCACTTTTTCCTATCAATTTGTTCTGCAGAAAAATAGTGACCTCAAACCACTGAGTTTTCTCTTCACAGAAATACCAAGCAAATGTTGTGATCTCACAGTGCCAGCACATAAACCTTTATAAGCATTCCAAAAAACACAACCCCCCACCCCAGAAAAGCTCTCAAGAATTCTTTTGAGATATTTATATCGTTTATTCATCAGCACTACACAATACAAACTTGTGACATGGTCTGTATAATCTTCTTCCATAATATTATTATATTTAAATCATGTTTTATGTAACTTGGCTTTCAGTTAAAGAGACTTCAATAGCCCTCTGTATATATCTGTTTTGCCATTGAGTCTGGATATAAGCATTTAGTTTTGGATGGCTAGAATACTAACAAAGCACTGGCGGTAGTTCACAGAGTATATTGCTGGGGAAGTGAAGTTAACTGTCTCTGTCAAGATTAAGAGATTGTTTGATTAAGGCAAAGCAGGAAGATTCTATAAAAAGATAACTCAAGTGCAGAGCAAGCCAAACAGGAAGAGGGAGCCCATTACATACAGAAGTGAACTAACGTTATCTGAATTAAAGAAATAGTAAATTTAGTCTCTTTTTCAGCAACCCCATCCCCAAAACCAATACAAGGTGTATTACTGACAGATATATCACTGTCTAAGAATCTACAAGCACACTTCAACAGATCAGAAAAAGTTCCATGGTAAGGTATGACTTTCCATTTTGTTTAAAATACTACTAGAATGGGGGGGAAAAGGTCCACTGTCAATCAATTCCTAAAGAAATCTGAAAATTAAATTACACTTTGGAGTTCAACTTGGGCATCAGGTTTAGCCATGCAACCCAAATCAACGTCCAGACCAATGGGGAGCAAGAAGACAAAGCTCAGTAAAGAATCTACAGGGCTGCAAAAACACAGTTGCTCAGTCTCACACATTACTGGTAGACCGGTAAACTACCTGAAAAGCAGGTTTGCCAAAAAAGCCTACCTGAACTTCATTAGAAACTCACAGAAAGGGATGTTACTCTGTGGAAGGAAAGAGAAGTGGTACTGTTTCATGAATTGGCAGTTCCCAACAAAGAAGAAACTTGTTATAGGAAATTTCCCAAATAGATTTCCTGAAGAAAAAAAAATGTATTTGCTAGAGTGATCCAACAGCGTTTTTCTGTCTCTGAATTCTGATTCTATGATTAACTAAAAAAGCAAAGACATAGGAAGTTACAATAATTCATAGTGAGGCATCTCAGATGTCACATAATGACAGATAGGTTAATCCCTGCAGGGCATGAAATCTCAATGGCAAAATACCAAATAGCATGAAGTAATACGTATTATGCAATCAGTTCTTATTTCTTCTACTTTGGTCTCAAAATAATAAATTAAAAAAAAAGAGAGAGAGAAAGAAAAAGAAAAATGTACACAAAAATTTCCAACTCCATCTAAAATATTTTGATTATATTAGAAACAAGCAATAGTTATTGTTGTCTTAAAATCTGTGTGAGATCCGTAGTGATGCTTTCCTAAAGTAAAACATCACATCCTGACTCCCGCCCTGCAACAATCCTGCTTTCTCACTGGCTGCAAATTTAATCTCTCCTTTAGAATACATAATTTTGAAGGATATCTATATAAATCTTTATTTCATTGGAATTCTAAGTTCGAATTAGATTTTACTCTTAAAAATGAGCTTGCACACATTTCATTCCCTAAGATTTAGGGTTTCAGCTTAACCTACTTGAAAGATAAAGTAAATCCAATCAAAAACACCACAGTGCACACAGATACATTTCTCAGACAATTTCTGTTTGGGCTCTTCTCTAATTTGCATCATTACTGCAATGGATACATGCATCAATTACTCATCTTGGATTTGGTTTATTGAATAGAAATACCCTGCTCAAAGCGAAATACTAATAAGAGGTTTGTCTTTAATCAATATCTGGCTCCATCTGGGGTCATTAAAATCAACAAGAATCTGTATCTTCTTACTAGTATTTGATATTGTATTCTGTCTTTGGTAGAAGCAGTATTAAAACATATTGATAAGTATAGCAGCATATCTTTTTTAATGAAAATAAAAGTCACAACTATGCCCGCAGTTCTAAATACTCTGTCAGATATATGCCTTAATATTACTATCTTCTATTTTGATTATTCTTTTAACTTTTTTTTCTGCATTTTTTTTTACCTCCTCATATCTTTGCAAAGGTTTCCTTCATCACTACTATTTAAACCACTGAGTTTAAAAATGTAAGGCCAATTTCATCTGCAAAATCTAACAGTGTCCTGTCTATGAATCTGACAAATCCTCTCAGGTAACTTTTCAGCTTTCCCTTTTCAATCATCAGTTCTTAGTCCTTTCTTTACATAACTGTAAATCAAAAACACAAAGAAGACATAACTAGTAAACGTTGATATTTCAGAAAATTACCATAAAACAAGCAAATGAACACAAAAAAACCCTACCTTCTACTTCACATGGCCCATCATTTCAGCTGCTTCATGAACTGCTAACATTCTCATCTTTCACTCATAACCTCCTTCACTACCCATTTACTACACAAAAACAATTATTTAGGTTTGTAGTAGCCATACCTGTCACTTCAGTGGCTTCCACATCTCCTGTGCAACTCAAAACAGCTCTGTGGCTGGAGCTAAGTAACAAAATTGTAGGAAGAAATAATGAACCTGCAGGAGCTTGGTGACCTTGGGACACAGGCACAGTGTCAGCCTGGTTGATTTTCCATCAGTGGGAAGCTACTGGCACCTTCCATGAACACACTAGTCCTGCCCAGCCCTTTTCCATTAACTGTTCAAGAAATGGTCTTTATTGGCTTCCAGCTAAATGAAAATCTGGTAACAAGCCACATGTCAGTTGGCTAAGAACAAGCAAGCAACAAATTTTAAAATGTACAGAGAGAATGCAGATTTAATCACTCCCTCACAAAAGCAAGATTTATTAATGGCATTTTTAATAGAAAAACACAAAGGATTTTTGTTTATCTCTTTGGAATTTGAAAGCAATTTAACCTAACTAGACAAACAAAATACATCAGTTCATACCATTCTGTGTATGGAATGGCAACACAGAACACCACAACTGACTATGAAATCATGGTGGGGTGGAACAAGGAAGCCTTAGCAAAGTGCCCTCCTATTAGAGCACTAGCTTCTCTTTCTCATTCTAATACTCAAATTAAATGTATGCAAGATATTAATAAATATCACAGATTTCCTTAATTTATATAAATTATAATCCTTTTTACCCAATCAAAACTTCAAATTCATTCTAGACTGCATATTCATTTACAGTGAAAACATGAAATCATCGTCCACTTGGTTTAAAAAAAATCAAATTTCATTGTAAAAAGCTTCATAGATATTTTCCATAAATTGATTTTCAATGTGTTCTGACATGCAGAATTTTCTTTAGTAATTTATATATATATAAATAAACATTTATTTATAAATATATGTTTTTAAAAGAAAAACTTGAACAGACTTGCTACAAATTTTATTCCAGAATGCTATTCTGGATTATTAAGAAAAAAAAACCTGATTAGGATATTACAAAAATGCAATACTGCCTACGATGTACTTATTTACAACATTTCCAATTTGCTTTACGAATAACTTAAAAGGCTGATCACAGGCAAGACAGGAAATACTGAGAATGTCAATCATCATCTACAAGTAAGCTAATGTGAAACAGAATTTGCAAGAACACAGAGAACAGCACAAATTAGTTAAATTTAATCCTGTAGCACCACAATTTAGCCATACTTGGAAGTGTAGAAAATAAAGCTCTAGAAATGACAACATATATAAGATTTAGTAATTAACACAATTCTAGCAGCAACTTGTAAAATGCAAAGTCCTCTATTTCTAAATCTCACATAGCAAGCCAGCAAGAAAAAAATCTACACTCTTCTTTTATGCTAAATTAACTTATTACACCACAAGAAATAGTACACGGATAATAAAACTCAGTGCTCACATTTAGATTTGTCACAAATACTGTAGCAAGGTCTCACCCCAGCTCTCCCAAGGCAGACATTAAGTCCATTATCACATTCACTCTGGCAACGCATAATTTCCATCTGTACCTAACATGAACTTCTTGTTTTATTGCAATAGATCTGCTTTCAGTATCACTGACAGTTTTTGATAATGGGCCATTTGCTCACCTATTTCATAAAGGAATGGGATTTTAACTCAAATGATCTTGGGGTCTTGTTTGGTGTGCATCAGAGGGCTACCTTCTTATGCAGAAAGCATGAGAACAAGAGAAATCCACAAAGTGCAAAAAAAGGAACAAATCAGGACAGGAAAAGAGAGAGGAAGGAGAACATAAATTGGGCGGGAGGACTGTAATTACAAATGATTGTATTTTGGAAAGAGAGGCCATCCACTGGAGCAGTTCGACTTTTTTTTTTTTTTTTTTTTTTTTTTTTTTTTTTAAGTCTGAGGCAATATGATTTAAAGTGCTTCAGAGAAAACTCAGAAAAAGTATACTGAAACTCCCTAGTCTACCTAAGAAGATAATTTCGAATAAAGTAATAAACTAAGAAACCATTTTTGAATCATCACTCTTTATAGTGCTACCTCCTATCTTGTTCACAGCAATGATAAAGACATTTATGGCTCTCCTTTTATTTTGTCTGTCTCACTGCATACAGCAAATTCATATTACTAAGGCAGTAATTAAACAGTCTTGACTATAACATCATAGCTTGTCATACTCTTTGCAGAATACTACTGTCCTGTAGTCCTGTCCCTTTATATCTTCCGGTTACAATAAAGTCGGCTTCACAAAGGAGACCAAAGCAGTGCAGCCCACCTTTGGGAAACTTAGTATGGGCGGCACTGAGTCAGGACAGAGATGGAAAGAGCTACACGTTTAAAAAGACCTTAAAAACTCCTCCATCACCCTGGCATGTGAATGTTTCAGCAATCATTGAGCTCTCAGGGAATAATTACTTATGCCTGCTCAAAAGAGCTCTGCTGAGAGAGGCAAAGTACACCCAACCTGAAACAGGAAGACAAATTCTGTGAAGTTCATCAATGGATTTCATTGCCATAGGCTGTTTTGGGTAGAAGATAAATAGAACAGCAATGGATGGCAATACAGACCCTAAGAAAGAATACTGATATCCAGACCTCTTTCCTTATCACAGCAATCTTGACAGGAAACTTTCCAGGAAGACTGCCACCCAGATGATATGACATTTTAAAACATATTTTGACTGGGAGAAGTTAAGATAGTTAACACCGACCATAATTTAGTATTCTTTTCTTCTGAAATAGGCATGTATGTGAGTTAATTTATTTTACACAGTGATCTGTACAGCTGAGACAAAGTTTTATGGGCTATTTTTGAGTGGGTATTTCAGAGAAACAGATGATTGTTTCTACCAAAGCTTGTAAAACATAAGCTAGATAATTGAAAGATATTTTCTACAACCTGACTAATCTAATTCATCGTATTCTCCAAGATGAGATTTGTGTTCTGAAAATTAGGGAAAATGGCACATGCTGAAAAACAAACAGAAAATTCATACTTAACATGATCTACCACGTTTATTTTGCTAAGATGAACACAGAACTAGTAGAACATTGATCAAAATAAACTACGTCATGAGCAATTTTTCTGGCACATATTCTCACCTCACAGAGAAAACCTCATAGAGAAAAATATGATCCCCATTGCTGTGGTTTAACCTGGCCAGCAGCTAAACACCACCCAGCTGTTTGCTCACCCTCCCCCCTCCCTCTCTGGGATGGGGGAGAGAAATGGGAAAGTGAAGCTTGTGACTTGCGATAAAGACAGTTTATTAAGACATGAAAACAATAATAACAATAATAATATTATGTACGAAACAAGTGATGCACAATGCTCACCACCCACTGACCGATGCCCAGCTCAACCCCGAGCAGCCGGCCTCCCACCCTGGCTAGCCACCCCTATATATTGTTCAGCGTGCTGTCAGATGGTATGGAATACCCCTTTGGCCAGTTTGGGTCAGCTGTCCTGGGGCTGTCCCCTCCCAGCTCTTGCTGCACCCCCAGCCTGCCCGCTGGCAGGACAGAGTGAGGAGCTGAAAAGTCCTTGGCTTAGTGTAAGCATTGCTCTGCAGCAATTAAAACATCAGCATGTTATCAGCACTCTTCTCATCCTAATCCAAAACATAGCACCCTACCAGCTACTAGGAGGAAAAATAACTCTGTCCTAACTGAAACCAGGACACCCATAAAGCATTAGTTCAACTCTTTAAAAAATAAAATTCCCTAATGCTATGAATGCTACCCAAAAGATTAAATGTATTAACAGTTCCAGTGAGCTACTAATATACAATGAAGCTATATATATAGTTCAAGCTACTAGGAGACATTTCTTGTAGTGAATCATCTAGCGTGGGATACAGCACATCACTGTGGCTTACCCTCCGAGACTATAGACCTCTGGGACTGGGGATGATTCTTCAATATCTGATGGCTGAACTATCAAATTCAGACATTTTCCAACTCCCATTGAACTAATCATTTGTGAAGATAAAAATATCAACAAGCAAATTTCTATGTTCTGAGTTGGTCTGTAGACAAACACAAATGAAAACTGAAGTAGCCAAAATAAAGCTCTTAACCCATTTTGCAAGAACTAAGCCTTCCTCTCATGGCAGGCTAGCTAAGGTCATGCTCTTCCCAAACCAAAGATTTCCCACCAGAGGCTCCTCACTCACCCCACCCACCCTGCTTCCTAGCACATCAAATGAGTCTAACCAAGTTATTCTTCACCTACTTCCCCATTCCAATGTATTTGAAAATTACAAAAAAAAAAAAAAAAGTGAAAGATTTTTTATCTCCACTCACTAATTAGAATAGGACATCCAGAAAACAATATATCTCTGCAGTACAGTTACCTGCAGCCTTTTGGATCTACGCATGAGCCATCAAAGCGCTCTCTCACCAGACCCGCCTTGCTAAACAGTTAAGTGTCTAGCATGTAACTTTTCTTGCCCTTCAACCAGAGCTGGAAAAAAAAAAAAAAAAAAAAAAAAAAAAAAAAAAAAAAGAAAAAGAAAAAACATCTTTTTCACAATATGCGTGGGCGAGATGAAAAATGGAAAAGAAAAGCGTCTTTGTGTTCTCTGACAAATGTAAATTGAGCATAGATTCAAAATTCCCACAGGGAACATCTATCCTTATGCCATGCCCATGTGCAAATATTTATGTTGTACTTTTTTGAGTTTATGTCACTTGTGCCTGCAAACAGGAGGTCTGAAAACAGACTGAAACACTAACAAGAAATACGTGAGCCAAAATAGTTTAGAACTGGGATGCGTTTCATTCAAAACCTGAATCTTAGAACACTTATCACTTGAGTTAAGAATAACCTCTGTTAATCTGGATGACCTTACTGCAGTATTTTACAAACAAAGAGCAAAGATAGATTTCTGAACTATGCAGGACTTCAAACACTGCCTTCTCACTAGGCACATTTAGCATAAAACCTAAACCAATTCCTCTCTTCAAAAAGTGCTCCTTTCCCTCCACTCCATTCTCCTCGGATACAACCTGTTCTATTTCAACTTTATTTGTACCTACCACTCCCAGGCAGTCTGGACAGAAAACATAAATTGGGATGCCACGCAGAGGCCAGGTGGCCACAACCGATAAAATATTAAGTGAATGAAGATAATGTTTGATTCTCCTCTTCACTTGAAAGAGCCAGGACTCTCACCTCTGTCATATAACCCATTTCCCGAATAAGGAAGTAAGAGAGAGCACAGATGAACACTAAATGACACCAAGGAGACCATCTTTAAGCAAAGATCATCATGATGGCAATATTCACATAAAATCCTTCTGAAAACGTCTCCTAAACCAAAATTAATGCGAATTGGAGAAGAGCTTGTAGCCTTTGTGGAGCTCAGGGAGTTCCCAAGTCTTCTGCAAATTACAGGGACAGTTTGAAAGATGCCCAGTAAAAAGGCCTTCCTGTTCTGCAGAAGTACGAAGAACATTGTCTTATGATAGAAAAGACTTTTTTTTCTCTGCAATACTTTGGACTTGAATCACAGACACATATGGCCTTAGACCCAACAAATTCACAGCTAGGATGGCTTTAAAATTGCAAAAAGCTAGCAAAGAAGATGAAAAAAAAAAAAAAAAAAAAAAAAAAAAAAAAGTAATCTGCAGAAGCTACATTTAAAGCTCTAGAAGGGAGGCTCAGCCTCCCTCAGTTTGAGTTTTGCTTGTATTTTAATATGGAAAGAGATGTTTTCTCAGATATTGGGAACATAAAGCCCACAGACAAAATGCAAAATTCGAATTGCAATCTGACCAGATTGAGTTCCTTCTCCTTCCATGTACTGTCTTTCCCCTCACTCAGCTTGTCTCTGCCCCCGCCATGGGTGCCATTACTCCTCAAGTACTTCTTTTGCATCCACCAACCACAACTGCAAATTCCGAGTACAGCAGAAGGGGGATTTCCACATGCTTCTACTGAGACAGAGGAAAAGGAAAACATCTGAATTCTCCTAACAGGATACACAAACAGCATTAGCTTAATTCAAATGCAATAGTAAACTGCCACAGCTCTGATCCCAGAATCTAAGCTCCTTGGCTATTATCAGTACTTAAGTAGCTACATACAGTCTGTGGGCATAGTTCTTTTGGGGTTTCCCAAATGTCAAATACCACACTCAAAGTTAGACGCTTACTATTAAAAGAGTTCAAATATTTTACTTCAGCATTTTTTTAATGAATAATTAAATCAAACCGGAGAAACCAAATATGACCCATATTACAATAGAAATCTAGAACTTTAATTGACACAAGCCATTATTACTAATATATTACACTCTAGGTAAGGTCAGGTAGATGCAAGACAAAAGTCTAGGCACATATTAAACATATTTTTCTTACTCTGTATCTTGAGTTAAAAATAAAAGGGTCGCTCACCATCATGCCTTAAAATGATCAGCTGCACTAATAAAGCCAAATGTAAAAATGAATATGATGTAAAAAAGATTTTTAAAAGGATATTAAAAGAATCAGAACTACATTTCAATTTCTCATAATTTCCCATGATGACACTTCAAAAGGTTTGCAAATGCCAATGTATAAGCCCTTCTTTGTCCGAAATCTACCTTTTTAATATTGGACGTTAACAAAATTATTGTGGTGTTTTGCTTTGGTGGATTTTTTTGAAAAGATATTTGATAGTTTTCAAATAAAATGCTGTAACAGGGATCCACTGATAGCCACACCTCCAGGATAGCTGGTTTTTAAAACGAATGTTATTTCAATTACAAGGTCTCTTTTTGATGACTCCTGTGAATAAAAATATGTTCTGATTAATATAACAGATCTGCATGAATTGGAAGGATTTGTGAAATCTCTACAGTATTATCTTCATGTCTCAAATGACGAGCAGCTCTAAGTATACCAGCTATACAAGCTTAGTGAAGACTGATGATCGTGACATCAGTAACTTCTGATACACTACACTGATATAGCACAGAAGACTTACTGGTAGCCAATGTAATAACAGTAACTAGAGGAAAGAACATTGATGATGAATTAGAAATACCAGCAATATGTAATTTCAACTCATAAAAAACTTGTTTCAGATTTGAATACTTTGAACGTGGTTTAGGCATCTTCTTTTCAATAATGCCAGAGATATTATACCTCAGTTTTATAAATACCTTAACACAAAGGAATGTTCTAATGAGGGTTTATTCTGCTTGATATTCAAGACTACAGATGAAAACACTATTCCCAGCCTTTCACATAACTATCTACTATGCTTAAAATCTAACTTCATAGATAATTTGCATGCTAAATACTCTAACTGCTTTGCCTGACTGTTACCAAGTTGAACAAGTGATGTTCTATCTACTTCCTAAAGCTATCTTCATATTTCACCTGAAACTATTGTTCATGTTCTTTTGGATAACTTAACCCTTGAATTAATTCAGTAAGACAAAATCATTCTATTTTTAATAAACATTTCATAGTCTTCTCACCTCACAAGCAAGAGTCTGCCCTAAGATATAGAATAACAAATCGTTTAAAACTAACTTCAAGATGAAAAAATAGCAAAGCCTTCTTCAGAATAAATCATACCCAATCTCCAAATTATCTTTCACTGAAAAAACACCCCCTTTAATATCAAATGAAAGCTTTACAGACAAATTAATTTGAGGAAGATATGAAAGATATTTATCAAAGAAGATATGAAATGGCTGGGGAAGAGGGAAGAGGACAATTTTGCTTTGCAAAATTCACCATTAAGCTGTCAACAGACAGACAGACTATAAAGCCTCTTCTGCCTGGAGCGTTCTAATTCAAGACACCTTAGAGTTACTGCAGAAACTAGGCATGGGCTTTCCCCTCGCCTCAATCACCCTTCACTGCCTGAAAAAGGGATGGCGAGCCATTTTGGGAAGCAGGAGCCTGCAAACTGCAACCTCCCCCCCCCCCCCCCCCCCCCCCCCCCCCCCCCCCCCCCTGTGCTATCGAATTATCGCTTCCTATTAGGAATGTGTTATTGATGCACTGTAAAACAGCTGAAGCCCAGGCCATTGCCTTGTTCTGTAATGCACTGAACACGTAATTTCAGTCACAGCAAGTGGAGCCTGCTTGTAATTAAACTAACATCTGTTGATACTTAATCCATTTATTCAGTTCTTAATACATGCAAGCTTTCTGCATTTAATCTCTTATCCATGAGGATGTTCCTTGACCTGTACTTTGGCATTAGGCAAGCCAGCATTGACTCATCTTAAGTATAACCAAGTATAACCTTAGGTCCCCTGTGCTTTGGAAATGAATATTTGCTCTGGGATTCATATTTCTCAGCTTAACAAATGCTACAAAGCTAGACATTCACCTTACTTGTCAGTCTCGTATCAGTTGCCCACTTTCTAGTAGAATTACGGCATTCTTCCCCTAGTCTTCACAAACTGCATTCTTTGATCTCCAATACTAATAAAAAGCAACTAAATTCCAATTGACAAAAACATATATGTAGTTTCTGTACCCTGTAGCACATTAGCAAATTAATACAAATAAGGGGATGCAAGGGATAAAGAAAAATTCTATTTGGATTTTCATAAGATTTATATTATACTCTGATAAGGATTTCTCCCCTGAGCGTCTTCCTTTATACACATTTGCCAAAGGACTTTTGTAGGTATGTTTAAATGTTTAGCTTTAATTCTGTTTTGGCTTGGTGTCTCTTTTGATAAGATGCTACATAAAATGAGAAAAGATGACTACAACAAAGACAATTTAGGCAATCAGCTCATGATGTACAAATACAAAAAAAAAAAAAAAAAAAAAAAAAAAAAGGAAGACACTACAACAAGAACAGTCCAAACACTAACTCAGGATGAATAAAGATTTTGGAAAATAAGTGAAAGATTTCTGAAATTCTATGACAGTGAAAATGCTCATTATCCTCAGAACATTATTGTGAACACTCTCACCCTATTTCTAAAATTACATAAATAGGACGTAATGTCCACTGTAATTGTTAATGAGACTATATACACCAGGAACTATGAAAATTCCATTTTGCAAATTATTAGGTATAAAAGAAAGAATATTCAAAATTAGGGACAATTACCTGAAAGTTCTTTACCTCAAAAGATATGCCCCACTTTCATACTTTAAAGAAGAGTGACAATTCAATTGCTTTTCTTTTGACTTTTTCCTCTTTCTTTTTAAAATGTTTTCAGTGAACCTTCCAGAATAAAGACTATGGTCATACAGCCACAGACAGCCATTTGAACGGGTGGGAACATGTTTGGAAATATTACTTGCACCTGTAAGTGCACTGAAAATAAATGTGGCAATTCAGCTTTGCACTATAGACCCCGCTCCCCCAGAAATATTCAGGTAACATATGCACTGTATGTTCATATTGCATTTCCAAGAACACAGCTGAAATATGGGAAATTTTCCCTAAGATTGGAAAATGTGTTAACTGCTCCACATCATATGAAGTTCCTATGGTCTTAAAATACACATGTAAAGAAGGCTTTTAATAAAAGCTTTTTTTGGAAGGCTTTATTAAAATTAATATTAAAAATAATAAAATCAATATTAGTCTTGATGCAGAATCTCAAGTGTTTTTCAGAACTGTACCCCTAGAACTTTACAATAAATTTCTGCCAACTCTTGTCAAAATACTTGTCAAATACAACTTTGATGTACATTGCAATTTCATAGGACAGTGATAAACTACAAACACAAATAACGGCCAGGCTGAAGAAGGCAGTTTATTTTTGTACTATGTAGCAGTAATTACATTTTTGAACTTTAGTAATATTTAACTGAGAGACAGTGCAGCAACTATGGGAACACTTTGGTGTAGTTCAAGCAAAAATCTGGAAGATGTGCAGAGGGGCACACAGTACACACACTATCACGGCACCACTCTTTATTATATTACAGCCAGTGACAGGAAAGCTATACCCACCCACTGATCACCCCGTAACAGCCCTAACACCACAGACTCTATCTACCTGGTATTCAGAACAAGAGCAAAATTAGTTTCATTGACCCAAAGGGAGAGTTTAGGCCATTCTACCCTGAAGAGCAAACTATTCAGAAAGATTCAAGGTGGGAACAAACCTATTTTTAAGAACAACTTATAAGCTCTTTTGCATCTTCCAATATATGGCAGCAGTCAGCTGCCATCAAGTGCAAAGTGTATTCATTTCTTATACCTGTTGACATCAAATTGCTGAAGTACTTGTGGCCATTTGATGTCGACCAACAGAGTACTTTTGCACTGTTGCTTATATAAGTGATTTTAAAACAAATTTCAGGCTTACATTATTGAAAGACAGAACTCTGAATCCACAATGAAACCTAACCTCAAGAGATTTTCACAATGTCAGCCCCAAACATAAAATTAATGAGTAAATATATATCTATATGAAGAAAAGTCCTTTTAATCATAAGTATTTACTTTTTAAATTTATCTACTAGCATACAGAAGTTTTTCTGTTGGGGAAAAAAGAGGCAGATTCACACATAACATCCCTTGGAGTTTTAAAAGTCCACCACACATTATATTTCTTAACAAAATCATGAGAGTTGACACTAATGTGCCTACGTGAGCACAGTGCTTGACAGGGTCCAACTAGTTAAGCACTAGGTAGAAGTGTCTGCATTCATGAAGTTTGAATTAAAGAAAGAATTTAGGAAGTCTCATTTAAGGACAGTTCTGCTCTGTAAATATGGTAGAACAGACCAGCTCTTATGTACAAATTTCAAGCCTTGTTAAAAAAAAAAAAAAAAAAAAAAAGTTCTGAACTTATAGTATTTTCTTCCAAATGCTTCTCCAAATTCTTTTTTTTCATTCCATGATAAAAATATACAAATTAATATATTTATGTCATAAAAACTTACCTCCTGAATATGTAAACAACCCCAGGTAAGTAAATACACTGGACAGAAATGACATAAAAAATATGAAACAAGAAAAAAAAAATCCTATCTGCTTATTCATTCTCCACCAAAGAAAACAAATTAAAGAAAATATCATTGATACTGCAACTACTGAGGAAAAAAATCTTTTGGACTAATGAACATGGTTCATTAGCTTTACTTTAAACCTCCTCGCCAAAGTAACATGGCTGGAGCTCTCCCAGCACCAAAGACTTGGCTTTGCAGTACCTTTATACACACAGGGGAAATCAGACAGCCACTCAACTTTCCAACTCAAATTCTGCTTTCTGCTCCTGAATGATAATCAATGAAGTTAAGTTAGAGCCAAGGAAAATCACAGCTTGGTGGTCAGCTATTACCCCAAGCTCTTGGGGCTGGAAATGCTGTAAAAGGCACTATGCTTGCCCAAGCAGAATGAGGGGAAGAGCAAATATTTTGTCTTGTTCTCTAGCAACCCTTGTGGCTGACTATGAAGCAATCAGACCATATCCACTGAGAAATCCTGCATGCATAGGACCCCTCAGTCCTTTATTGCAGGAGGGAAACCCTGCCTGCTGTGCACAAAAAGAGAAATAAAGAGCCTGGATGAGGATTTTCCCCAACTATTTCTTTAATTGTTAATGTGGCTGGGAAGGTTTTCTTTTCAGGTGGTTTTCTCAGGTAATTCATTCATGCCATCTGTCAGCACCTTCTACCACTTCTAAATGGCAGGGTAAGCTGTTAGCACATGGAGGTGCACAGCTGCTGATGCCACCTTTGTTTTTGTTCCCCCTGGAGGAAATGGGAACATGCCAGCCCCACAATGCAGCACGTTAGCAATGACAGCATGTAAATAGTCTGCATAATGTAATAGCCACACATCTGACAGCTCCACTAGTCATTCGATGTCATTATTCAGCAGGTCTGGAGCAATATATTTTACTGGTATTTTTATTGCCATCATGATAATTTAAGCTTGGTGAAAAGCTCCTCTAGCCAGAAAGAGGAGATAGGGCTGAATTAGCCTAAGCCAGTGACTACACAGGTTTAAATAAAATAGTATCAGCAGCAGCTGGGAGACAAAAAAATAATAAAATAAAATAAAATAAAATAAAATAAAATAAAATAAAATAAAATAAAATAAATCTTTGAGTGGAGTTCCCCAATAAAAATCTTTATCTTTTTTTTTTTTTTTTTTTTTTTTTTAATTTGAGGCATGAAAACCATTAAAATAATAAAGATCAATATAATTGTTTACACTGGGGGAAACATTTAAAAAGATGTTTAATCTGTTTAAATCAAGAGGTCAAATAACCTCTATTCCTGATACTGGAAGAATTAATGAATAAAGCTCATCTAATAGCAAAGATGTCTAATTAGCTCTTCAATCATGAGACAGAGTGTAAGAGAGAAGAGCAAATATATAAGAAAAAAAAAAAGGAATATCATCAGGCATTTTTTGATTCTACGCAGTCTTGCAAACAGTTCTGAAGGGAAGAAAACCAGACAAAGAAAGGTAGAAAACTCAACTGCAGGTTTACAAAGCCAGAATATAATGTTGTTCCGAACCAGTCTAGACAATTGCAGTAAGTCTTTGTTATTATTTCATCTTCACTACAGTGGTTGATAATATATTACATGGGAAACAAATTAAAACAAGGATTAAAAGTGTAAAATGGAAGTGCCCAGAGTAGTGCTGGAAGTACTTTCCAGCTGCAGAAAGGTTATTAACAGAGTTCCTCAAGGACACATCTTGGCATGGGTCTTACTATTTTTTTTTTTTACTTGACTTGGCAATTAAAAATAGGAGTGATACTGAAGCTTGGTAATAACACAGAGTTGGGAGGCACAGTCAACACGAAGAAAAATCAGCCTCCCAGAAGATCTGCATGCTGCTGAGGACTGAAAGAACAGAAAGGGGATTACACTTAGTAATGTAAGGCTTAACTCTAACAAAACAAGCAGGTGTACATGGTGGGTAGGTGGCTATAAACAGTGTTTGCTCTATTACCAGATCAAATGAGACCAGTGTGACAAAGCTACACTGGAAGAGAGTAAAAACTAGCAGACAATTTCACTGCTTCAAGAGATAGGAATGCCATTATACCAACCAGTGATAAAACCCCATCTGGACAGGTGTACATGGTTTTGGTTATCCTTCTTCAACCCAGAGTAAGGCAGACTATTAGAAAACTTGCAGAACCACAAAAGAGCTCAGATTGTTTCACCGCACAGAAGATGGAGAGAAAATACCGTGTGTCTGGAAACATGTCACAGGCAAGAGAGTAAAGACATGAGCAAATGGGGAACAAAAGCTATTTATGCTAAAGGAATATTTTTGCATAGCAATAAAAAAGGCACGGGTTGGCTATGAATAAATTTTCATTGGAAGTTAGAAGGGTCTGACCATGGCAAGAGTGATGGAAGGCCTGGAAAAACATTCCCAAGGAACATGGGAGAAGGACACACAAAAGTTTGATTTCACAGTGGAGTTGGATGTGTCCATGTGGAGACCTTATGTTGCCTCAGCCTATGTTAGCAGAACACACTTATGAATTAGAAGGTCCATAAATAAATGAGTTTTGTGCCTGGTCTAGTTGGAATGTATCTAAGAATGCACAAAGGAAAGAAGGGTGGTCACAAAGTACATCTTACATGCAGTAATGATGCGCAAGCTAACATAAAATAACAGATGACACGCTTGAGGAATCAGGACAGAAAGAGTTTCCCTTTATTTATTTATTTAGTTACATTGGCCAAATGATGTGCTGATGTTTTAGCACAGGAAGATTCTTTAAGTGTACCAGGTTATCGTGGCTTTGTTTAATGTACCCTTGCTCACAGTAGTTCCTGGCACTTCATGCATTTTTCATAGCTCTCTGTTTCTTGTTAATATATACTGTATTCCTGGGAGAGCCAACCAAAAGGGCACTTAGTTGTGACTAGCATTTTGCAGCTTTATCTTAACAACAGAACCAGTAGCAAGGACAGCACCCTGTGAAAGTCTAGCAAGACTACAACATATTTGTGGTGAAAGAACATGACAGCTTAGTGTTTCAGAAGAACAGATGTAAATACAAATTTCAGTGCCTAACCACTGAGGCACTGATAACACAAATGTAAGGGTTTTAAAAAGCAAATTTTATTCCTTTCTTGTGCACACAAACATACAAGCAGTTCTATGAACATCCATTAAAACATGTTAACACCATGCTTCTACAAGCAAAACCAGTTACTATACGAAAGTGAGTGTTGTGGTTTAACCCGGCCGGCAGCTAAACACCACACAGCCGTTCACTCACCCTCCCCCCTCCCTCTCTGGGATGGGGGAGAGAAACGGGAAAGTGAAGCCTGTGGGTTGAGATAAAGACAGTTTATTAAGATAGAAAATAATAATAATAATAATAATAATAATATGTACAAACAAGTGATGCACAATGCAATTGCTCACCACCCGCTGACCGATGCCCAGCCCAACCCCGAGAGCCAGCCCCCCACCCTGGCTAGCCACCCCTATATATTGTTCAGCATGACGTCAGATGGTATGGAATACCCCTTTGGCCAGTTTGGGTCAGCTGTCCTGGGGCTGTCCCCTCCCAGCTCTTGCTGCCCCCCCCAGCCTGCCCGCTGGCAGGACAGAGCGAGGAGCTGAAAAGTCCTTGGCTTGGTGTAAGCATTGCTCTGCAGCAATTAAAACATCAGCATGTTATCAGCACTCTTCTCATCCTAATCCAAAACATAGCACTCTACCAGCTACTAGGAGGAAAAATAACTCTGTCCTAACTGAAACCAGGACAGTGAGTATCATCATTCTGCATCCATAATTTGGTATCTAGCCTTAAAATTATTTTTTAAATATACAAAATGATACTTTCACAATCAAAAAAAAAGGAAAAGAAAGAAAGAAAAGAGTAGTGCAGGAGCACCCTGACCCCACAGACAGTTGATTATGAGGCACTCTTGTCAAGCATATGTGAAGACGCATTACTCCCATTTACATAAATCCTTCCCTTTCAAAGCTTTGTTCCCCCTTTCTACCAAATCAATAAAATCCCTCTGCCACACTTACTGACTCCCCCCATGCAGTGGCTTTCACGTTCTTGCTCTCAATGTCAGCATAAACTTACCTTTTCCTCCACATAACTCTGGCCCCTGACTATACACCTTCCACTTCATACTCCATACTTCATATACGTACTCCACTTCATACACTTCAGAGTGGAGAAATCCTTTCCTTCTTTCATAGGCTACAGCCTTCTCCATCAGAAAAAAAAAAAAAAAATGAATAACCACTAGTAAATCTACTGTCAGATATCCTTGAACAAAACATGACAATTAGGATACACAATTTGGCACTTTTGAAAAATCAACACAATTTGTTTTTCACTGCTCAGCTCTGTCTGGTTTAAACCTAAGTCCAATTTCAAGTTTTGCATGTATCAAATCAAAGCAACATGTTTAGGGAAAACTGTTCTAAAGAGCCTGTGCTAGCATTCATAGCATTTCTAATAGAACAGTTACAGAGAAAGAATGAAAAAAATAATAATAAAAAAGAAATCAGCAATTTCTAGCAAAGACATAGCTTCCCAGTAGAGACAAGGCTAAGGAGTCCCAAGAGCATTGCAGCCCTAACTGCAACGGTTTATGTAATTTCAGTACTTCACAATTGTCAAGATAAACATATTCCATTTTTCAAAAACAGTCTTTTAAAAGACACTCAAAGCAAAAAAAAATGTTTAAAAATCTTGCAGTTTTCCTTCCTCCTCACTGAAAAAAAATCCTCCTTTAAGTTCTTAGAAAGTTCATATTTTAAAAAAGTAGAAATGAACAGGCAAAGTCAAGTTACAATTTTGAATTTTGTTAAGGAACATTTACACAGACAGGAAGTGAAACAAGAGCTAAGAAATAAACAACTTTTCTCTTTCTCGGCAAGTAAATAACAATTACATTTTTTTTTTAAATATAGAAATCAAAGCTGTACAGGATTTTTCTAAAATTTGAATTCATCCAGTGATACAATATGAGAAACAGAACAAATGCCCTTGCATGTATTCTTTCAGTCAATGTATAACAACACCATTTAATGATTCCTATGTGCCCTGGAAGAAGAAAATTAAACACTTAATTGCTGCACTAGCACAACTAGGTCATAACCCAATGAGACATGAGATGGCTAAGATAATGCTATGAAAAAAAATCTAATTTCCTGAAAAAATATAAGAATGTAGTTAATTTACAAGGAGTATCTCAATGTTGTCATGATTTTTGTTTTAGACCTGTTACAAAAAGCTAAGAAAAACCATGCTTCTCTTAAAGCAAAAACTAAAAGACAAAACAGAGACATTAAGACAAAACTGAGTAGATTCATCCCAAGACAAGCGAACCACTGAACATCATTACTGGCTGCCTGCAGCTGATAAGACTATCCATGACTTTAACAAACCAGAAACCCAGTGACTCATTAAAAAAGAATTTGACACACTGGCTGACTGCCTAATTCAGAGCTCAATCCATCCAGCAGTGTTGGGTTCACAGTGAAATACACTTAAAACGGAAGACTGGGACAATTCACCACTGCCTTAAGTGGCAAAGCATGATAACTCAACCTGCTGCCATGCCTGAGTGATGCCAGAGCCAGGATCCCTCTCTGCTGAGGATGCAGCAGGTGCTGCTCGAGGACCACCAAGGACCTGGGAGTCAGGGCTAGAGAGCTGGGGAAGTCTCTTAGTGCAAGGACAGCCTCCGCTGAGCTGATGGCCATGCACATCACCTCAGCCTTGGGCACTGAGACCTTACAGCCATTGAGAGACCACCATCCTTGTTGGCAACAGTCCCCCAGCCCACAGCTGCCCCATCACGTGCAACACTGAGACCAGTGTCTCAGGGTCTGTCTCCAGCCTGACATGGGAAGCACAAGGTGGTCAGTTAAGATGTTGCTCTATTTGGCTTTTAAAGTCATCCCTCACATGGCAACACACACTGCTACTTGAACAACATTTGAGAAACCACTACTACAATATCGTAGCTGCTACCTCATTCTCTACCATTCAGCACAGAGACAGATGTCAAGGGAAGGTGGGGTGAGGAAGAGGGACAGCAGCAGGACCGCAGACCACTCAGCATCTCAGACATCCCCGTGAACCACAGAGCTCATAAGAACATGTGACAGAACAGCAGGAACGGGGACAGGGTAGGAAGCCATATGTAGGAATAATGTTATAATATTTAGGTTGAAACAGAACCATACACTAACACGATATATATCTTTTTTTCTTTCTCCCCCCCCCCCCCCCCCCCCTTTTTTTGTAATGCAAGTCAGAATCAGTTGATTCCCAAAGGTGAATACCTCAGCCCAGGTATATACCTCATCCCAGCTGCAATTAGTGAGAGTATTCACCATGAATCCTTCCAAAATTACAGTCATCTTTAGTAAAAAAGCACATAACTCTGAACCACACTAGAGGCTGATGTGTCACAAAACTGGTTCACCACCTCCAGAGTAACAACCTTCTCCACTGAAATCAAAAAACAAGCCAAAAATCCTGAATTCCTTCCTCAACAATTTCCAGACAGGTGTGCTTCACCTCCTCTCCTTGCAGCACCACCTCATAATCATCACTTTTGACTTTTCTTAGATGCCTGATCATTTCAGCTCCAAGCACTCTGAAGCTCAAGTCTAATGTCTGTTCTGAACTTACGTTGCTGTTTTGATTGCTAGTTGATTTAAATGTCATTGTTGGTTCTCTCTTTATGAACCCCATCTGCTATATTCAGTCTTCTATGGAAATCCTGTCACTTCTTTCTGTGTCACTTCTAGAATCCACACATTCTTTCTGGCCACCATTACTAAAATCCTTTCTTCGAGATGTTTTTTGTTGGTGGTTTTGTTATCCCAGCTGGTCTGGTTCGCTGTCTTCTTTATCCTCCTAGAATGCTCGCAAATATGACTCTTCTCTTTGAACCCATCAACACTTTTTCTTACTCTTCAAAAATCAGACAGTCAATTCTTTACTCTTTTCTATAAACACCTTTTAGCCATCCTACCACATCTTACCCTATTCTTCCTTAATAATCATTGTCTGTACTTTTGCCTTTCATACTCCATTTGCCTTCTTTCCTGCTCTTCACTTAACTGCCCTTATCTGCCTGCCTTCAAATCCTTCATAAAATGGGCTTAAAATACTCTGAAACACATGATTCAATTACAATCACATTATTATATAATTATCTTTCTCATTAATGATTCTCTCCTATGACAACGTTCAGTAGGTCAGTAAATTACACTCCATTTATATTTTTTCAAATGTAACTCAATTTGCTTCCAGTGAAGGTGACTGTTTTTCTGGAGCATAACCAATACAATCACCACAACCCATAGCTTTTTCTTAAAAAGGGCACAGCTCAAAAGCAGACCAGCTCCCACACAAAGGCATGGGGTTTCTAAAGGAGAAAGGCAAAATGTCAGAGTTACAGCTTCATGTGAGTTTATTTTTCTAAAACCTGTCCAGAACAACAGTAATCCATTTTGGTTCATATTAATACCTTGATCCATCATGGTTCTTTGCAAAAGAGCCTCACACAGAAATAATAATAATAATAAATAATAATAATTACACACATCCCGGTAGATAAATATAATTAATTTCTGTATATATTAATAGTAAAGAAAATCAGATACAACACTTATGTAAGTACAGGACACATTACTATATATCAACATGTACACTAACATCCACCACAGAAAACTGGCTGTAGGTCAAGAGGCACTGGTCCTACTTAGTTAACCTCTTCAGGCAAAGTCAAGTAATTGTTTCCTTATTATTGCCAAAAAGATCAAATAAGCTTTGTTCCATAAACAAAAGCATCTGCCAGAGCACATAACATTAGAAGGATACAAAATATCTATCCCCACACAAAATCACACAATATTTTACCAGGGAAATTTGCATATCTTTTACCAAAGGAGTTTATTTTCACCCTCCAGGTAGTTTAAAATGATCTTAAATGGCTCCTGTGTGCATTCACGTCCCCTCTGGATAATTTAGAAAATAAGCCATTCCCACCACTAGACCTGATTTTACATTTTTCTTGTAGTCCTAATCCCAATTTCAAATTTGTGCATTAAAAGAAACTACTTTCAAGTTACCAGAATTCCATCAACATACCTAGCACTTTCTCCCCTGCCTGTTAAATAATTAGAGGACTCTGATTTCTCTTAGAGAAGCATAATTTAAATTATTAGGACACAACTGTTTGATATTAGACTTTTCAGTAATTTTGACTCAAAGAAACCAAGCCTATCACATCCTTACTATAATTATTTTCAAATTACAACACTGTTCATGTAGCGCTACTCACTCTATATTTGACTCACGTGGTTTCCAAAAAAAGAAGACCTATGGTTACTGCAGGATGCTGACCACTCAAAATGCACAAGAAATCAATGCAAGATACAAAGATTTAAATACTACAAGGTCAAGGTTATCATAACACTTTTTATGTTACCTCCACCTTATTAGCGATTGATCTTTTAGAGGCAATCTAAAAGTACAATTAGCTTAATTACACTATAATACAGAACTGACAGACTGGGAGCTGGGCTGAACTGCAATGAAAGATTCAATCTTCACATGGTTAATAACAAAAACACATAAAAGATAGTGCAAAGGAGGATATTAAATGATGGAGGCAATTTGCTTGGGTTTTTGTTCAGAACACGCAACCTCCCTGAGGGCCCTGAATCTGCTATTGTGGATACAAACAGACAGGAACAGCTTGGGGAGAGAGAAAAAAAAAAAAAAAAAAAAAAAAAAAAAAGGCTATCAGTGTAGCAGTGAAGGGTATTTTGCAAATCGAAGGAATACGTTCCTTCTTTATAAGGAAAGCCAATTTTACAGCCTTTAGCTGGCTGTAAGGGCAATGTTTTCTACCAGGATTTTTTTAAAAAATCACATGAAACAAAAAAACTTCACTCTAATATGCTAACAACTTTACAAATAACAGAAACTATTTTCTCCCACAGTTTTGATTAACCACTTCATGAAAGACGCTTTCATTCTCTTGTGCTTAATATCGTACTCCTAATATCTCCTTCCCTCCTGTACACACCCATGACATTGTTGACATCTTACAATAACCACAGACCACTACTGTCAACTTCAAGGCTGAATATCAACTATTGCTTACTCTGAGTATAAAGAACAATTTAATTAGATACACACGTACCACAGGAATGAAGGTAATGACAAGCTGATGATTATTTACCTCAAGTTACATACCATAGCAGCAAAAACTGTTTCTTTCCCATTTTATGTTTTCATCTGTTTTGCTCAGCTTTGTTAAAATGAGATGTCACATTACATGTTACCTAATTCATGGATTGAAGACACCTATCTGAGTAACCTTCTGACATTTGCAGCGTTTGTTCTTGGACAATTGCCTAGGGGATCGTTACTTTAAAAAAGAAAATAATAATAATTTAAAAATCTGTACTGTACTTTAAAGACTCCTTTATCTTACTTCCTTTATCTTCCTTATCTTACTACCTTTAGTAAAAATACACATCTAATAAATGCTGTTAGCCAGCATGTTCCTTCTGCCAGCTATGCAAGATTTGACTCGCTCCTTATACACAGATCTGGGTTGGAAATGGGAAACTTGTCTGATTTGCAAAAATCGTTATCCCTGGGCAAGCATGATTCAGTAAATTTCAGAGAGTTTGGAGTGTCAGGAGCATCTTCTTTAGCTCTTTTTTTACTACAGCATGTTAGAATAGGCACAAACTCTATTGCTATAATACACAAAATATTTGAAAGTACTTCATTTCTAAAGTTGTTATGAAACTCTAAAACTAAAATTACCAGTATTTCTCTAACACTTTTTAAAATACGAACCTATTTTTATATTTCCCAGGACATGCAATTTTAAAATGTTTTCTACTTAGGAAGGAAAGTGTTCTCACAAGAAAACCACTTTGACCAATGGGTGAAATAAATAGGTTGACAAATTAGGCAACCAAACTAAAAATAAATAAATAAATTGAGTGACACTGCTGCAAATACAGTATATATTTTATTTGTACTGTTGAAAGGTGGAGGTTAATCTCTTGACAAAGAGGAGCAACAGATACAGACAGTGAAAAATGCAAATACTAAGCTACAGGATAACATGAAGATGTTTCCCACAACAATGATAGTTAACAGCACAAATAGCCCTCAGGAAAGTCATCTGTGCTGCCACAAGTATATGACATCAATTATTGTTCTCCATATTGAAATTATCTGTTACCTAAGGGCAGACATTTATAGAAGAGCAAAAGAGCCAGCAGCTGTATTCAACTTGTGACTGCACTAACTTGCCTTTTACCAACTAAAGGCTAGCTAAGCTACATGCAATGAACAGTTCCAACATTCATATCTTTAAACTGCACCTTCTCCCATGCTTCTTTTAGAATGAAAGAGATCAGGGTAAGAGGATTTCCGATATACACTAGGTGGACCCTCCAAAGGCAGCATAGTTCACTAAACAGCAGTCAAAGAAATATATAAATCTTGCAGTTTTCAGGCAAAAATTTGGCAGCAGTTCATTCTACTGAACCTATAAAACCCAATAGGACAGATTCAGTGAATGCTAGCACGTAGTGTTTCATATATCCAAAGCACAAGCCAGCCTTTCAAATACTTTTTTTCAAAATTGCAACCCAACAGGAAAATAACTACTGCTAGAAGTAATTTGTCAATCTTACTTGAGATGGAGAAAATAATGCAATACAGAAACATTCAGAACTGATTTTTTCCTGTGGTTTTGAAACAAATTAGCTGTCAGTGATTCGCAGAATAACAAGAAATGCTGACTAATTAAAAATACTAAAGTATGTGAGCATGATCGCTGGGAAAATAATGCCAATAATTTACTGGCTACTTAGCCCATTTCATTCTGGCAGCATTGGACAGTTCTAGAAACTGAGAAGAAATGGTATAGGTCTTCTATTAATTCATCATTCTGTTCATTACAAGTCAGTGACAGATGACTGTGCCAATGTTAAAGTATAACATTCATTAATAACCAGTACTTCCAGCTGAGAAACATACATTCCATCTTTTTGAGCTGTTGAATGCATATTATATGTGTTAAGATGCAGCAAATTATGTCCTACAGATACTAGCTGTGGCTATATGCCTTTTTAAAAAAAAAATGTATTTATTTTTAAAACTAAGAATGAAAAATGGAACTAAGAGGTTTGAGGTACCAGTGAGTTTTGAGAATGACTGAAGAAACAGTTCCTCACAGCAGTATTTCCATGAGTTGCTGCTATACAGTTTGGAATCAAAACCCAAAAGTCAGAACCAAGACAGCTTCAAAAGAATGCTTAGGCATCTACTTCCATGGAAGGAGAGAGAGTTTAGGATTTACTGTAAAGGCTAAATACTTTTCTCCTTAAATAAAAAAAATGAGATAGAAATAAATCCTACAAGTTCTGTCTGGGTATAAATGCTTACGATGTGGTATCAGATGTGATATCAGATGTGATATCCAATACCCATTTATTTATACTTCTTACAATCCTTTGATGTAAGGTTAGGTGTTGGTTTGATTTTTGTTTGCTTCCTTTTAAAAAACAATACAAATGGTCACTGTCTAGTTTCTCTTCTTTACACTCAAGTGAGGTGAAACATTTGGATCACCTCTGTCATTGTGACATTCAACATTAGCTACTGGGCTGTACCAACAGCAGCAGATCCGAGGGAAGTGATTACTCCCCTCTACTCAGTCTTCATTAAACCACATCTAGAGTACCTGATCCAAGTTTGGCCCACATCAGGACAAGAAATACATCAATGAACTTAACAAATCCAAGGAACAGCCCTCAAGACAGTCGGTGCTGGAGCTTAAAACCATTTGAGGAGAAGATGCTGGACCACGGCTCGTTCAGCTTTGGGTGCACCTCATAGCAACCCCCCAACACCAATGGGAAAGTTATAGAGACAATGTAGCCAGCCTCTTTACTAAGGTGTATACTGAGACATAATGACCATAAAGGAAGTCAGGAGGGGAAGGATATGAGGGGGAAAAGAAAAGAAAAAAAAAAAATGTCCATGAGAATAATTAAGCATGAAAAGAAGTTGTACACCTCCACTACTGGGGATTTTCAAAACCCAACAAGAAGGCCTGAGCAACCTGGTTTAAATTCAGTGTTGACCCTGCATTGAGCAGATTGGAGAAGAGACCACCTGTGGTCCCTTCCAGCCTGAAAGGCTCTGGGATGCTGCGAAGAGGAGAACACAGAGATAGAGGAATCCATCCCATAATCACCCCAGAAACCTGGTAGGGGAGTAACCTCAACTGCTTCAAAAGAATGTGTGAGAAACCCAAACTGAATAATTAAGGAATTACTTACCCTGCAGGAGAATACTACTCTAACTCCTCAGAACAGATGCTGGTTTCAGTGACTTAGCTATCTCATTTGTTATTATTTTAAGCAACTGCTACATTTTTATTTCAGTGTATTTTGACAATGATTAACATGGTTAACTATGCAAGCAGGATACTCTGGTAATAAGATGATTATTTTCCTTTCAGTTTGCAATGCTGAATAGTGTTGGAACAACCCTACTATATTTATGTTTCAAGGGCAACAGGAAAATTGCTTCCTCCACAAAGGGAGGAAACAAATGGAATTCCCCCAAATAGAGTAACTGGGAACAGAGCTGGCAGGAAGCAACCAGATCTCCTCCTTCTGCATGTCTAATGATTCTACTTCACCATCTGGGGCACAACAACAGCCATCTCAGAGCTCCTGCCATTTCCTTCCTATAGCCAGTATAGCTGCCTATTTGTAGGAAACAAGATTCATGCATTGCTTCTTTTTGCATTTTAACATGGACCTCTGTATAAAAAGAAAGAAGTTGTTAAATTATTAGGCCAACCCCCACCTCTAGATCCTGAAGATGGCACAGTGTGGCTGTCTTTACACTCTTCAGAATGTCCACGTGCTACAATAAGAAGGCAGTAGGTACTAGCAGTGGCTAGTTGACAGTGGCTTACCTCATATAAGGCTATCATAACGTAAAGCAATTTTTGTCTACAATCGCAGTGGTATAAACTGCAAGGGTCTGCTTGAACACATTTTGCTTTCATAAAATTAATGATAAACTTATTTGTAGAGGTCTTTGACCAACTGTGATGCTGTACTTGCAGCAACAATGAAAAGCTGTGAGAAAGTTTTTGATGTTTACATGCACTAATGGGCATGACGATCAAGTTTGTTGATTCAGTTCAATGACCACAAATGGATGACAGGTTTAACACTACAGAAGGGTAATTTAAGATGCATTATGTCACTAAAATTGTACATATACACAGTGTTTCTTCTTTTATTATAGTTTGGCTTAGGGTATATGTATGGACAATGTGTTTCCTGGTCAAATAATATATAAATCACAAGATTAGAACTTGGGGAAGAAAATTGTACTGGATCAAGATATAAAATATGTCTTGAAATATATATATAAAATTGGATCAGCCTTCTTAGACAACAAACTTTTTCCATGACAAAAGCATTACTTGCAGTAGAATAAGGGAGAATAAACATCTCTGAACACTATTCCTTCTAAAATTACAGGGTCCACCATTAAAAGGAACAAGCCATCAAACAAGGAGATGAAGTCAATTATTGGATTTATTTTGAATGGTGATGGGACCAAACTTAGGGCTTGTGTGGTGCAGAATAAATACAGCTTTTGTGGCTGACTAGGCTTTTTCCACCCCTCCATCAATTGTGTTTTCTGTGCTGTATCTCGGGGAACGTGGAGGTTGTTTCATATGAGAGCAAGGAAACAGAGTGAAGCCGAGAGCTGAGCTGTATGATCTGCCACACTAACAGCATGGCAGTAGACTTGCATAAGAAAGGCTTTCAAACACACCAGCACCTCAGGGAAATGAAAGACCCTGTCCAAGCAGCATTAAGGGAAATATATTTTTATAGTAATATGGACACATACAATATTGCCTAACAAGGTCAAAGGTTCCAACCAATGCACCCTATGGTAAGAAAAGCATGAAAGCTAAGGAAAAAAAAGACATGTCACACTAGGCAAAAAGTAAAAGCTCCCTTATCATTGACGTAAAGCACTAAGAGTTCCCCTAATCAGCAAATCTACAAAAATGGTACATAAAATATATTTAAAGTCATAGGACAGGCTTTTATTCCATTCTGTTAGCAGGGGAGACCTGATCAGAGTGCAGAAGAAAATCACCAGCAACATCAGAGAAAATGTGACATCAAGACACATACAGGTTCATAGGAAAAAAACATGGTGGAAAGAATGAACTATGGAGATCACAGTTTTTCCAGTTAAAAAATAATTTTAAAAAAAGTGAAAAATTATTTTCACAATGTGCAGTACCACACATTTTTGTTTGTTTTCCCCTTAGCTTGACAGTGAAAATTTGGAAGAAAGTGCTAAATTTGATTTTCATGTTACCAGAAACTTTGTTTTTAAGAACAGAGTATTAGCACTTATCTAAAGCAATTTTTAAAAAGCTGTTTATTGATTTCTTTTTGTTCATTTTAGAGAAAATGAGCTACGGAAGCAGAGTATATTCCTTACGTAGCACTATACTGTAAATATACATGCCTAGCACTTAGCTAACAAATTGGAGACATGGGCCACGCTCTTTGTTTTCCAAATTAAGCAGTAATTTGACATGTTTTAAAGGTCTGAAAAAGAAAAGGAGGAGGAAGAATAAAAAACCTCATACAGCTTCTGTGCATGGTGGCACATGCATCACAACATTTTCATCGACACACAACATTACAACCTGAAAAATATATATATATATATATATATGATCTAGCACTTTAAAAAGTTATAAATATTTCTCAATGAATTTCTACACAGAAACATAAAATTATTGCTATCAAAGAAAACATTGATGTTATCAATGGCTCATGCAAAGGTGTAGAATGGAATTCTAATTCTGTGCTTCCAGTGGAAAGTACATTCCTTCTAAAAGGTGCCCTGCAATACACATATACCAGAAAGTGATCCAGTCTGACAAAGTTTCAAAAGGTTAAAGCACGTAGTTTCTTTCAGGTTGTCATCTTGCAGAAGTGGATGCAAGTAAGTATCCATGTCACAAAAATGTAGTGTTATTAGGAATATAATATGACAGGTCTTCAAATTCTAGACATTGAGAGGAGGACCAAGGAATTGAAACATGTTTCAGCAATCACATTACAGCTAGGAATGCCATCTAACAGTACTCTCATAGAAGGAGGCCAACAAAACGACAACATGACTTAACATTTATTTATGGCTATAAGAGTGTTCTACATAAATCAGAATTTATGGAAGACAAATTTCCCTCACTTGCCTTTGGCTTATGAATCAATCTATTCTCAGCAGCTAGGAAACTGCTATTCTAGAAGATGTCATAAAAAGCCACAAGTATAACAAGGGAATAAAAACACAACAGGCAAAACAGGTGCAGCCACCATGCAAACATTTTTCATGTTCCAGACATTTTTCAATATATGACCATGTATTAAAATTAAATTCAGAGTAAATGTCACTGTACTTGCTTGCCTGAGGTTAGCAGGTGGTTTGCAGAACAAGCAAACCAACAATACCAGTGATAAAAACAACGCTATAATCAGCATTACTTTTACCAATGGAAGATTTGTCAATTCTGAGAGATGTACATTTCGTCTCTCCAGCAGGCTTCACTGAGCATTCCTTTATTAGTCTTTGCAACCTCTTTCTGCTTTTAAGAAAAGCTCTACCAAAATTTAAGTCTAAACTTACACTTTCATCTTAGATTACATGATTTCTAGCAAGCGGCATTCAACCAAATTTGTTGCACATATTACTCAAGAACTAACTTCTTTAATAGCCTATCTTCTACCAAAATAAAACATCAGCATACAGTTTATTGAATGGTATTAGCATGGGTAGGGACAAGACAGTGCTTGTTTAGCATCTCCCAGCCCACGCAGATACTTGTGTATCCTTCGGCACAGTGAGAATCCAGAGCACACATCTTTCTCTTACACAATTTTCAGTCTCCCATGCAACTTGTGAGCAAGGGGCAGAATTGACCCTCATTCTAAACCACTTAAATATTTCAGTTTTAAGTTATGGTTCTGTCAAGCTACATTAACAAATTAGTGTCTTGGAAACCATGGACAGAGTATGTAATGTCTACAGTCTTGTGCTTTGTAGTATTTTGCCAAAAGGGGAGTGATTAGGGTATCATTCACAAACACACAGACTCACTTCTTTAAGTTTTACCTCACTTCCAAAAGAGCTTCCAAACTGAAGATTGCATGAATGAGCTCAGAGAAGTGGTGCTACACCGTGCTCTCTGATCACTCAAATTGTAATAGCGGCATGTCCTAAAACTCTTTATTTATGGGGCGATTTTAGTGTGATCCTCATCCCTTTCTCTTCAGAATTGGACAGCTGATAGGAAACTCGGAGCTGTTAATTTCTACAGTTAATCTTAACAGTTGATTTTATGCCTTGCAAATGTTATTCTAAAGTGTTAGAGTAAATAGAACACTAGACTGTTGTTGATTTTACTGATTATACATACTTTTTCCCATCCAAATGATTATTTACTGAGGCAACAAACTGAAAACGAATTTAAAAGAGTACTCCTTTTTATTCACAGCAGAGTTCACCCATGGAATTCATTGCTACAGGATATTCTCAAAGCTAACACGGTGGCTCAGAATTAACAAAATACAAGAAATTGAGATACAAAATAGCAACCTTTATGTGGCATTTGGGTTTTACTACTGCTTATTCAAGACAGGAAATGGACAGGTAAGACTCAGAAGAAGTCCATTAACTCAACCACATCCTGAACATAATGCATCAAAGGATACACTTCCCACAACACACCAAAATAAAGATATTGGATAATTCAACTTGTTGGCTTTTTCTTTTAAGTATTCAGTAGTTTAGCCGGTTCATCTGACAAAACAACCCCCAGCATGCCAGTTCTTCTCAGCACAAGGATCAGCAGACTCTGCCACTTGTATTCCTGCCAGCGACACATGCACTTTTTCTGAAAACCTCTTATCAGTGTGCTTGCTGCTGCCTTCTGCCCTGCTTACCGCTTAGCTTCAGAGATCCATCAGGATGACAGCACGAAGAGCTGTGACCATCAGAAAAGTAATGCTGCAGGAAAATATTTTACTCTACAAAACAAATCAGGATCAATTTAGTTACAAGTATTGACCAATCTGCTGCAGCACAGTCAAAAAACAAAACAAAACAAAACAACTAGCTTAGCAAAGTCATACATAAAGTATCTTTAGAACTGCCTAAAGATGTTATAAAAGCTTACACAATCTCCTTGACCACACAGACTTTTTCACTCATTAGCACTTGCTAACATAACTCTTCATGATAGGAAGCACACAGGCTGTTTCTTGGAGCACTGCAGTCCAACATAGGAAAGTAATTACTGGTATTCCTCACGGGAAGTTATCCTCAAAACAGGACGCTGCATTTCTCAACGACTGTCGTTTCAGGGTAACAAGAGAAAGAGAAGAAATGGAGAAAAGCTGGAGTGCAAGCATCCAGCAATGTTTCATGCATGTGCAAAAGTTTTTACCAGGGGTGCATCATTTGAAGTCCCTCTCCAATACAACTTAATGAATGCTCTTCTTTTCTAGCAGTCCCTGTAGGAATGCAAGCCACTCTGAAGCTGGTCTGCGTTTGCCAGCATTTGCAGCTCCACTACTCCAACCAACATCCTGGTAAAGCTGCATGCAATGATTTTAGTGCTTCGGTGCTTAACACTGGCACACACTGTCACCCAGCAAGCGCTGTCCTGCACTTTGTCTCTCACATTTTTCGACTTCTGGCAAGTTACCTGAAATTACCTACACATGCATAAGTGCCATAACAGCACTGTTCACTTCCCTGACCTCCATCAAAAACGAGCTATCTGTTTCCAAAACACATACATTTCTATCACCTCATTCCACTTTGACTGATACAAAAAACAGACTATGGCTCAGTTTTGTACCTGCACTTCAAGTGAGGAAGACAGAATGTGACACACATGACTTACAGCTGATACCCATGAGCTCCAGTGCTACAAATAAAGGATTCAGCTGCTCTCTTCCCGATTCCTGCAGCCACACAGCAAGTTGCTCACTTTCTCAAAGTAAATTTAAAAATCACCTGCCTCCCACTGACTTCCATGCCTAGGTTCAACACTGGAGAACAAGTTACCCACCTGGCGGACCCCAAGCTTGGCAAATTTGTACATTCAGTTAAATCTCACCTGAGATGGCTACAGAAAGCTAGGGCACAGTGCTCACAGGCAAATGCTGCCTCCCTGCTCTCCCCAAAACACTTCTGTCTGGATCTTAATTGGCCTAAAATGGAAGCCACAGAGATTTAAATGACATTTTCTTTTCATGCACAAGAAAGTTTAAGCCTGTGCCTACCAGCTTGGAAAATGTTGCTCCTGCAAGGCTGCATAAATTTCTTCCCCTTGACACCTTTCACCTGCTCCCATTGAACTAGGTAAATAGCAAAGCTTCCTTTCATAAATGAAGCCAGATATATTTCTAAAACATTTGAAGAGGAGAAGGAAACTTAACAGCCATTTTAGGATCTCTTGTGCAAACTGGCATCTACGTTTATTGTTTTTTTTAGCTCACTACCCATTAAGTGCTTCCTAGACTTTTTGTTGATGTGACTAACATTTTTATGAGTGTTCTGGGACAGCAACAGGGTTTTAAAATGTAACAGGAAGTCTACGTGAAGCTCTCTCATGCTTTTCTCTATCTTTCTTCTCAGTACACCATAATAAATATTCCCCACTATAACAACACAAATCAGTTTTTTCTTTCTTTTGCCCTATTTTCAGTAACTGGACAATTTAAAGAGTAACAAGCACCTCTCTTACAGACAACGTGATGGTCATTTCAACTTTAAAAATACAACAGTAACTTTTAATATGCACATATATGCATCCATATATACTGTCATATACAATGCCACTACTCAAATTCTCCTCTAGTCCAAACGGTCCTGCATCGCTACTTGCTGTGTCATCATCACCTTGTCTTAACATCACCTTTACAGGCTGGCACATAAAAATCACTCCATTGCCTGAAAACTTCAGCACAATGTCATATTGTACCACCGTTTTTAAGCAGCCACCTCCAAGCACCCAAAAAAAATAATAATCAGAGCATGACATAGTTCACTGCCTCCGTGGACTTGCTTCAATACTATGGAGTTGTATAAATTCTTCTGTCCATAGAAAAAGTGCAGAGTAGCAACTCAAAGCATCAAAGCACAGAAAGAGGTACTGCATTCTGAAATACTCTTTAAATACATCATTTGAATAGTATTTGCATACCTGCATCAGTACAGGTATTTCCCCTCCAAAGCTCTCACCAATATTTGTTAATTTGGCAATAGAAGCCAAAGAACCCCAAGCACTCTGGAACCTATTTTTACCTTCCAAGACAGAAAAAGCACCTCAGTCTACCTTGCCATGCTCATGACGCACATCCAACAATTGACTGCTTCTGAAAAACTATTGTATATGCTTTTAAAATGTTCAACATAACACTTGTTTATGGCCTGAGTAGATGATCATTCTGATTCATTCAATATCTCTCTGATGAATCACACTCATTGAAAGGAGAAATAAAAGCAATTCCCACTATCTACCAGGAGTTCAAAGATTTGGCTTGAAGAAACAAGTTAAAACTTCCAATTAATAGCTAAACTCTGTCTCCTACAAGAACTCTTTGAAGTATTTTCTTCTTACCTGCTGTCATTTATCAAACACTAATGCCTGTTCTCAGGCCCTAAAACAAAAAAATAAACACACAAATAAAAAGCACCACCACTTAAAAAAAAAAATAAAAAATAAAAAAAATGAAAAAGCATTCTCAGAGATCCTACAGTTCTTACCTCATCTTGGTTAAAATTCAAAAGTTCAGAAAAATAGTGCAATTTCTGGGAAGCGTTTGGGCCAAGCAGCTAACTTACCACAGCCAATTTGCTGATAACATGCAATCCAGCAGCATCAGTCAAAACCTAGAGAAAGCTGTTCTGAGAATGCTTTTTTTTTTTTTCAGGCATCCCATTTGAAAATAATAATAATTTCCTTAAAACAAAACTAATGAATTGTTTGCAAAGTAAAACAATTGGAAGCAGAATAATTGAAAATTGTTTTCAAGTGATGTAAACCACAATTTTGTGGTTCAAGTCTTTATAAACCAAGGAAAGCAATTAGCAAAAGATTGTTCTGATGTTTTACTTCACATACAGAAAAATCACGTTTTGCACATTTGAAGTTCATAAGAGTAACAGAAAAGAACAAGTTTATGCCAACTTTTAAGGTTAAAAAAAAAAAAAAAAAAAAAAAAAAAAAAAAAAAGCCCACCACTTGCACCAAAAGCTCTTCTTACCCCTTTTCCTCCCAGGTTACTATTTGTTTTTTTTCAGCATTGTACTACTACGACACAGGAAAATATCACATTGCACTAATCTTACTAAAAAAAAAAACAACAGATCCAAATCCCTGTCTTATTACAGAGCACAGTACTTCATTTGCAAGGAAGTTTCACGATCCTGTGAGTTGTCCTTTAAGCTCTAGGTTCACATCAGACTGAACGTAAGATTTTGTCATGAAAATTTCATGATGGTGGATCAATTTTGAGGTCATATGGCTACAGGCAACTTTTCAATATCCAAAATCATTCATTTTGCACATTTTAAATTTCCTGTTTTCACTAGCCGCTCAATACACATCATTCTCGTGTTTTAAATAAATACATCTAGGCTACCCTGCACAAGATGACACTTCAGCACTACAGATTTGATCTTAAAACATTCTGACAATGAATCGTGTTTTCTCAATCATGTAATATTAATCCATGCTTGGAAAGTATTTTGTAACAGCAAATATCAAATGCTTTATTTTAAAATTAAATAAAATTAAATACTAAAGTATCAAGGAATTAAAGTATTAAACATTTTTAAAGACTCATATTTCAGCTTTGCAGATGTGTTATTTTTAATGAGTTTGCCCCAGCTGCTATTTCCCCTCCACACACCTCGTCAGGGCTCTCCAAGCTAGTTAGAAGCCCAAAAGCAAATTCTACCACAATAAGAAACTACAGCAATCCATCATTTTAAATCACACACACACACGGATCCTGAACAAAATGCAAAGCTCCACATTTCCACTCTTTGGCACAGCTACACACATCTACTGCCCAGACAGGGGCAGGAGACACAAGGCATCACTCTGTGCAGTGAGTCCATGTGGCAGCTTTTCAGCTCCGGATGTAACCTCACCTTAAGTCATACAAATAACCATCATTCTGATATATGAACTCTAAAGAGCCTTTTTCCAGAAGCCCACAAAGCGCTTCCTTGAAGCTTTGGAAAGGAGGAGAGCATTGGCTCGGGGATAGCTCAGGTGCAGACACAGCACTGAAGTAGCTGAACTAGGCTTCACCCCAGAGAGCACTCTGCTAAGGGTTTGCAACGGGAAAAGGACCAGCACCTACAGACATAGCACATTAAGGAACAAAAAATTGAACAAGATCACTAGATCCAAAACCTCTGCAGAAGGGTTTCTGTTCATATTCAAGCCGGGAAGTCCCTCCTTCAGGGTTTACATTTTGATTAATCTTCACATGAAGATGACTTAAGACCATAAGCAATTTTTGACATCAGCTCTCATCCGTGGAGGTATTACTGCAATGCAAAAGCACCTCTGCATTAGGGAGCACCAGGAATCAGAACTGCAAAACAATTTTATCTGAACTTCTTGAAATACTGGAAGAGTCTGGCAAGAACCACCACACATGCAAGCACCTGACAGAACAACCCCTCTACTACTGTGACACCACAGCTAGATATTATGGTGTAAGAGACATCAACAAAACCCGACTCAACACAATTTAACTTTTAGAATCTTTCCTTCTCCCCACATGGCTTTCTAGCCAATTCATCCTCTTCCACAAAACACCCATCCTTCATGAGATTAAGGAATACAGGGACAGGGCCTGACAGGTTCCAAACACAGGGATGCCCTCCCCCTGTAAGTGGGGACTGACCAGTGCCACCACCCTGGACACTGAAGATAGCCTGCTGCCCGCCCCATCCATGCCCGGCTCCTACCACACACTGGCCACGTTGATGCACGCTCATGCCCCATCGATGCAGGGATGGATGGCTACGAATCTGATGGGGTCCTGCTCCAAGGGGCCTGGGGAACCATGACCCTGGGGAGCCATGACCCTGCCGAGACCTGGGCCAGCCACAGGCACAGGGGCCCAGGGCTTTGAAAGGGGCTTGCAGGTGCTGGTGGTGTGCTGCAAAGCTGCCTCCATTGCACCCTCTGCCCCACCCGTGGCCTGCACCCCTATGGCAGGAACCAGCAGCCTCCTTCAGTGAGGATGCTCAGAGCACCCTGGGGAGGGGTGGCAGGGGGCACCCCCCAGGGCATGGAGATGCTGAGACTTGGAGGCCACAGCCAGGCCATCACAGGGCTTCTCCAGGGCCAAGTGTGGGGCCCAGGGGGTCTTCCTGGCCCCCACTTTCCCCATCCTGCTCTGTGGCCACCCCAGCCAGCAGCAGCCCAAGCAGCAAGCGCAGCTGTGGAGGTGAAGCTCATTGTCCTGCTGACCGAGCGAGCAAGCGGTGCTTTATTCGAAGTTGCATTTCCAAATTACACGGAGGGCACGGATTAATAATATTAGCATATCCACCCACGGCTGGGCACCGCAGCTCTACGTCCAAAAATAATCCGTGTTTTGGCCGACTGCCTGCTAAGTAACGCGCTTTAACAAACTGAAATTTCAGTCTTAAAAAAATAAAAAATAGAGAGAGAGAGAGCACACACCCCCATCTCTACCCCCACCCCCCCCCCCCCCCCCGCAAAGCTCCGCGAATTTGGGATTCAGAATTTCCCAAAGCAGCCGCGAACGGGAGCAGGGCGGCTGCCAGGAGCCCCCGGCCCTGGGTCTCCAGTCCCGGCAGCAAAAATCACGGCCACCGGCGCAGGGAATAACAACGGCGGTGTATGGGATAAGGGAGGGGAAGGAAAGTTTGTTGGGAATATAAAGCAATTCGGCAGCAGCAGCCGGGGGGAAAGCGGAGCATCCCCAGAGCAGCCGACCCGCGTCCCGGGGCCGGACAGACGGAGGGACGGACGGACAGAGGGACGTACCGGCAGCCAGGCACACGGGCAGGAGCAGCCTGAAGGTGAGCCCGCACAGCACCTCGGTGGCCATCGCGCCGGGGCTGGAGGGGTCTCGGCCGGCCGGCCGTCGAGCCGTCCGTCGCTGCGCGCCACCGCCGCTCCTAGGTCCCCCCGTGCGCGGAGCCGCCGCGGCGGCGGAGCATCGCCCGTTCCCTCCTCGCCTCACGCCGCCCGCCGCATCCCCGTGCGGACACACGCACACGCGCGCACACACCCGCCCGCCCCTCGGGGCTCCGCGGCGGCGGCGGCGGCAGCAGCAGCAGCGCGGCCCCCTCCTCGCCCGCCGCCCCGACGGCGCGCCCCGAGCCGCTCAATGAAACGGCCCCGGGCTCCGCCCCGACGGGGCCGGGCCGGGCCGGGCCGGGCCGAGTCGGGCCGGGCCGCCAGGGGGGCGGGCAAGGCGCTGCCGCCCCCCGCCCCCGCCCAGGTGGCCGCTTTGCCCGCACCCAGAGCTTGGCTTTTCCTCCTCCTGTGTCTGTTCTTGCTTGAAATTTATTCTGGTTTTCCACTTTTTATTATTATTATTCCCCCCCCCCCCGCGGGTTTTTTTTTTTTTTTCTGGAGCGGTTTTCTGTAAGTCGCCCGCTTTCCGCCCCAGGTTGCGGCAGCGCGTTTGGGTGCGCAAAGCTAATTGTCGCCTGGAAGGAACAAAAAAAAAAAAAAAAAGAGAGAGAGAGAGAGAGAGAGAAATAGATCTGGAATGCATCTGACTTTTCTGGAAAGCTTCTTTCCCAGCGATGGTGTGAGAGCGCTGGGGGTTTAAAGGGGCGATTTGAGGCTCAGCTGGCGTGTTCCCGGGTGCGTGCCCAATAACCCTAACAGTTTGGGTTGAGCTACAAAGGAGAGAGTTGTTAATGGTATTATGAACGCAGATGAAAAGGCCACTTAGTCTTGGGCAGTATCTCACAATTCCTCCCACTTATACGAGTCAAGTGCAGACAGAAGCCCTTTGTTGTGGCAGCAGCACCGCAGGGAAATTCACCCTCACGCAAGACCTGGAGCAGGAGAAAGCAGGAGCTGTGCCCCTGTGGTGCTTAACTTAAATTCCCGGTGCTTCTCCCTGGTAAAGGACGTCAGCCAGGCTTACTTCAAGCCTGAGAAGTCTTAAGCATGCTCTTGGAGTCCTGGCTTTTTGACTTTATTACTGAAGAACCTTTTAATGTGCTTTTTTTGTTGTTTATATATATATATATATATATATAGTTCCCTCTCCACCTTCAGCAGAGAACCTGCTGAAGCCCCAAACAGCAGGACACCCATGAAGGCATGCAGCCCGAGGCCATGGCTCGCTCCCTTCCCGTATCTCATCCCTCTGCGGCTCACCCCAGTATCTCCACTACTAACTAAGCCTGGGCGTTGGGTTCCCAATCTGCTGGTATGTGTTTGGGCACACAGTGGCCTTTGTGAGCCTGCTGAGTGGCCCAGTCTGTAGATGGCAGAACATGAGGCTCATGTAGTGCTTACTTAGCCTGCTAATGAAGCATCTCACCAGCCCCTGGTACAGCCAGCCCCAGAACTGCTTTTAAGAGCACAGGATCTGTCCCGAGAACAAGCTGCTGAGGAACATCTCTCTCCTTGCCCTAGAGGCCAAGCAGTCAGGACAAACAGTCTGTGTGTAGGACACATGCAGAGCTGAAATATTCTGTCCACTTTGGCAGCACATTTTCAGGTATCGATTGGCTTTTTGTTTGGTTGTTTTTTATTCAGTTGTCCAGATTCCCTAAAGGAAGGATAAAGTATTCATTACTTTTACAGTATGGCTACCAGATTGGTTGCTCCTGAAGCACTGCTATTATTCTAATGTTTGGGAAATAATTAGCCAGTTTTCGATCCTTAGCGTTGACAAGGTATGAAAAGTGGAGTTACAATACACGTATTGAATGGCTCATTACCTTCTGCGAGACTGATCTGCTGCACAATCTGTGCAGCCGCAGTGCCACCTTTTGGCTAAATCGCCTTTTGTGTAAATTACAGCATTTCTTCCCAACAGCTGCCGGGAGTTAACTGCACACACATCGTTCTGGTAGAACGACAGGACATCCATCCTCCAACCCTACCTCTGTAGTGGAAAGAAGTACAAAAAATACATCACAGCCTTACCGATGAGTGCATATACCTTCTGTCGTCCATCTGTGGGCAGGACCAGTAAATGTGTTACCCTGAGAACTGGAGGAGCACTATTCACCAGCTTTGGAGAAATAAAACGTAGGATTCTGACTACAATATGCAAAACCAAATGAGAAACTGAAGTAAAGGGAAAAGTATCTATTGAATGAAATGTATATATAAGTGACTCCCAGTAGAGAACCACATCTGGAGGATGGCCTGGAGTTTATTACGCTGATAACTGTTTTGCAAGTGACATGAAAAGCAATTTCAATGCAAAGCAGGAGAGCTTCTTCTCTTTCCCTGAGGACACACCACTTAGTGAAAGCGTATTGTGGGCCACACAGGTTGTTTTTTTTTTGCCCTCTGCAAAGCAGAGGAAATTGCCAGGTTCTGAGAGTCATCCAGCACACAGCACACGTGCTAGCAGTGATCTCACCACTGAGCAGCACTTTTTTCCCTTCCTTGTAGCTACCAGGACCTCAGACCTTCACCACCAGGTGTGTAACACCCACCTTGAGTGAAAACATTTCAGCACTGGGGAGGATGAGGAGGCCTTGCTGATGACAGGGAAGAAAAACTTACATTTATGAAAGAACAAATTTCAGCCACAGAGAGCTTTGCTCCACCTTACCTCATCGCCTTTCTTGTAGCAATAACTCGGGGGAATTTGGGGAAAATACTGTCTCTGCTTCATCCAATATGCAAAATGAGTTGCAGTTAACATAGTTCAGAGGCCAAGAGGGATGTTGGGGAAAAAAGAAGTCCAGTGTATATTGTGTCCATATTAGGCAAAATGTAATCAATCACTATTGCTGATTGAAATTCCCTGTGTTGAGCTGACTGGCCATCTTAAACAGTCCTGCTCAGAAACATTGTCTAATCACCTCAACTATCTTATTTCTTTGACTCACCTATACAAAGAAGAGATAAGGCATTAATTCCCATCAAGGAAGGAAAAGTCGCTGAAGCCTTTTCAGTGGCAGTACAAAGCTGGTTTGTATTTCTTACACAAAGCTGGTTTGTATTTGTTACTCTCACAATATGAGAGTCCTTTTTTGGGGACCTGCAGGGAAGGAAATGGCTTTAACATTTACAGACATGATTAACTGGAGTGTTTTGCCTCTTGATCCTTGCTGTCTAAGACTACAGGGAAACATGGTGCTCCTCTTAACCGCTCTGGAAGCCCTTTTCATGCTCAGTCCTGGGAGCAGCCAGGGCAGCAGCAGAGGCACACCAGGAGCCACACGAGTCAGTTTTTCAGCTTGGCTCACAATCAGCTCTGACTGAAGCTGTTATTTTTCACTTCCAGTGTGAAGTCAGCTAAACTTCAGGATAACATGTAAGTTCAGTTCTGGTTCAAGAAAATTTTTTGTTTGTTTGTTTGTTTTTTAAATACAGTTCAAATCTAATTTGTGTTCAAAGTCAGTTTAACTCCCCTGCACCAGCTGTAGGTCATAACTATTTTATCTTCTTAAGTGATGATCTTGTCTTGCCTCACAATAAGGAAATTCATTCCACTCCAATGTATGCTGAGTAGGCATCCTCAGAAATATTCACCTGGTCCAGCAGAACAGGCAAGTTCTCTAGGAGCCCCAAATTTCTCCTATGCTTGATTTATCTTCCATTCATTAACTCACTATTTCACCACTCATTTCAGTTGACTGGCCACAGGGTCTGCAGAAAGCTCTTTACAATCAGATGCATTGCTAAAGGTCTGGGCCTTTTTCCCTGCTGTCTTTTTTACGCTCCCCTCTTCACGTCACAGCATCTGTCTAGAAATTTCGTCTCATGCAGCAAAAATCTGCCGATAGAAACCTTTGTGTTTAAAATGTTAATGTTGACTGCTGGTCTTGTTCTGCATGATTATACAACCTGACCGGTTAGGAAGCAGACAAACATTATTAACATTACCTCAGAGTAACGTAAAACACAGCAGGAGAGACCTGTCACACACTGAAGCAGTCCTGGTTTAGTCACATTTTGTAGAACACCAGACCAAGCAGAATATATCCAAATGGTACCTCAAGGTGCCATTAACCATGGGTGCAGTAAGAAATGAAAGCTGTTCCTGGTGACTGAACACTTCCATGTGTATCAGAAATGAATCCTTAGGAGCAGCATTCCTAATGAGTGATTAGAACAATGGTGTTATCTTTTTTATCTGGTAGTCAGTGCAGAGGACCAACATGACAGGGCTGCTGGTTGAACTGCTGGAAACACATCCCCAACCTCCCCGCATGCTTTGTATGACTGGATCGATACCAGAGAGAGCTCTTGGAGATCCATTAACAAGGGAGGCTGAAGGAGGAGAACAGAGAGGAGAATCTTCTCGGGCACTTGTGACATTTCAAAGGGGTGAAACAACTCAGATCAGGAGTAAATTTTAGCAACTGTACAGGAATTATGTTTGCTCACTTCAAATCAAATAAGTTACAGCAGTCAAGCGACAGTTGTGTCTGCTTACAAGTTTTTTTTTTGTTGTTTTGTTTTGTTTTTTTTTTTGTGGAATAAGTATAGGATAGTCCCTGAAATGGAGGATTACTAGCGGTGTTGATAATTTCTCATTAGATTACTAATATTTATATTTTAAGTTTTCAGAGGCAGATAATGCCAAGGAATTTTAAGCACCATTCCTTGGTGGTGTAAAAAGAAAAGTAGAAAAAAGAATTCTAATTCAATGTGCGTGGTTACCTGCCTGCATGTAATTACATTTGAAATGGAAAGAATTTTGAAAAAGATTGTCCAAATTCTGAAAGAATCATTTCATAAACAACAAACTATGATTTTTTTTCCCTGCGTGTTAAGAATCCAAACACGAGCAGGACTCTCAAATAACAACCAGGCATGTCACATAATTAAAACTGTCTAGTATAAGATCATAACTTGTTGCGATTCATTTTCAATCTGAAGAAACCACAAGCAATAAACATCCTATTCGTCACTGAATAGGAGTTAACCATTTAGGATATTTGTTAAATGCATTTTTATTTTAAATGTAGTTTTAAGAAAATTTTAAAACAAGACTGGAGCCATGACATGAAATACAATTACTCTTGGTTATATTCTGTGAGATTATTGGCTTGACTCTAGCTAACTGTAAAGTGATAACTGTGGGATACAATGAAGTGGTTCCAAGACAGTCCTACACAGATTGCTGTAAACACGCAGCTATGCAGTAGATCTGAGCTAGCTGGAATAAAAACATGAAACATTGCTCTGGACTCCTTCAGTAATGGCTGTAAGCTTCGCTCTGCTCTCGTGGTGATGTGAGTTACATTCAGTTTGGTAGCCAAGGAGAGCCAGCCCCTCACATCACAGGAGCACCATCACAATTTACACTTTTGCTGGCTGCATCAGCTCAGAGCAACAAGAAATGAGGCTGAGCAGATCCCAAAGCACACTGAACCAAAACCAGAATTCTCTATGGGGCAGTATAACAGTAAAATAATAGATTTATGACCCAAGTGAAAGAGCAGACATCGCTGCACACACCTGCCTTTCAGCCAGAACTCCTTTCTCCAGCTGAGCCTACGCAATCAAGGAAACCACCAACTCCTCTAGGTCCTTAGTTCAAGGCTAGTTTAGGCTGACTATGATTGAAATGCATCCTCCCTGACAGCCAGACAGTGAGCAGCCATGTCCTCCAAATGCTCTTTCTTGCTCACTTGGGGCTGGCAGGCAAGGAGCACTTCCTTTCAACAAGATGCTGAAATGCCAAAGGGTCTGGTTTTGGCATCCCTTCATCCCTTCCACCTTGTGCCCCCCTGCCTTTCTGCAGAACCTGCTACTGCAAATCCCCCTCAGAAAGGACTGGAGAAGGACAGCCTCTCCTCTTTCTTCCCTTTAAACACACACTGAAAAAGTCATTTTGAACCAGGCAGTATTCAGTCTCAGTCATTGCTGCTGCAGGCACTTTAGAGGCACTCTAAAAGCATTAGAGATGATTCTGGTAACAGGGACAGCGGCTCAAAGATTGCAACATCCAGCATGGGAGTATATGCTTTGATACCCTAAGACTGCAAGGCCTAGAAAAGACTGTTTAACCACCAATTTTATTTGCAATATGTCCTATTAACACAATTCCTTGCACAGTGTGGACACACAGTCCTTCCTTCCTCTCTCCTCCTTTCTCATTTTCCATCATTGCAGAAGAAACCTCCATAGTAGCTGACCTTAGAAACTAGAAGAGAAATTGAGCTGGGACAAGAAGCAAAATGAGGAGAAAAGAAGAGAATGGTTTTGTGTGCTTTATCCCTGCCTCGGGTAGGAAAGAGGGAGTCAAGAAATAGCAGAAGCCGCCAGCAGATGAATAGCTCCAGGCAAAAGAGAGAAGTACCTGGCAGGGTTGCTCTGTAGAGCAGCGTGCTTTTAAAAATAAATTTTTAAACTAACATATTTGGATAGGGGTATCTGTCCCCAGAGCAACCAACAACGGAAAAACAAGTAACAATAATTTTCCATTCCAATGACCAGTGCTATAATTAGATAATAATGTTAGAAATTTGGTCTACTTTGAGGTGAAAGGTGAAAGTCATGCAAGCTGCCTGACAGCCACAGGGGAGAGGAAAAAAAAAAAAAAAAAAAAAAAAAAAGTCACTGCTAATTGACTATTTCTGAGGTCAGACAGTGTAGTGGTGAAAATTCAGCAACTCCAATGAGTTATCATTGAGTGAAGGAGATAGCTTCGAGCTGAGCTCTCAAAAACCCCATTACACCACCAGCTGGTTGACAGCCACTACTCCCAGCCTCGGTGGCCTGGATGACAGGCACGGACCACAAGCTCCCAGCCAAGGAGTCAAAGCTGGCAAAGGGGAAGCCCCTCAGCTAATGTGAGATAACCTGGAATGCCACAGCTTGTAACACATCTTTTTCATAGCGCAAGAGGGTAAGTATGTCTTAGAAAAACATTGCATTCATTCATAAGAGAAAGAATGCTGCTGGAAAAGGAAAATAAAACTTACGCAATGCATGGCTGGAGTGCAGAGGATGTTTTTTAGCTGATCTGATGGCAGAGGCACCATAAAAACAAATATATCTGCATCCATATGGCAGGGCTCTGATTTTGGAGCTCCTTGGTCTGGGTGTAATACCCTAGCACCATCTCATCAGTCCTCAGCCCTTCCTCTCCCTCAGCCTGTGCCATGGTCCAGGCAAAAAGAAATTCAGGTACATGGGCTAGAAAAGAAGAGTGGTGACTTCCAGTTACAAATGGCCTTGGAAAAAGGGATGCACCAGCACCACAGCAAGACCTAGATCATGGGATCAAATTGTTTTGAAGGAATCCTAATTTATAGCTTTTTGCTTTTAAAAAGCTCAGTTCTAAGCCTTCATTCAGACACCAGTTTGATTCAACATTGTGCTACAGACTGAACAATAAAAATGCAAACAATCTAAAATACATAATCCCATGGTCTGAGGTTTGAACTGAGAATTAGATGCTCAGTCGATGCAGGCATGCAACCAGGGAAAATATTTTGTATCCCACACAGGCATCCCCAAACTGGTTTCATAAAAAAAAAAAAAAAAAAAAAAAAAAAAAAAAAGTGGAATTTCAGATGCAGCACTATTTTTAGTGTTTTGCAGCTAGTGGAGGTTCCGTTCACTGCTTCTGAGATTTTTGGATCATTATCCAAAGAAGTCAAACTTTCCATTTGCGTTATAGACAGAGCCTAAACAAAAAGTTTCGGATTCCATTCTGGGAATAGATCCTTTACTCTAATTATTGAGGATTTGTACCCTTCTGGTACCTTTTGTTATGCTACCCCATTAGCTCTGTATTTTTCTTTTCCAATTATATTTCTGCCCTCAGAATTACAAAAACCTTTCTGCAAATAAAATAATAGTAACTGAGCACACTGCTGGGCCTGCGCAGTAAAAATAGAAATACATGTTTTAATATAGCAAGTGGATTCAATTTGTAAGTACAGTCCATTATCACTCACACTGGGGTCGAGTCAGAGGAGCACAAGGGGCTCTGCAGTATCAGATACTAACGTTGTTGTGCAGTGCTCTGCTTTCATGGGGTTTATAAACCAAATGTTCATGGTTTTTTGCTTTCTTTCCCTCTGCAGAGGCAGGTGCGGACATCCAGGAATGGCACACGTGGCAGATCCATGGAGAACCTGCCTGCAAGTGTCAGAAACTGCAAAAGTCGCTGCATCCGTCCTGCTCCTGCGGGGCTTGTACGGGTGGTTGCCAGCCACAAAACATGCACGCAGCATCAGCAGTGAGGCCAAACCATCTGCTCCACCACACCTTCTGAGGCGCTTGTGCTTCTGTGCAAACATCTGCCCACATGCTGACTTCTTTGATTATAGAAGGGGGTACCCAAACTGATGAGGAAGTAGGAATGAAGTAGGAATGCCCTATAGATCTTTTCACCTCTCAACTCGGGAGCCCAATCTTTCTATAAAGTTAAAAAAGAGCAGCTGGCACCTCCAGAGGGCAATCCAGAGCATATAACTAGGTGGCAGCTGGGCTCCTATTCAGGGAGTGCTGGATTTTTTCTCTGACAATGCTCATCTCTCCCTCCACTAACTCCTTAGCAAGACTAGGGAGGTGACAGTGATCCCATCACAGGCCCCTGTAGGCAGCAGGGGTGGTAATTACAGCAGACTGCCAGGAACCCCAGCTGATTCACAGTAGCATCTGTTGCTGTAAGGTTTTCCATCATTATTATAGAGCCCTGATACCTGACACTGGGCTGTGCAAATACCTCCTTTGCACCCCTGGCTTTCCTTGGTCAACTCAGCTCATTTGGAAAATCAGCACATCTGCCACAAAAACTGCAACAGTGGAGGACAACAGGTTTTGATCAGCCCACAGCAAAATGCACAATTAGTTTTGACATTAAGGGAATTCCTGAATTTAGAGCCAACTTTCCTATTATGGAAAACTCATCTAAGTGTGTATTTTGTCTGGATACGCGGGATGATTGTTGTATTTTTGTAAAACTATGCATGGACATTCAGAAGACTGCGAATGGTCAACATCCCACTGATGAATCTCATCATGTAATTCGTATTCAATTCCCCTACGTATTCAGAAAAATCCCAAATGACTAAGAAAATCACAGTCACATTTAAACTAAAGATCGATTACAATATTCTGTCCCTTTTCTACAGGTTTCCTTCAGAAGAGAGGCAAAAGCAACTAAAACAAAAAAATTATTCTTGTTCCAATACCAGAAAGACAAAATAGAGAAGATAGAGGGGTGAATGCCTACACAAATCAAACAACAAATTTTGCACCCAACATTTTTATTTCCATAAGGAGGGGCTTAGCTGAGTATAAGGCTAAACTTATGCCTTATCACCTTATCTAAACTGATAAAAAGATGCTGGCTTTTGGAATTAAAAGGACACAAAGGAGTAACCCAGACCTTAACAAGGTTACTAGCCCCCTTGGACTCCAAAGCACAAGTAATCAAGACAACAAGGCTGTTTGTACTTTTTGGGCTTGACCTGGGGCTCATGCCTCTCTAGCACTATGATGAGATATCTGACTGATATATTCACTCGGAAGTGAATGAGTCCCTTCAAATCTCACACAGATTGGAGGCAGAACTGTGTTTTATTGTTCCTGGGACAAGGCAGGAAGATCTGCTCCTTCCCCTAGAATGAGGGTGCCCTTAACTTCTCATGTGCCTTACATGTGCAAGCATACTTGAGAAGGAAGCCTTTCCTCTTTTTCCAGTCCCTTCTATGTATCTACAAAATACAAGTTGCTTTGCAGTGGTTACATTTTAGGCTGTTCTCATCTCACTACTTTTCAAAGCCTTATGAAAGTGGCTTCTGTTTATTCGCAGAGTACAAAACTAAAACGTATGGAGGAGGATAAGAACACTTTGGTTGGGATCTAATTTTTTAATAAACATATGGTCCATGTCTTTTTGCAGATGAAGACATGCTAGATAAGAAGAATGGATTTCAGTTTCTATTTAAAGAAATGTTTTCCCTTATTTTTTCCTGTCTGCTTTGTTCTTAAGCTTCTCCTTTGCAAGATAAGCTTTTACCAAGACATGAATCAAGTGGCTCGTTGTAGAACTTAAAACAGCACAAAAAGCTGTGAAATGACTCTGAAGTATCCTTCAATAATGAAACAGCTATTATCAATACAAAAATTATGGCTGGTATAGTTATTAAACCACAGTTGTGGGGAAAACATCTTGGGCTTAATTCAGCTCTCCCATTTAAGCACGCACTTTCAAAGCACTCTAAAAATAGGAGGCGAATTCCCTATGTCCCATGTTTGGTTTGTACTTTCTCTGCACACAGGCTTGGAGTATTTAGTGAAATGCATGTTTCTAAATTAGTGCAGAGCTTGCAGATCCCAGGGTTTACTCTTACCTGAGTATAAGAAAGTCAGGATCAGCATACTCAAGGATTAAGACAAATTGTTAGAAGCCAATTCTTCACTCACGAACAAATTGATCAAGCTGCAGGGGCAGAAGCAGTTGCAGTCCTTTTGCACGTCTGCATGAAGTACATACCACCTGAGAGGCATTGCATATCTAGGAGGGGACACACCATCCCTCACCTCTGCCATGATCAGGCTCATTTGTATGGTGAGGGCAGCGTTTGCTTCAGGCAGATGTCTCTGGGTGTCACCTCCTCTCCCTTGTGCACCCAAATGCAGACTTACAGCTAATGTCCACTCAAGTGCAGGTGGAAACCATTAAGGCATGTGGGCAGCACATTGGACGGAGCAGTTTCTTCAAGCCAGAGTTCAATCTCCAAGCAAACAGCTCTGGGCATCTGTGCCTATCCATGGTGAGCTGCTGTGACAAGGCACATAGGATGCTGAAGTGACCAGAAGTCATACTGTACCAGCCATATTTGTACCAGGGCTGCAAAATCCAGGGTTACAGTAAGAGCTACTTTTATATTCCTGCAGCACTTTTACTCAGAGACCATCTAGTCAAGATCACAAGACAGGAATGGTTTAGCCTTGACATCACTGGGTAATTCTAAAATTGAAAAGGGTTTGTTGTTTTTCTCTTTCCCTTAGAGAATTATTCTCGATATTTTTAAGGAACTGTCATTTCCTGTAAAATAATGTTTATGGTGGCAGGCTCTCAGTCTTTCTGGTGTTTTTTTTTCACAGGGTTATTATTTATGGTAGCTGTTCTTTGTTCTCTTTTCTGACTTTCAGCAGGACTGCCCCATGCTTTTCAAAACTGTACAGGTTTTACAGTAGAGTGGCTCAGAGTCACTTCAGTCTATTTTAATAGATGCTGAAAATGCCATCAGACTCTGGTGTGCATTTAAAGAGATTGAAGTATGAACATCAAAGGAAAAGGACTTTGTCCCTTCCCATGCACTTACCCCCAATTTATCCCTTAAAAAAAAAAAAAAAAATTAAAAAAATAAAGAAAAAAAAGCAGCATCAAGTTTACCAGCAGCTGTGACATCAGCATACCCTCTGTGAAATGAAGCTAGCTGTCTTTCAGGTGTGCTGTTTTTTTCTTGGACCTTCCCATAGTCACCCCACATCCTAATCACTATTAAGGCCACGCAGATGGGCAGTGTTCAAATCATACACCATTCACAATTAAAGTATATATACATATTGATGCAGAGGATGCTGACATTACATCATAGGTTCTTAACATCACATGGTTTGCTTCCACCTCTGCCTCCTATCTTCTGGATGAAGCCGCTGGCCTGTTGTAAACATCAGGCAATAGCACGACATCAGAATTTAGATCTAGATCTAAATTAGCCTGAAGGAAATTGTATCAGCATGCAGGTTAATCCTGACCAGAAATCAACAGAATAAATGAACATGTTTCTGATAATAAGGAATCTGTCTCAGCACTTGGGAATCTTCTGGGCTACAAAAGCAGCAGAACGAAATTATTTGACCTGTTCACCCTCCTCATTTGGAAAGCACTTTCCAATGGCTGCATAAAATTGTCAGAATCACTTGTGGTGGTAAAACATGCACAATTTGGTAATGCAGTTTTGCGGTCACCACAAGGAAATCCCACGTCAACAATGACTTCAGGGAACGGGTTATGCCTCAAAGAGTTGAAAGAAATGAATGAAATCCTCAGGTTCTGTTCATGCCCCAGGAGATAAAAAATTCATCAAAAGCATATTGTGACCAGCGACATACTGAGGCCAAGACACCAAGTGCGTTGGATTGCAAAAGTTGCTGACAACATCTCCCCAGAAAGCAGAGTCAGGGATAATATTCAGCTAGGTTTTCACTAGGAAATGCAGAGACAGCAGGCAGCATTCTCCCACATTCCCTCTGCTCTCTCTCACAGACACTTCCTTTGTCTGTACCAGCTGGGTTATTAACAGTATATTGTTTTTCATTCCACTTCTCCTCCCTTTGGGCTTCCTATACTTCTGGTCACAGAAAAGAAGGTAAATAAACCATTTTAATTACATAGCCTGTCAGAATTTTTCCACGCTCACCCAATTGATTAGATTTTTTGGTACTTCAAATTTATTTTTAACCCCCTTCCCTTGCACTTAGCATTTTTGACTTTGTATCTGCAAGTACCAATAGAAAAGAACACAATCCATTCCCTGCAGGAACCCAGAAACAATTCTTGCAAGACACATTTTACGAGAATGTCTATTTTTTCCTCTGTGTAGCAGAACTAATATTTCTACAGACCTGAGAAGTGGTCCAGAAGAGGCAGATATTTAGCCTTACCTTCCAGCTGTGCAAAATATTGTAGTTTTCACATTAGAGGAACAAATGCTTGGGTTACTTGTCGGATGACTTTCACAGAAGTAGAAAATCTATTTCTTACTTTCCAAGTGGACTTAAAATGTCACTAAGTTTAAACAGTTGATACTCCACAGACCAAGTTCTGAATACAGAGGGAAAATATAATTTGGTGTATTAGCTTCCAGACTAGCATTACTTCAGCTTTTTGAGCTAAGTTGAATTGGTGCTGAAATGTGTATTGCTGTATGACTGGAGAAAAACAGCAATTCTAGCCTTGGGTCATTTTAAATATAGGCTGTGGAGTCAACCAACATAATAAGCACAAAGACAGTTTCTGTGCTAAACAAGAAGAGGATTCCTTATTTGTAAGCATAACAGCTCTGGTTTAGGGAAGATCAAATAGTAGGTCCCTTCTAGATGTATGTGCATACATATTTTCATTTGTTACATCCAGTTTGGATTAACTCCTTCTGTGGTTACCCTTCCCTAAAACCACCTCTTCTTGTTTGACCTACTGTGCTGCCAGAGACTCATCCCTGTCCGTTTCACTCTCACTACAGAGACCTGGGAACACAGAAAATCCTGGGCTACTACTCTTGTTAATTCATTTTTCTGAGCCCTTTCAGGCTTTTTCACAAGGAAAAAGCAAACAGTGGAGAGTAATCATTATCAAATGAAGATATCCAGTGGTTTACAGTTCAGTTCTCACAAACAACCTGGCCACTGAGAGAGGAATAATGTTTAGTGTTCAAGAAAATTCTTAGAGAATGAGAATTTTAATGTATTTTCAAGTGGTGTGAAAGCTTTTCTCCTTTGGGGAAGAATATGTAATCTTTCTGTAAAATCCTGAGAATATATATATATTATTGAAATATATACTTCTCCTGTATGTATGCACATACATAGTATTGTAATAGTCTGAAAAAGTGATAACCTCCCCATACGTTTTTAAATTCACCTAATAAAATGAGACCTTACTGCTGCTAGCAGTGGGTAGGCCAACCATCTTATGACTGCATTCAGTCTCAAAGATGATTTCATGGTTCTGCCTCCTTCCCTCCTCCTGGAGAGGCCCTTCAGCTACAGAGACAAGGTCAATTCCCCCCTCCAGAAACACACTTACAAAGCCCAGCTATCAGACTGATCCCCTACCTTACTGTTAGCACTCCTGCCTGCACCCAGCAAAATATTGCTTTTGGCTAAAAGCAGGAGGCGATGGAGGCTGAAAGCACCAGCCTACCCCTCTCTCTAAGGCCTTGGCATGCCTTTTCCTGCATAGTGCTCAAAAAAACCACAAAGGGCAGAAGCAGTGACAGGGGGCTGTGAGTGCTTTTTTTTAATTACTTGTGAGTCTGCTTTGGTCTCCCTGCCCAGAGCTGCCTGGGATAATTGCTCCAACATGGCTCTGATGCCCAGCTTGGCCTGTGGTCACAAACAAGCGGTGCCCACATGCCCTACTCCCTGCCAGCCCGCAGCAGGCACTCCCTCCATCCTCAGTCTCAGCCCACTGCACATTTCAAGGCTTTTACCAGAAACGGGTAAGAGGGAGAAGATAACAGTTTGCTTGCTCTGGTATTCATAAGCCTGTGCTTGGATAAGGAAAAGGATCAGTCAGATCAAGGTCACTGTGCTCAAGTGAAAATGAACTCATTACATATATTGCCAGTCCTAACACATGCAAGAGACGTGCATGTGGCTTTACCCACCTGTTTCAGAAGCACTCATTGTGCTACTTCAGGTGTTGCTGGCCTTAGCCATGATGTCTGTGCTCACACAAGGCAGCTTCCTACCCACCACTTTAGGTGGTGAGAGATGCTCAGTGGGGTGGCAGACCCCTCTGGGGCCCAGCAGAAGCAGAGGGAGCCTGAGCACTGACAGCATCCTTTACCAGCAGCTATGGACTCACCCCTGAGAAGGTTTTCTGGGGCTGACAACAGCAGGAGGGAAGCAGGAGGGAAGATACTAGCCTAGCCATGATAGCGAGGAGAAGGGCCTCAACTACTAATCAGGACAAACCCCCAGGTATTGCCCCAAATATCACGTGGGTGACACCAGCGACCCTCATTCAGAGCCTGAATGCAGTGGCAGAGTTGCATAAAATAAATCTCTTCAAGGTGAAAAGTTGCCCTACTCATTAGAGGAGACTTCCCTGTCTTCTCCAACAGCCCAGGTATCTGCCATAAGTGCTATAGGCTGGCAGCACTGCGTCCACCAAACTCATGATTAAATAGGTTATTGTTGTGCCCAGTGCAGCAAACTGTAGAGAATTCACTGAACTTTTGGCTTTAGCCCCAGCCTTTCAGTGGAGGAGGAGGAGGAGAATGGTGGTGAATAAAAATGTCTTGGAAGCCAACTGGTTCAATAAGAAGAGCCTGTAGGAGGCAGAGAGTAGCTTATGCTCCATGCTCGGTTCTCCCCCTCTGCTGAATAATGTGACTGTAGAGCCCTTCCTGCGTGGTCAGGAATGAAATGCCGCTGCTGCCAGGCAGCCTGGGGGCCAGCCAGCTCCTACCAGGGCCTTCCCAGGTTAAGAAGGCTGCAGGAGGCCTTCTGCTGCTTGGGTCCGTTTTTAGAACAGGAGCTCTGCTAGCTGTCAGCGTCAGTGGGATGTATCTGGATTGTCAACAGGCAAGGAGATAACATGCACTAACACCTTGCTGTTGTGACACACGCATGAATTTCTGTGGTGCGTGAAAGTTCTTAATTTGAGGAATTCTTTTGTGATGAATCCTCATCTGAAGACAGGCTTGAAAAACAATCTTGAAAATGCTTGAAAAACATTGGGGATTCAGCTGTTGTAATTTACTGTTATGTAAAAATACATGCACACAGTAACAATTTGAGGCTTTTACTCTCCCTTTTACATTTGTAATATCCTCAAGTGAGCAATAAAACCCAGAAAACAGGTAGTTTTTCAGAACAACAAAAACAACAACAACAAAGTCTTACTGTACCTGTAAACTTGATGTGAGACTAAGAATAATCATGCTGTCAGTGCCCCTTGAAAATCAAGTCCTAAGGAGAAGAATGGGTTTATTACATACAGTGGCCAGTTCTCAGTTGTCCTTTTAGGCAAAGGTTTGGCAGGTGCTTACCTTGGGGAATCTGTCATCTTCACATGGGTGGAGACATCCAAGGTACTCCCAGGACATCTATAGCAGTTCTACTAACATAGAACTATGTGATTTTGCACAAAGAATACCTAGGTAGTGAAATCTGTCTTCACTGAGCTGCACGGGGTTATAACAAAGTAATACCTGAAGCCTGCAGGTGAAGTGATGCAATCACTATAAACAATTTGTGTTCATAGTTGACTCTTAGGGTATCTAATTTTAACTATTAGAAACTTTCCTATATCTGCTCTTAGGATACAGACAAAATCTGATGTCATTGCACCTAAGGAGCTGCACTAAGAAAACAAGCACTCTTTCAACAAGTTGTAACAGCCTCCAGCTGCCAATTATCAGGCTAAATCAATATAAATTAAGCACTGCCATCCTATTTCAGTCAATGCAGAAATGCACAATAATCCTGTCTCTGCAGGATAGCTTTGGTGTTAGGCTGTTGAAGCGTATGTCATACTTAGAGCAATCTACATCCTGAAATTCCCTAACTTCAGCATCTCTTTTGAACTCACAAGTTGTAAGTGAAACCAACAAAAAGCTCTTTAAAACATTATCCTTACCTAATTGAATATATTAGTTGTACACAGCAATTACGTTCTCCTTTTTACAGTACAGTAAAGCACTTATTGTACAATAAAATCTACCACACAGCGCTCAGCAGCCCAGTGTGTTGAGCAATTCAGTTTTTAGTGCCTTGTGTAGGTTAGGAATTGATTTTAATTGCCTGGCATAAATCACACAGTCCTACTGTAGAGACCCTAGTTGTTTCACAGACAGCGTTTTTAAAACCCATATATTCATGAGGAATAAGAGAGAAGCAGGACAAAAAGAAAATCATCTTCTGAAAATTTATTTTTGAGAAAGACAGCTTTGAAAGCTGTGCACATTAGTCAGTACAATTATCACAAGCACACCAGTAAAGAAACCTTTCCACATCACCACTAAACTTGTTAAACACTCAACTGTTTAATGAAGTGAACCTTGACAAATTATGAGATGTAAAGCAAATTTGTAGCAGAGATAGAAATTTTTTGTTTACACATCCATCCTGTACTCTCTGCCCATTACAGCCAGAAATAATACCTGCAAGCATTTTGCATGTCTGTTTGGATTTAGGAAGAGTGTAGGACAGAAGCATTCTTTCATGAAGCCTAGTTCTCATTTGTAGATTTTCTGTGCAAACATAGATTAATCATTTGTCTTAGTATTTACTTAAATAAAGTGAAAACAGAACCTAAAATAAAACCAAAATACCCTGTGTTGAAAAAAAATTATGCATGCAAAGTTGAAAATGTACTTGGAGCTATTGCTCCAACTATTAAATTTCTTTATCAAATTTTGACCTCCAAAAAAAAATCAGTATTTCAAAGGGGGCAATTGAAGAGGAAATGGTCTGCATATGATTGTGAGCCACCACCTAACTCATGCATTACTGGTGATACCTTTCTTCCTCCATACTAACAGAGCAGTTCCTGAGGAATGGGCAGACTAAGGGAAAGAGATTTGCACCTTGTGTCTTCCAACAGCTAGATCCCAAATTCAGATCCACTCAATTTGCCTTTTTGTACAAATATTGGTCCTGACATATAACATCTGCGGGAGTAAACTAGATGCCTTCAGCACGGCTGCATTTTGATGTCTCATGACAATTTGCCTGAGGAAGAAGCAGAGGACAAGCACTCAGATACCACGGAAATGACTTTAATGAAAGAGTCAAAAGCAACATGCAGCATGATAGATATCTTGATTTAGTTATCAGACATCATAGTTATACATAAAGACTTAAACCCTTTTTATGTAAACAGAAGAAACATCATTTAGTTTTAATAATAATAATAATAATATGCAGATGAAATTGAAAAATCATTTAGATGCAATTAATTCCACAAATTTGCCACTTAATGTTTAATTATTGCTCTCAGAATTTTAAGACCTTTTGTTTTCATTATTAGTCTATCAGCTGCACACTTATCAGGTCTGGAAAGGCTGGGTCATCATTTTTAAAACCACATTATATAAGGGAAAGTTAACCACCATATGTGAACTGGCTTTTAAAATTCGCGGTGCTGTTATAAAGGTCATGGCGATACTTAGTGAAAATTGAATCATTCTGTAGTCGATACAAAAAAAAACATATTGTCTTCCTTCAATAAGGAGCTTTTAATGCTATGCCAGTTTATTTACCATCAAACTCTGCAAAGTCAGCAAGCTAATAAAGAATTTAGGATTTATGGGCCCTTAAATTCAGCATAGAAAAAAATAGACAGAAAGTGACAGACTAATAGGCCAATTATCTGAGGAATATTTTGTTTATTTGGCAGAAATTACAAGGAGATGCATAATAAAAATACCTTCAGTAACCAATTTATTTCTACATTAGAATAAACTCATTCACAACTACTGTGCTACAGAAAGTACCATTAAAATGTTCAAAGTTCCTCCCTGATGCCAAACAAAAACGCTTAACCAGGGCAATATACAATATTAATATTGTTTTATGGTCAATTTATGTCTAGACACAAGCAATAAGAGGTGGAAGGATACTACAAAAAATTACAGCTTCTATACAGGAAATAGGAACAAAGCCCCAAAGGATTGTATTTGCATTTGTCTTATTCCAGATTTAGAAATTCAGATTTTTTTCCCTTTTTAGTATGGCTCTAAAATATTAGCTGTTTTCTTTGCATAAATGAGCTGTGGATAGGGAATAGTCTGACAGGTTTTTTATTAAAAATTATCCATTTTTTTAATATTTTTTATTATTTAGATATCAAAACTTAATTGTACTGCACTTCATACTGGATAACAAATGAACTTCATGAAACTAACCAAAAGTGTTCATAAATCCCAACTGATTAACATAATGTAAATTTAGAAGTTTAAGTTCTGTTGAAAATTAAAGAAATGCTGGCCACTAAGTCTCTAAGTCTCTCATGTGGGTATTCCCACATTTTCTGATGCCACACACTTTGCCATGAGTCATAAAATAAAGCACAAGCCCTGTTGGTTTTTTTTATGTATTTATTTTTTAGAGCACTTATGCATTAATAGGAAATCATGATAGAGCCCTTTCCCTTATGAAAGAACATAACAAATTCCCAATATATATTTCACAGATAATTAATCCAATACATTATCTCCTCTGGGCATTGACATTACTAAAAAAATATATAGATAAGGAGGTAGTAACTGCATAATCGCCTTAGTAGGTCATGGGAAAAAATGTGTTTAGAAAGCAATACTTTATTCTCCGACCTTTCTGAAATGACCAGTGACTCTGAATGCACTAATCTGGGATATTTATCACCATTTAGGCATAAGGGGTTTGATTCTTGGATAATGTCCTCTTCATTTTCTAAAATCCAAGATTCTTCAAGATAACAGAAGCTGGACATTCAGAAATTAAGAAACATGCATCACTTTTCAATTTCTTAGCTTAAAGATTTCAGTTTGAGTTGGGAGAAAAAAAAAAAAAAAAAAAAAAAAAAAAAAAAAAAAAAACTAATTCCAGTGGCCACCTCATAGCCCCTAGACCTAGCTTGTTCCCATGTACAAGATTTCAGGAAATTAAGATATTTGGTTCTCAGAAAATTACCACACAGTCAACTCTTGAAATGAAATGAAATAGTAACTTGTTTTCCTTCAAGAACTCAAATTTTGGACCAGTTGCCTTAGTGGCTGAAGTGCAATAACCAGTACTATCCCGTACAAATTGTGTTCCTTTGAGCTCCTGTTAGTCTCAAGATTTTTATTTTATTTTTTGCTTAAAGGAAATAACAACATAAGCTTAAAGGAAATGTTAATACTAACTTTGTCTGATTTTTAGTGGAATTTGAGAAAATGCAAGCAGACAGGGAACTACACAGTGTCACAGCTTTGTTCTATACTGCTTTTTACAACACTTAGGGTTAATGGAGAAGGTTAAAATAATTATTCTTGTGGTTAAAAAAAAAAAAAAAAAATCAAACTATCCTTTCACTGCACCCTAACTGTAGGAGTAATGTACAGAAATCTGACTGTTAAAGTGATTCCATACTAGAGCTGTTGTTTCATAGCTTTTTCTACTTTCATGTGTCTGCAATAAAGTCATTTTTTGTGAGGAAACAGAGACACGCTTTCATTAATCTACAGGGTCCTTCGTAGTTGGGAAAAATAATTTATGGCTTATTTCTCACAGTAGCAAATCTCTTACTGTCCATAGGTCACAAAATCTTTCAGGTTAGATGGATTTGGGGGGATCATCTAGCCCAGCCCTCAGGACCAGGATGAAATCTGATATGGATTATCAGGCTAATACTAGAACTGCCGAGGAATATAGGAAGTGCTTCAAAAATATGAAACAATGATCTTAAGTTTTCAGACAGAATCTGATGTACAATGTTAACGTAATAATAAGTATTATTCATTTGGAGATAGCAAAGCCTAAGACAAACAAACAAAAAATAGACTTCCTAATTATGCCATATATTGTATCCATGCTAAATACAAAACTGAGTCCTCTTTCTTTGACTTTTATATCCTGCCATGTACCTGCAGGTGCTAATGTTACCTACTGTGCTAGTTTTAAGCATTCTTCTGTTTTCTGTGACCTGGCTCTTTGGTACACCATGCAGCAATCCCATCCATCTTGTATGGCTAACTGTAGCCCAGTTCCACTCACTGAAGCAGCAGAAGGTACAGAAAGGAAATATATGGGACATGATGTAGGCACAGAAATGAAAGTAGTTTTCTTGAGAACCCATAGAAATGTAATGGAATGAGATGGAAACATTCCTCAATTTATACAAAACCCTCCTGTTACACTAACAGATGCCCATGGTGTCTTTCACTACAGCCACTGTCTTCTTTTTCCCTTAGCAGAAGGGTTGATTATGGTATTCTGCAAACAACATGTGAATGTGGTGATTTACAAATACAGGTGGACTCACCAATCTCTTTCTTGAAAAGACCACATAAGATTTAAATCTTTAAGCAAAGGTACTGAGTAATTTCCCAGACTAAGTCCACATAGTCATCAGTGAGGAAGGATGGGAAACAGGGCTGACATGTACAGCTTCAATAATACAAAACTTTCTATAAGAACACTTTTCAGTAAGCACCAGCTCCAGAAAGGAACTTTTACAGAGCATGGAAAGGGTGTAAATACTTTAACCACTGTGAATAGCTGAAATTATATTTATGAAGGAAAGACTCCACAAAGGGGAAACAGAAAGATAGAGATGCCTTTCATCAGTGCATTTTTATGTACAATCATTTAACAATAAGCCCATGCAAAAATGTCTTACAATAAGACCTTTTAAGGGATTTAAGGCTCTTCTCCTTGAGATCAGGTTGGCAGTTCTGCCTTTGCCCAAAGACAGGACAAAGCAGATCTCAGTCCTGCAAGTGCCAGACACTGGTGAGGGAGGAACCCTCGGCTTCTGGTCACTCCTCTTTGCTTGGGAGACAGGGGAACTGTAAGACTGCCGCCAGATGAGAGCAGTCCTCAGCAATGTGACTACTGTCATGGCTAGAAACCAGGCAGTGTCTTGGCAAGTTTCCCGATGCTACTCCATCTCAAGTGCTGCATATAAAAGTGTTTTTGTTGTTGTTGTTTTGTTTTGTTTTGTTTTGTTTTTCCAGGGAAAGACCAGCTCTATCCATGTGCATAACGAACTCCCGATTCCTTCAAAGAGGCTGTTGACACAGCTGCCAATTAACTCCATTTGTGATGCACACAAATGACTACCAAGTCTTTACACAAGCCAACCAGCATGTGGACTTCTACTCGTTACTGTCATAGGTTAAATTTAAGCTGGTGACAGGGAACAGATGTGAAAGGTTCTTTAATCTTGAGCTTTTCCAGCCAGTGCTGAAAGTGTTTCCTGGGATATTTTGAGGTCTATAGACCCAGTTTACTGCTGAAAAAAATGATCAAGGTCACCAATTTGTGTTTTAACAGTGTCCAAGCAAAGGCTGATCCTTTCTGAGCAGCTTTGACATAACCTTTCTCCAGATCATTTGAGGTACTGTTCTGAAATACAGAAGTCAAAGGAAGACTGTAAGTGTTCATGTCTCTTCACTGATCAGCACCCAGGATGAGAGATAAAGGATGGCACAGAGATCTAAGGAGCCTTCATCATTGTGTGAGTTATCTAGAGCCAAAAGACAAAGAGGTGGATCTTCTATCCTACTGAAGTGCATGTGGAAGTGACAGGCATGGCACATTTTTTTCTGGTATTCCCACCTTAGGAGCCCCAGACCCGTCTGCGATGCTCCCGTCATCTACTCAGTTGATTCATGAACATAGATCATCTATGGCCATGTTCTCAAGAGGAATTTCCACTGTTGTGCCTGTGCTTCAGACTCAAATTCCCTTCTTGGTCTGGTGTTAACCTTAATTTGTGTCTGAAATAGAGACATGAATTTCCTCTTGTGTCTTCTTTAATTTGTGAATCCTCAAATATCCATAAAGACAAATACATTGTCAATACATTGACAAATACAAATACATCCAGCATCTTTTACATTGAGAAAAAGAATCCAACGCTGAGTAATGGCTTAATTTCTAGGGAAGGTGAGGGTCTGTTCTTTAAAAAATGGAGGAGGAATTAATATATACATGTCACCTTACTTCCAAGCTTTTGGACAACAGATATCAGTGTAAAAGCGGGATGTGCTTGTAAAAAGGTAGACCTTGACCCACTGGCTTCAGACAGAGCCAGGTGTCTGCTACACCCTTCCAAAGCTGTTTGCGCTTCTGACCTCAGCAGCTGTTAGCATCCCCCCACGATCACCTCACCAAGCCACTTCCATGCACATCTGTATCTGACAGGTTTAATTCTCCCAAGTATGGAAAAAACAAAACAAAACAAACAAACAAACAAACAAACAAAACAAACAAACAAACAAACAAAAAAAAACATTATAAGATGCAGAGATACTGTTAATAGGTGTTCATCTTGTGAGGCTGATGTTTTATTTCTTGATCGAGACTTTTCCTGGGAAAACAGCATTACATTCTGCACAGAGAAGCAGAAAAGGGAAGTAAGTGAAAACTAGCAAGAGCATGCAGAAGGATAGACTTCTGAATCTGTTCTGAGGGTCTCCTTTCAGGCTCATCTGGTATGAGCTACGTTCACAAGAAACCTTCTGGAATAAGGCCATGAAAAATTAACACAGGAAAATCAGATCTAATAGAGAGAAATGGACCACAATTTATACCTCTTTTGCTCTATTAAAACACATTAGGGCTATTTCTGCTGTTTCCTGGCTGTTTTGGAGATGAGGCTACTCACATCAATGAATCCTTCCCTGATGCATTGATTTCATTTTACTTTTCTTTTACTGGCAACCAGGTTAAAACACGTATTTATGCATTAATTTCTAAGATCTTTGGCTCAGGCAAACTAATCTACATCTATAGAAAAACAAACAGCCAACAAATGGATTACAGAGTAGTTGCCAAAACTTTTGGGCCTGTTGCTGAATATTTTTTTCCTTTCAGTTTGGACACTTGCCCATAGTCTTGAAAATTTATATAACAAGTATAAACAATGACCTCCATCTTCTCTATTCTACTGAAAGCACAATAGTGAAAATAACAACTAAATAATTTTGCTCAAAACCAGCTTCCCATCTTGTTTTAAATCCATACATCAATGTTCTCAGAACCACAAAATAATTTAGGTGGAAAGGGATACCTGGTCCAAGCCCCAGACAAAAGCAAGACCAACTTTAAAGTTAGGCCAGGTTGCCCAGGGCTGCAGTGAAGTTTCCATTTCCACTGTCTGCAAGGATGGAAATTGCAGTCTCCATGCAACTCGCTCCAGTGTTGAAGGGTCTCCAGTGTATTAGAATCCCAACAACCGATTGAAATATCTAGGTTTTGCAGCTTTTGTCCATTACCTCTTCTTCTTTCACTATGTTCCCCTGGAAAGAAGATAGCTTCATTTTTATCACCAGACCTTAAGTAACAGAAGGCAGCAGTAAGATCCTCCCTCCTCCTTCCCTTCTGTGGACTGAAAAAACAGGTCTCCTGGCAACAAGCCTATCAGGAAAACGTAGCACATCAGGAAGATGTGCTGGTGCACATCAATGCCCTAGCCTCCAGCCCTTGTGGTGGCCCTCTGCTGAGCTCAACAGCTTTCTGATAATGTCTATGCCAACTGTATCTAGGTACATTTCATAAATACTTACTGTAATCTAACATGATGAACATGGTTTTGTGTTTACGTCTGTGGGTGAATATGGTACTAGTAACAAGTGAATGATCACCAGTAACGGCCAGGTATTTTGCAACCAGAATCTCAGTTCACTTCTTTCCTATATATATAGTAGTACACCATGGCGTGTCCAGTTCAGCATATATCTTGAGAGCACTATGTACACATCAACTTCTTTGGAAATTAGTTATGTAAAGTGAGCAAGTGTACAATAAGTCAAAACTGTAGGTCAAGGCCTAGGTGAAATTATCATCCTGTTATTAAATGATGGATTTAATAAACACTTGGCCCTCATACATCCTGTATCACAAAATAAATAAATAAATAAACAAATAAATAAAATTCAATGTCCCAATCACAGTCATAATGGGAAATACAGCAAAACCTAAACCTAAACCTAAACTTCTCAGAAACAGCAAGGAGGAAGCATAAGGGAGGAACATAATTGTATTTTGTTCCTTCTAATACTTATCCATTCCTGCCAGGTAAGACTATTCTGTAACATTTGACAACAAATTAAAGACCACAGACTTAAAATTTTGTGCAAAAAAAGTTATTCAGTGGTTGTGGAATGGCCTATTAACAAACCACACCTAATTCTATGATTCATATTTCCATAGATATCACAATATATACAATTGTACTAATAAAACATAGACATATTTTTCTAACATGGTCTGGCAATAATAAAGCATTAAAGTTAGAACAATGGATCAGTGTTAAGGTGATTGCAATTCTGTTGCAGTTCTCTTTTGCCAGTTATGGTATAGCAGTGACTAAACAGAAAGCAATTCCTGTATATTAGGCATTTTGAGACTAGCTATTGGAGCCAAACGGTGCAGTTAACCAAGGGATAGCATGTGAAAACAAAGGCATTTTTTATAATCTTGTTGCTAAGAATCAAATATTGCCCTGAGGACTACATTAAATTTTGTTTATTTGCTTTTTGGGTGTGTTTAGCAATATTTTTAAATTAATAAAAGACTGAATCCATCTATGCCGGTTCCATTTCTGTCCAGCTAGAAACACACATTGTCTGCATTAGTAATCCCAGACTCCAAAAAAAGTCGTGCTTTCACAAAAGTACAGAAAAATGTTGAAGATCTGTTTTCTTCTCTCTTTTGCAAACAGATTTGTCTTAAATTTGGGCACTAGATTCATGCTGATAGTTCAGTTAATGTTTCTAATTTTTTTCAGATGTGTTGCTGCCTGCTACAGTTCAGATAGACTTCCAGTCTCTTTACTCTTGCTTCTGTATAAGCTGTGAGCTTGTGGTTAGAATGTCATCCACGGTTCCTATATACTTATTATTTTATGGATGCTGTGAACACAGACCTTTTCTTGTATCTCTGACCTGACACTACTCTATTACTTCTAAAATTTAATCAAAAAAAAAAAAAAGAGAGAGAGAGGGAAAAAAAAAATAAAACACCACCACCACCAACAACAAAACAGCTCCTTCAAGTTTTTATCAATGTCAACCTGGAAATTACTTTTAGAGAAAGTTGTATTCACTTCATAAACTGCAAATATAATTCATTATAAATTTCTTAGGAGAGGAAAAAATTAAAGTACCATATCAATCACATTTTCACTACTATTCATTAACAAATAACAAGGCCTGATATATACATTTACCTGATATGTATGTTTCTGCATACTTCAACAAAAATAATCAGGTGACATCTCTTTTCATTGGTTGGTGGGCACTCTAATGAAAATAACTATATCTCCTGAAAAAAAAAAAAAAAAAAAAAAACAAAAAAAAAGGCAAACACACACCTTTCTCATTGATTTGCTTTGTTTTGAAAAAAGAATATATTAAAACGTGAGAAGATGGAAGACTATGAACAGACTTTCCAAATATCTATTTTCTCTTTGAGGCTTAACTCCTGACAGAGCGACCACTGTTTCTTAAAGAGTATTTTCTGAATGTATATTCAGGATGACACTTTTTAAGCATTTAATTCAAATTTCACAGGTCTCCGATTCTGAAAGAAAGTAAATGCCATGCCTTGTCAGCATGCCTGCATCTGAAACAGAACAGCAAAGCAGAAAGGTAAACTTCACCCATTTGAAACCATTAGTCATATCAGAAAAAAAATATTTAAACACACACACACACACACAAAAAAAAAAAAAAAAGATACAACTTTCCTACTTTTTTGCATTATTTTTTAATTGCAAAGGGATTTTTTTTCCATTTTCCCTCAAAAGAACAAATATTTATAGCTCTAGACTTCTGAATAGGTAATTCTTCACGTTAGTGGTCTAGCACCAATACAGTGTTTACAGTCTATTTGCACAATTTTACACTAAATATTATTTTGCAAATATGATATCATCTTCCTACCTAAAACCTTAAGAAACTACAAAGCCTGGAGTGTTATGTTAGATGCCTTGAATGTCAAAACATTAAATAATAAAACTAGAGAACTAAATAAGTTTAAATTACTTGGGCAAGAGAGCCTTATGTTATGTGTACAGTGCATAAAATTGTTACTAAAACTAGCAGAATTGTTTGCAATCACATCACAAATACTCCCTATAAAGTTACAACTAAACAGTTAATCCTATGCCAACTAAATTTTAATGCAACTACATGAAACTAGGAGGACTTTGACTAACACTGTCTCTATATGATAATAATCATAAATTCTTATGGTAATGTCAAAATAACATCAACACAGAAAGGACAAGAGAGACCTGAATTTTCAAAATGAAAATTCATTTTGTTTCACAACTTCAGTTAGACATTTCTGTCAAATATCAATGATAATGTTACATATCATTACATGCTAGAATAATAAGTTTCAATGGCAAGTTGAAAATGTGCTGTACATCTTACAGTGGCATTGATTCAAGATGAGTTCAAAAAAAATGGTTATATATGGATAATGTCTGTTGATGCTAGATTAATACTAGAATTTAAATGCAGACTAGATAAAGATTCCAATTCAGTTAAATCACAGACATCTCTATCTTTTCCATCAAAGCTCAGGGTTTCTTCACAGCTGCTTCATTTCAGTGTACGAGGGACAGAAGGGCTTATTTCTAACTCTGCCGTAGGTCTGGATCCAAAGTTTCCATGTGTTTGGATCTTAGATTTGGACCTTGGCCCAATTTTGCAACACGTCAGAGCAAAGCCATGAGATATTGAGTAAAAGGGGATTCTGGAATTCCAAAACAAAAGTATTTTAAAGCATATTTGGAAATACTATTAATTATACCCTCTACACTATACTTGTTATTTCAGTATGTGCCCTCAGCATGACTCACTGATGTGAACATTTTAAAAGGGGACTGGAGCTAGTGGAGTATCTGTGGGCATTTGGGCAACTGTTTTCTGTGGCAGCAATGCTGAGCAAATGCTTTATTTATAACCTGTTTTTAATATGTCATGTAGCACAAAAATGTTTTGGCAAAATTCACAGGTATGCATATTATTTTTAAAATTCAAGTGTCTCTGGTAACTGGTCATATTTCAATAAGTGCTTCTGACTAGGTTTTAAGATACACAAGTTGATAAAGTGTTTAAAATATATTTACTTAGTATTTATAGCACATAACTTCCCTAAATAGTAATGTGATATTTTATTTAAACTCATTTTTATGCTGAAGCAATGACCTCACTGTGAGAATATACCATTGCAATATGGTAACACTGTGACTCTGTGACTCAGTCCAAGCCTAGTCTGTACAAAATGCAGTTGTGATGTCAGAGCAGCTCCAATGAAAATCCAAGATGTCCACTATGACATCAAACAAATAAATAAAAAGAACCCAGAGATTATCCAGGTCCATTTACATGAAGTAGCATGTGATTTATACCTTGTTCTTTACTTAAGTAAACATTTCACATGCTAAATCTTTTTCACTCTCACAGATAAACGGTCTGCTAGTATGACCATGAAGGCATAATGAAGAGTTGTCTTTGGGTCCAAACAGTTGTCATCCTGGCTTTGAGAAATGAAATACTGTTGCATTTAATTATCTGTGTGGCACCTCCTCATATTTAATATCTGTTCCGTAGCGTATATCAAATATTATTTACTGTATATTTTAGTATCTTCCAGCTTCCAAAGTACACTTGCAGGCTTATCAGAAAAACACACTATTTTCCAATTCTTTTCAAAATAACCTCCATATACTTTTGCACACCCATACAAAAATATAAAGTCTTCTTGCTCAAACTTTTATTCCAAGGAAAATACATAGTTATCTCCCAGGTGGTCTTTGAAATGGTGAAAACCCAGTATAGTTTAATTTATTATTTGAATTTCCTAATTATTGCATATTTTACTGCTGATAAAAATATATTATGTGAAACTGTACTCTGGAGTATAGTTCTTTTGGTACTTTATTTTCTACATCCGTACAGAGATGCTAGTATAAAAATTGGAAATGTGACATAATGGAATTAAAATGCAGTCAAGCTAGGTAATATTGGAACTGATTCTGCAAAGTGAAAAGTGAATTTGATTAAAACTAGACCTTAACTCAAAAGGACTGGTTAGCTCCAAAAAGTGACTAGAAATTAAATTGAATTACTATATCTCAGTGACTGCTAGCAAACACACCACGTTATAGCTGAAGTAGATTCCAGACCTGTCAAGGGAGACAAAAACTGAGCCTTCTTGTATGCATCCCACATGTATGCATGTGCATTTTTGATGAGAAATAAAGATCCTTCCAATGGGTGCATGCCAGTGAAACTGATCAGCTCAACAACTACACAGTATGTTAAATAGCTATGCTGATACGAGAAAACTTTTACATGACAAGTTTCTTCTTCCTGTTTATTTGTCTCTCCAAGAATAAGAAGAAACTAAAAAGAACCCAAGACATGTTTTTATTATGGAGACTTCTTTTGAAGTTTTATTCTAAACACATAACAAAATTCCCTATACTGAGCGAAATGATGTCATTGTGATGTTTTTGGACTTTCTCAAATCACTTCAGAATGTCCTTTGAAGTGTACTGCAAGAGCTTAGAAAGTTTTGCAGATGAAAGTAGCGCTTTAGAATTCACATGGAAGGCTATTTCTATTTTACTTTGCCATTTTCTGCATGGCAATCACTAGCTGAGCATAAACAAGAAATACCTCTAATTTGAGACAAATCAAATGATGGGAGTTTTAAGAGTCTTGCTAGTTTATTTTAACTTTGCCCTAGGCTAACATAATTTAAGGCTCCTGCTGAAGTCTGGAGACCGATATGAAGTTGAACCAAAATACTTCTACAGCAGTGCTGAATTCCACAGCCTGTCTGGACAAAGTATTATGTTGCAGGAGGTTCCATTGTTTTTTGTTCTGTTTTGTTTTCCAGATAGCATATTCTTTCTTCAAAAGACATTATTCAGCAGGAAACCTTAAAGGTGTTAATAAAAAAGTGCCTTTAATTTACAATCATCAAAAACTACCTTTTTTTTTCTCTACATTGTAGGTATTTTAGCAGAAAAAAATAAAAATATTTTGTAGAGGGCTATCTGTTAAGGAAAAAATATTATCTGATTCATTTTAGCATCTTAAAGGCCATGTCTCTGTAAATGCACAGCCTAGAGTTAAAAAAAAAAAAAAAAAAAAAAAAAAAAAAAGGGGGGGAAAAAAAAAAAATTCTCACTCTGAGTAGCTAATTTAAATCTTGTAAGAGAGCATTGCTTCTCCCTAACAGCTATGAAAATAAAGCTCATATTGTGACAGACAACTAATATACCACAACAGATTTGAATCTTAAAAGTATGCAAACCTATTTTAATTAGATAAAGGCTTTTGCAGAAAATGTTTCCATTTTCCTTGTAGGTAATAATCTCATATCTCAATCTCATACAATTAAATGTAGGATATCCAATCAAGGTGACAATTTTTTACCACCTAAACTACATACCCACACATACACAGAACTCTACGTACCTCAGTTAGTTTTAAATTCTGTACTTTATTAATATCAACCCATGTTAGTAACAAGATAAATGGCTGATTGTAAGGAAAGGTGAACACATTATGAATAATTTTATAACACTGAGTGTGCTATCCTGATGATATTTCAAGCTCTTTACATAAAACGGTGACACAAAAAAAAAAAAGTTGACAAGCAACACAAAATGGTCAGATATGTGATAGCATTTGATTTTCAAGTAGTTTGTTTTACTTGTTTACATTTTTAATTAATTTCACGTACAAAGATTAAAATCAAGAATATGCTGTTCAAGGGTATTGTCTAGCAGACACAAAGGACTTAATCTGTAAGAAAAACTGACTATATGCCGCTTTCTGACAGTACAATATCATTCTGTAGGGAATAGCATTTTCTGCATGAAACTACAGTAATTTCCCATTTAGAAAAATCTCTTGTAGTGGAGTAGTCACACAGCTGGTGCTATTTTCACTTTCAAATCAATCTTGCTAAATTCTAACGCTCATCAACAGTATTGCTAATTGCACATTATACTTATCTTTTAGGTAGGCAGGAAATAGAGATGTTGTTAATCTGAGGAACTTGATAGCATAAGGCTACAGTACTTTTTTTTCCCTCGGTTAGAAACTGTCAGCCTCAGAAATAAGGTTGAAATTTAAAATATACCCTGAGTCCAAGGGTAGCTGACCTGGCCAGCCATAGGTGCAGGGCATACACAGTCTTTCTTTCCAGGCTTCTGCACTGCATTACTACACTTTTGCTCAGTGCAGCCTAGACACCATGGCACATACATGGGCACCTCCAGGCATTTAAATTTGAAGGTCTTAATCCCAAACTGCATCCTGTCCAGCACAGTTTATTGTGGACTCTGGAAAGAGACAACTGTGGACACCAGCTAGACATATTAAAATCAATAATAATAATAAACCACTGTTGACTTTGCAATAGTCTGAGGTGACAGATCTATCTCAGGCTTTTAATCAGACCTCAGGAAGGCAATTTTTAGCTGTGGTTTTGAATGTGTCTATCTGAAGAAAGCAGTTGAATTCTTCAGTCAAGAGGTCTCTTTGCAAGGAGTTGACAAAACTCTTCAGGTTCTGGCATCCAAAGGAAGTGGCAGAAGCTAATGAGCAGCCTCAAGCCTGATGTCTGACCTCCAGAGACACACCACTTAAGTATCTAGCATCCTTTATGCTGAGCACTAGGCTGCTCTGCATCATCCTTCAGAGGCACACAATGTTCTCTCTTCACTCCTTAAGGTGCTTCCCTTCCTACTGTAGGCATCCAGAGTTACCTTGTGTGAGCTAGATATTCACTCATCGCTGGTCACATTTGCTTCACATTGCCTATCTCCCTCCTCAGGAAACTATGTATGTACTTTGCATCATCTTACTGTTACACGTGCATTTCTATGAGCTTGTGAGCTTTTGGCCAATTTTTTGTGAGCTTTTGCCCAATTCTATGAGCTTTTGGCCCAAAGAGTCGTGGTAAATGGAGTCAAGTCCAGTTGGAGGCCAGTCACTAGTGGCGTCCCCCAGGGCTCGGTGCTGGGGCCAGTCCTCTTTAATATCTTCATCAATGATCTGGACGAGGGCATTGAGTGCACCCTCAGTAAGTTTGCAGATGACACCAAGTTAGGTGCGTGTGTCGATCTGCTCGAGGGTAGGAAGGCTCTGCAGGAGGATCTGGATAGGCTGCACCGATGGGCTGAGGTCAACTACATGAAGTTCAACAAGGCCAAGTGCTGGGTCCTGCACCTGGGGCACGACAACCCCAAACAGAGCTACAGACTGGGAGATGAGTGGTTGGAGAGCTGCCAGGCAGAGAAGGACCTGGGAGTGATGGTGGACAGTCGGCTGAATATGAGCCAGCAGTGTGCCCAGGTGGCCAAGAAGGCCAACGGCATCCTGGCTTGTATCAGAAACAGTGTGACCAGCAGGGCTACGGAAGTGATTGACCCCCTGTACTCGGCTCTGGTGAGGCCGCACCTCGAGTATTGTGTTCAGTTTTGGGCCCCTCGCTACAAGAAGGACATGAAGGTGCTTGAGTGAGTCCAGAGAAGGGCGACGAAGCTGGTGAGGGGCCTGGAGAACAAGTCCTACGAGGAGCGGCTGAAGGAGCTGGGCTTGTTCAGCCTGGAGAAGAGGAGATTCAGGGGCGACCATATAGCTCTCTACAGATACCTCAAAGGAGGCTGTAGCGAGGTGGGGGTTGGTCTGTTCTCCCACGTGCCTGGTGACAGGACAAGGGGGAATGGGCTTAAGTTGCACCAGGGGATTTTTAGGTTGGATGTTAGGAAGAACTTCTTTACTGAAAGGGTTGTTAGGCACTGGAACAGGCTGCCCAGGGAGGTGGCGGAGTCACCATCCCTGGAGGTCTTTAAAAGACGTTTAGATGTAGAGCTTAGGGATATGGTTTAGTGGGGACTGTTAGGGTTAGGTTAGAGGTTGGACTCGATGATCTTGAGGTCTCTTCCAAACTATAAATTCTGTGATTCTGTGACAAACAAAACAAGGCTGTAGAATTTTGTCTGAAATTGAGTTTGGAACACGATGAAACAAAGGGAAAATCCCCTCTAGTTCAGTAGCAAGATTGGAGACAATTTTTCCAGCAAATAGATTTTTATTTCACTTTGTCTCTAGACAGAGGATGATATTGAAATTACTCAAACCAGGAAGTCAGATCAAGGAACCCAAACCAACCAGTTTGGGCCAATTTAATTTTAAGCATCGCTGAATAGAGAAATAACCCAAATACCATTAAAAAAAAAAAAAAAAAAAAATCTAATCTGGGGGAACTGCATTTCCAAATGAAATGTGAAAATGAAATTTTAAGTGATTTTTTTGGTGGTATTTTTCAGCTGAACATTTCCAACAAGCCCTATTACAAATGTATGAGATCCTAAGACAGTAGGGTAGGGGGAAAAAAATAATCTTCTCTGCATTTATGTACTGGGAAAGGATCAAATACAGATATAAAAAACAGTATTGGATATAAAAATTATTTGCAATCATAGTGAAATAACCTTTCCATCAACTTGCCAGATCAGAATCTGGCAATGTATTAGCTTATGGAAGAGGTCTTGTACAAGAACAACGTTCTATTCCTGGGATAACAATAAACTTGCCTTTTTCTTTTTTTCTTCTGTTTCTTAGTTCAGCATTGGGTAAGGCAATCATAAGATCATAAGGAAAGAAGAAGAGAAGAGGGATGAGTACAAAGTGCTTCCTTCTAAGAAGGGTTTAAGGTGACGTTCTTTATAGACATTCAGGTCAATTAGATATCAAAAATAAGTGTATCTTCATCTTACTGTACACTATACTAAATATATTGTCACAGAAATCATAAACTGCCTCTCCTACATCTCTGGACACACAGACACACACAAAAAAAAGAGTTTACAGCCACAAATGAGAAAGAGAACTTAATAATTCTTAAAGCTCTTTTTCTCCATGTGCTACTTTCATATAGACTTCCCTTGAGACTTGTGAATTTTTGTCTGTAAAATAGATTGTCTTCGCTTTTAATTCTCTCTAGTTTTCTTTAATATAGGAAAAGAAATGAAAACATGTTCTCATTGCAGCATTTCATCCATCTGGAAAGTATAGGTTTTCCTCTGTGACATACCAGTGACCATAAGAATGGAAACATAGACAAAATTAGGTAGTTTACTAAGCTCTTAAACCCATTTTAATTAAGGAAAGCCTACTGAGCTCAGCTTTTAAACATACATCGGAACATGAGATAACAAAAAGAAGAGATCCCTGTGCTCACACCCTGATTTAAAACCTTGAAAATTTGTCACTATGTTCAGTGTACACATTTTCCAGTGACCAGAGCGCTCTGTTGCTCTTGATACAAAAGAGACAAGATAATACCTTATAGCTTGACATACTTCAGAATAGGAGCTAGCTAAAAGAACCATAAAGGACCATAAAGGAGTATTATAGCTTGACCCTAAACGAGACTAAATATCCTTACTAAGTTGGCTAAATATGAGTAATCGACACAATTGGAAAAAATGGTTTTATTTAAAGAATTAAAAATAGAGGAGCACTGAGACTTCATAGAGGGATTGAGAAATGGACCACAGTAACTAAAAATAAGAGAACAAAATCACCCTTACAAGTAACAAGAATATATAGCCACTCACTGATATCAGAATTGCTGGACAGGTAGTGCAGTATAAAACAGACTTCTTAGATTAGTCATCAACGGATACCATATACCTAGACCTACAAGTGCGACTTGTAAAATCAGCATGCACTATTAAGATATTAGAATTGTTCATCTGAAGGGCAAATCTAGAACTAAATGTACAATATTGTCATGCTCCATTAACTTTGAGCATACACTATGTTTCTAAAATTAACATCTGCTGCTCAGTAATCAATGGAGAGTGTGGAATATATTTTTAAGAATCATCATCTTATAATAACAGAGACAATGTTGGCCCAGAACTGGAGAAAATGTACTTAATGAGGAAAACTGAAGAAAGGACTGTGCTGAATGACAGGAGATGAAGTTATATACATCACAGGTAGGGAAGCTAACAAAAAAAAAAAAAAAAAAAAAAAAAAAAAAAAAAAAAAAAAAAAAA
>CM021732.1:109499416-109569140 GCA_011075105.1 Heteronetta atricapilla
AAAAAAAAAAAAAAAAAAAAAAAAAAAAAAAAAAAAAAAAAAAAACACAATACCAGTGGCTGTTAGGTTAGTTGGACATTTGCCCATTTTCCTGCTTGGAGTCAAGGCTGGGAATAATGTTGGAGGGAGGTTACAGTGAGCATCTCTGCAATCAAACAGCATGTACTTGAGGAGCAGAGCAGCAAAGTCTGGGCCTTGCACTGATTTCTAAAAAGCACTTGGCTGAATATGGCTGTGGGCTATTATAGAAAAGATTAACTTTGTTGTTAGCACTGCTAAAATACACTGATGCAGAGGTAAAATCTTCAACGCTGGACATAGACAAGCTGTGTTATCCAGTTTCAGCAGCACAAACTTCAAACATCTACCTCCCAGCATTTTTCTGTTTTACCTGAAAAAAATAAACATATTATCTGAGTGCCAAAATTTTCAAGATGAATAGACATCCAGATCAACTTATTCTCATCTTCTGGAAAGAGGTCCTACTCAAAATGTGTATATTCACAGTCCCCCTTCTAAATAGGGAAAACAAAGACCTTCATAGGATGTTACAAACAGTTGTCTGTGCTCAGCTGACACATCTCTGAGTGTTTCAGATCAGAAGGAACTGGAAAGTGTATGGAGAAATAATGTTGACACAGCCAAGAGGACGAAGCACAACTTGAATATTTCTCCTGCAAGAAGCTTCCTCCAGAAGCCCGGCAGCAGGCCAGAAAGAAAACTGGGCAGGAAGAAGCTTGATAACACAACAGCAATAGCACAGGAGAAGGATGAAGATGCTGCATGCTAGCATGCAAGGCAGTTCCAGAAGGAAGGAGCAATGTAGGATTCTGTGGTCTTCAGACCATGGGATGGAGGTACAGTCTGATACAGGAAAAGGCCTTCTTGCCAGTGTATATAAAAAAATGGCTCACACACACAGCACAGCACTGTCAAATGACAGCCATCCAACTGACATCCTGTGGCACCAATCCCCAGGTCCTGAAACAGCTGCTATGGTCTTATCAAAAGACCATAGAAACTAAAGACCCCCATAGAGGGCTCTCTGTTGCTTCTCTATGGGTCTTGGATCACGCCCAGAGAGCAGTTATCACATGGCGTAGACATGTCCTGATTACACTCATTGAGAGCATTCATACAATTATTTAAAATAGGTCAGGTTTTCTTGGAGTCTTACTTCTTTATGAAATAATTCAGTCCCACTATTTGTGTTAGGGTCTTGCATGCACCAATAGGCCTTAATGGCCCAGACCAGCCTCATCAAGGCCCACCACCCACATGCCCACTGCCTGTTTGTCCAGAATCCCCATTTCAGCTCAGCAGCCTCTCCCTGACAGAGCTACATCATACAACTGTCAGTCTCCAGCCGTCTCTAGCTCTGTCTCGTGTTGTTCTTAATTGGACTCCTTGGATGAACCCCATCCTGGGCTCACCACCTCATCTTGTCTTGACTGCTAACTATGCACAGGACCTCTCACTGCCACCAGTACATCCCTGCTCAGATACTGTGGGACTGCACCCTCTCAGTGTCATCCCTTATATTGGGTCTGCCTTTCACTCAATCTTTTTTTTTGTGGAGCAGTCTGCCCTTACTGCTCCCTGACAATTACCATTACACCAAAAGCACTCTTAAATGAAATACCTCTAGGAAGGGTCAAACTCTTGAGAAGGTTGCATTGCCAAGTCAAGAGGAAATGAAGCTGCACATTTAATATTCAAGCAAGAGAACCGCTGTGGCACCTCCAGGTATTCCAGAGTGCATAAGAAATCAATTCAGACAGAGAGTGGGCAAGTTAATACTTTGGAATACAGTGTCTATACTGTATAATCTGAATAAACATTGAATGTCTTTCCCCACCTTTCAGCAAAGATTTAATGCAGGAGTCTGTGGTGAGTTGACATAATACTGAGATTTCATTTTATTTATAAAATACACCACAGATCATTTATTAATACATGAAGTATCATAAATAATTAAAACAGTTCTGTAATTGTCAAAATCAATGCACAAAATATATTAGCTGTTTTTTGAACTTACACTGTTTATTTGCTTACTCTGATTTGGAAAAGACTAATTCACAATGGATTGCATCAGTAATGATGTTCTTCCGTAGACATATTTTATAAATTAAATTATCTGTTAGTAACAAATCTAGAGAGCTAGTCATACTCTGACAAATTCTCTCTTGTCTTCAAAAACAAAGCCAAATCTCTCTGGTGTCTAATCCTAGAAGTTCTTGGCTCATGGAAATTTTCTCATAAATGTTGATGGAGACAGCAGATTAAATCCAACAGGAATTTTACATGAATGAGGACTTTGTGAAATGTATAGGTGAAATTTTTCTTGTCATCACATGAATGTGCATCAGAGGAAAGGATAAGAAATTCCCTCCTCTCCTTCTTCATGGCTCCCTTTTGCAAAGTCTATGCCAGAACAAGCTACAAACAATAATCCATGCAATTTGGAAAAAGCTGCACACCAAAAGATTTTATTTTTTTCTTACAGCATGATTTGTTTTACAAAACTTAGAAATGATCCCCAGTATGTTACTTACCAGAACATTACTTTCTAACTGTGCTCAGATATACATGTATGCCTTTTCTATAGCATCCTTCTAATGTTCACTAACTGTGGTCTTAGGGTGGTATACACTCAAGAGATGGTGTGAGGGGAAAGAGGAGAAGGAAGAAGGAAACCTGTCCAAGTCTTCCAAAGCAGCAGCCATCCAATTAATAAACTGCAACCTGTGAAAAGGCATAAACCACACTTGTGTCTTTGTATACCAACTAGTTCCTAGGAGGCATTCTCTCAATGCTCTGGCATAACTTGGCATCACTGGACAGCTACCAACACAGGAGGAGAATAAATGTAAGTCCCACTGAGCCTAGAATAAGATGTTGGCCCTACATGAAATCTTAGCAACTTAACTCAGAAAAAATCCACTACAAGAATAAATCTATGTAAATACACTGAATTCCATACAATGGCAACAATTTAGAGTAGTTGAAGATCTTAGTTACTTAACAGTGTATTTTTATTTCCAAATAAATCTCACTCGTGCACCTCTGGTTGAACTATGTTATGGCTTAGTCATTCTTTGGAGGTAGCAACCACAGTCATGTCATTTCATATAAGTTATGACCCAATACAATTTACTTCAAAACTTGCAGTGTAAAATAGCACTGTAAGAGCTTGAAAGTAAATCTTTTGCTGATAGAATGCAGGCAGCAAAATCAGAAAGCACCTGTTTTTTCTCTAAGATGATTTTTGGACTTTGCTTCCTCCAAAGTCTCTCACATCTGGGCTGTTTTCAAGTCTTGCTAGTTTCCCTTTGAAATATCTCCAAATACAGTCTGTTTTCCCTGTCCAGATTTACCCAGTCACTAGTCATCTCCCATCCCAAGTATTCTGTCCTCCAGGTGTTAACTTTGTTTCCCAATATTAAGCTGGCTTCCCCAAACCCATTCAAAATGCTGCTGTCAAAATTACCTTTTTGCTTCATGATTTTTATCATGATGAATCATGTGCTTCCTCATTTACTTCTCCAGCAAGAAAGAGTTCTCTCTCCAACATCATATGATGTTTGGAGTAATTGAGATACTCTCCAGACTTTTTTAGCAAACCAAACACAAAGTATGTATTGAAATATATGTATATATACACCTCTGGTCTAGGTTAAAACAGTCTAGCTAAAGACCAGACTTCCATCACTTTATTTTTTTCCCATTACCATTTTTTTAAATGAACAAAATATTTCCTTGCACATTCAGACACACAAAAACGTTATTTCAAGAAGCAAAGCCATAGCATCTTTCATAGTATCCTAGGTTCTCTTTACAGGACTATAGGACACCTAGAACCTGCCACACTGGGGAAAGCCTGGCAGCTCCTCTGTCTGGGGCCCTTCAGCTTTGTACCACAGAAGAGAGCCTGGCTCCCTGGGTGCATGGCACAACAGACTGAAGCTAGGAGGAATGGCTAATATACTAGAGCACTGTGCTGCTATGGATAGGGACCTCAACAGGCTGGGAAAAAATAAAAATAAAAAATAAATAAAAAAATAAAAAAGGCAAATAAGAACCTCCTGGATTTCAACAAAAGCAAGTACCAATTCCTGCATCTCGGGAGTAATCACCCCATGCACCAGCACAGGCCAGGAGGACTGATCATCTGAAAAAGCATCTTTACAGAAAAGATTTGGAGGCCCTAATATCAGCAAGGTGACAATGAGCCAGCAACGTGCCCTTGCTGCTAAGGCCAAGAGCCATGGAAATACTGGAGGGAGTTCAGCAAAGGGCAACAAAAGAGACTAAAGGCTTAGTGCATCTGTCGTATGAGGAGAGACTGAGAGAGATGGGACTCTTCAGTCTGGAGAAGAGAAGGCTCAGGGGAATCTGATCAAATTACCTGATGGAAAAGAATGAAGAAGATGGAATCATTGACAGGACAAGAGTTAATGGGCACAGCTTAAAATACAAGAAATTCCATTCCAGAAGTTAAAACTTTTTTACCCTAAGGGTGATTGAACACTGAAACTGCATGCCTAGAGTGGTCCTAGAGAGAAGTTGTGGAGTCTCCAATTTTGGAGATATTCAAAACACAACCAGGTAAGTCCCATAGCAACCTGTTCTATCTGATCCTCCTCTGAACAAGGGGATTTGTCTGGATGATCTCCAGAGGTGCCTCTCAACCTCAGCCATTCTGTGATTCTGCCAAGTCTCTGCTCTAAAGAACAGGAATAGCTCAAAAAAAAAAAAAAAAAAAAAAAAAAGGCTGAGAGACATCCGCCTCCTAAAAGCTTTGCGTGTCATCCTTTCCTGTGATATGAGAGCCTAAAGTGCTTGGTTCAGATCAGGAAATCAAGGCAGTGCCCAGACAAATATGTGCCTCTCCAACCCCTGGAAGAATCTCTTCTGGAGCAAGGCATCTCTCTGTCCCTGAAGCACCTCATGTTAATCTTGCCTGATGAACTTTTCCAAAAATATGCACTTCTATAGAGAACAATGACATGTCCAAAACATCTGCCAAAAATATTCCAGTGAGGTGCATAGATAAGTATTTCATTTCCTTCTTAAGCATATTGTGAAGTTTTTGTCATTAATCATTAGAAGCATTGACATAAAAGTCTACAGTGCAAAGCAAGATGACTACAATATACACTTCCATACATCTGTCTTACTTAAAATTTGTTTGCACCTTCAACACAAAGTAAGAACAGGGCCTGTTACCCAGGCCTCTTCACCACAAGAATCCATTTCTTTACTAGGTCTATCTGCCTCTGGTAAAACGGAAAGGGATAGTCCTGTCATACTATATTGCTTGTTTAAACAGAAACAGCGCATCTAAACTGTAACTGAACTTTCTGATTTTCTGTAATCTTGCACCTTCCAACAAAATTTACTGTCTTCCTTCTACTTTATTTTTCTTTTTTATCATATTCTTTACATACTTTTCCTGAGGTTGTACTGATAATTTCTAGAATGTGTTTTGATGTATCTATCTCTGATTTCACCCTGTTGTGCAGCTAAACTCTGCCACACCACCCTCTCACTTCCCCTCCTCAAAGGGAAAAGGGGGAGAAAATACGATGAAAAAAGGCTTGAGGTTTGAGATAAGGACAAGGAGATCACTTAACAGTTATCATTATGAGCAAAACAGACAGTATAGGAAGACTGATGTAATTTATTGCCTATTGCTAACAAGATAGGGCAATGAGAAACTTTTTTTTTTTTTTTAAAAAAAAAAAAAAAAAAACCTTTCCCCCCCCCCCCCCCCCATCCAACCTCTTCTACTTCCTCCCCCTGAGTGGCCCAGTGGAATGGGGGCTGTGGTCTGTCCCTAATGCTTCACCTCTGCTGCTCCTGCATGAACACTCTCTTCCCCTGCTCCCCATGGGGTCCTTCCCAAGGGATTCCGTCCTTCCCAAAATGAGCCTGCAAGGGCTGCCCACAGGCAGCAGCTCTTCAAGAACTGCTCCCACATGGCTCCATACCATGGGGTCCATCCATCCCCCAGGAGCAAACTGCTCCACCGAGGGCTCCTCCATGGGCTGCAGGTGAACTGCTGCTGCCTGCCTGGAGCACCTCCTGCCCTCCTTCGCACTGACCTTGGGGGCTGCAGGGCTGCTTCTCTCATATTTTCTCATTCCTATCCCAGCTGGTGTTGCACAGCCATTTTTCTCTTTCTTAAATCTACTCTTAAATCTGGTGCTTACTGTCTGGAGTTATATTTATTCTGGGCTATCAACAGTTCCTCCCACACCATTGTACTGTTGCCTTTCATGTCACCAAGTAGGAAAAACAGGATTTTGCATTGAAGAGACTATCCTGGACCTCTCAGGCAGAAGTGCTCTGATGACATGCCTGATGATTTAGACATTAGAACGGGCTGCCCAGGGAAGTGGTGGAGTCACCATCCCTGGAGGTCTTTAAAAGACATTTAGATTTAGAGCTTAGGGATATGGTTTAGTGGGGACTGTTAGGGTTAGGTTAGAGGTTGGACTTGATGATCTTGAGGTCTCTTCCAACCTAGAAATTCTGTAATATGTCTGACATAGTCTTGCTGTGCCCTAAAGATTAACCTGTTCCAGTGCCTCACCAGCATCATAGTAAATAATTTCTTGTATATAGTCTAAATCTATCCTTTTTTAGTACTTATCTTGGAAAAAGGATTTGTTTCTGTATACATAGGTGGAAAATAGTTCTGAATTTTGAGTGTGTAGTACTAGCAACATACAAGATAGCCAGATGTGCACCAATCTTTTTATCTTGCTGCCAAAGCTGCTTCATAGAAGTTAATCCATGAGAATTCAAATACAATAGATAGCAGCTGAGAGCAAGGATCTAAAATCATTGTGTTGCTTCATCCGTTGCTGCATGTGGAAGGGCTCTGCACAGTTCCCAACTCATTACTTTGAAGAGACACTGACACGTTTTGCTGGAGAAGTATAGTATAGCACTCCTAACCTTGGCTTTATTACAGAGGTTTTCTCAGGCTTCCAGCTGAAATGTTAAGAGTAGGGATGCTGAGCTGCTGCAGCAAAACAGACTCTCAACAGCAAACAAGTTTAGCTCTTCACTGATTCTGTCTTTTCATGTCTGTATAAACTAGCTCTCCATGATCAATCCAATTTATCCTTTTGCTCATAAATATTTCACTGAGAACTTGACAAAAGCCATAGTGAACTTCAGCAGGTCCTTGACTAACATCAACGACAGCTCGAGCCCTGTTCCACAGTGTACAATGGCAGGTCAGAGTTTTAGATATAGCCCTGCTTACTTGGTGATTTTCAATTTTGTGAAATACCACACTGAAACCTAACAGTGGAAATAAAAAAGCAAGCATATCTAGAATATTTAAAAAGGAATCAGAAACAGTACTTGTAGTTATAAGACATATAGCCTGTGTCTTCTGGAAAATAAATCCAGCTTTAAATGGTTTTTATTGTATTTAATACATACTCAATGCCAGGCAAATCAAAGCTTGCTCTTCTCTCAGCCTTCTCCTAACAGCAAACCCAGCATGATTGTGACAGTGCAGTAGGCTGGCTGATGTATTATATCAGATTGAAAAAATTCATACAAAACAAGTAAGTAATTACTCTGTAGGTATCTATAGTCTAAGTTTTTTAAAACAAATGCTACCTTAGATTTTAATTTAACAATATGCAAAAGGTATCCTAAATTCAGAAAGATTAAAAATAAATCATTTAATGGAAACAAAGGGGAAAAACATGCACCATTTAAAATGGAACACACTGCTGAACACAGAGGTTAAACATGGGTTTTCCCTTCTCCGTGTGATTCAGTCAGGCAGTCACACACACAACCTTCTTCTATTGTAACACAGCCTCAAAGACACCATAGTATGTACACCTTACAGCCCATCTTCTGTTTTAACCCACCTCTCACAGTCAGTTCATTATGCTACATATCTTCAATTGTATGTGTGATTTTTTCTATAAGCAAGCAATCAATTATAATATGCAGAAAGCAGTGTACATCACTTATCCAAAATATTTAAAATTTGCTGTGACAACATTCAGAGAATTGGGAAGTAAGGTTAAAACACAGCAGTCAGATGTAGAGAGGAATATGTCATTAAATGCCAGTTTCCAAGTACATCTCTACAACTTGTATTTTAAAATTATTTTTATTTTAGTAGGGGTGAGGAGCAGTCTGAGCTCATCTAGAGACAGATAAAGATGTGTGGCACTCTGAGGACAGCAAATCAAACAGGAATCAGCTGCACAGCTGAAGGAGCACTACACTGCCCTCAACCTGTCTCACCACTCCTATTTTCCTTCATCCTCTCTTCCCAGAAATGTAACTGCTCCAGCAGCTGCTGCCAGTGCTGAGCTCTGGTGAGTTCATGCTTTCCTCTTCAGAAGAATACAGACCACAAGATTCTGCCATGACAGCTTCTCAGCTCCCTCATTTTCTATACATGGAAAACAAAACTTGAAAGAGCTGGAGGACAGACTTTTCAGGTGCTTATTCCTCAGAATGTTGCTCCTACACCCATTTCATGGCTTATCCTTGTAATGACACATCTGTGCCAGCAGGGCAGGCTGCCCAGCTGTGTCACGGTGGCTCCAGTACTTGACAATAATCACAGAATCACAGAATTTCTAGGTTGGAAGAGACCTCAACATCATCGAGTCCAACCTCTGACCTAACACTAACAGTCCCCACTAAACCACATCGCTAAGCTCTACATCTAAACGTCTTTTAAAGACCTCCAGGGATGGTGACTGCACCACTTCCCTGGGCAGCTTGTTCCAATGTCTAACAACCCTTTCGGTAATAAAGTTCTTCCTAACATCCAACCTAAAACTCCCCTGGCGCAACTTAAGCCCATTCCCCCTTGTCCTGTCACTAGGCACGTGGGAGAACAGACCAACCCCCACCTCACTACAGCCTCCCTTGAGGTACCTGTAGAGAGCAATAAGGTCGCCCCTGAGCCTCCTTTTCTCCAGGCTGAACAAGCCCAGCTCCCTCAGCCGCTCCTCAGAACTAATGGTTTGTAAAAGGGTGCAGTAACATAACCAGCACTACACAAGCAACCCTCTTACAAAAACAGCTCCATGCCAGAATGTATGTGACCATGTCTACATGTGGTCAGTTCCTATGTGAACCAACTTTGCTCTCACCCCACAAATCAAAGCACTACTTTAATATGATAAAGTTTTTCCTCCACCAACCTGTCAGACAGATCTAGTACAATCCTGAATTTTGGATCCAGACTTCATGTACTCAATAATGATCATCATAGCTTCCACCTGTACAATACCGACAGCAGAGTTTGGAGAACAGATGAATCCCACCTCATATGAGCACCACAGTACTTGAGCTCATGAGACTGAACTAAAAAGAGCATAAGAGCAACAACTGAGATACACTTTATGGTGGTTTTACTCAGGTGGGCAGCTGAGCTCCACCACAACTGTTCTCTCATTCCTCCTCTTCAAAGGGAAAGCAGGAGAAAATAAGATGAAATGGTTGAGATAAAGACAGGGAGATTACTCAACAATATCGTCATAGGCATAACAGACAGCATAGAGAGATTGATGTAATTTATTGCCTATTATTAACAAACTAGAGCAGTGAGAAACTAAGAAAAACATACTAAAACTGCAGCTCCAGCTCCAGCTCCAGCTCCAGCACCTGGAGCACCTCCTGCCCTCCTTCTTCACTGACCTTGGGGACTGCAGGGCTGGATCTCACTCCTCCCTCTCCCAGCTGCTGTTGCAGAACAGGCTTTGTTTGTTTGTTTGTTTCTCTTTCTTAAAGGTAGGTCCCTTTGGAGCAGACTGAAACTGGCCCTTATCTAATATGGCACAGCTGCTGGGCTCAGCTTGCAGAGGCCACACCTGCAGCCCCCTGCTAGCAAAACCTTCCCACATAAACCCAGTATGCAATTTAAATGAAGGTGGGTGTCCTTAATGAATTTAAAACATGATGTAACTACAATCCTCTGTTATCCTACCGTGGGTGTCTACATGACCATATATCTAATCACACCCATGGTATATCTCTTTGGAAATTCTGATACACAACACTCTTTTTGATTTTGGTATATACACCTCTCAGACATTAAATAAACAGAAAACAGCAATCATGCCAAGGATACACTGAGCATTTTGAAAACAGTTTGGAGATAGTTGGGACTGCATGTAGCCCTGCAGGATCTATCTTACTCATCTAATTTAGCATGTACTGGTGACACAGACCCTGAACTAGTGTGGTTGAAACATGGAAGCTTTAAACTGTGACTGTAGATAGGCCAAAGAATTTCCAAGCAACTGGCAGGATTGCTCACTGAGCACTCTGGAGTGCTAAAGGCATCCATGGGATCCCATGGGTCCTCTTAGGCAGGCCCTGTCAGCCAGGCTGCATCCTTCTGCCCCAGCCCTGGCATTGGGCACTTCTGTGGCATTGGGCACTTCCCTGGGGATGGGGACATGTCAAGGCTGGGCTGGGACATTTCTTCTCAATATCCACTGACCCAGAGGGTATTTGAAGGCCTAAAAGCATGGCCTGTCTTGTGCAGTATGGTGTAGAAGTGGTGGCTGCATCTGCAGGAGCACCCATGGAGACCCCAGTGAAATGGGTCCATGGAATCAAACAGCTGGTGCTGTGGACCCAATTTTGATCCTCCAACTCATTTCATGAGTTTTACTGCAGGCAAGGTTGATCCCAGTCCTACGGACTGAACCCCTACAAGCAGGTAGAGCACTCATTTGCTGGTTTACTTTCATCTAAACTAGAGTCTGACCCAAGCACTCTGGGATTTGCTTGCAACATTAGCAGGGAAAATTGGGAAATTTTGCTTCAAAAGTACATCCCTTATGTCAAAACTGATACTAATAAAGATGCACCCAATACATTTCGTCCTTTTTACCTTTGATCTTTGGGAACAGGCTGCAGATGAATGACCTCAAGCTTTCCGACTGCCAGAAGAGGTAGCACAGTACTTTGTGATTTAGCATTTTTAAAAATCAGCATGCTTCCCCAATCACTACAGGTTAAAAAAAAAAAAAAAAAAAGCTCTGTACAAGAGATTGTAGGAAATTCTCAAAAGGTACTGAAACCAAGGGACTTTAAAAGCCAGCCTCCATGCAAGTCATACTGAAAGCTAAAACCTAGGACCAGTTAAATCTCTTTAGAATTCAGGCATGAAATATCTAGTAGTACAGTGCTTGCTTCGTACGAGTAATGACTGCTTGGAGAGACATTACAATAATTTTGTTTCCTGAAATTTTCCCCAGTCCATTTTTTAAAACATGTTTTAAATAAGTAATACATTGTTTGTAGAAGTCTACCTTTGAAATTTAGAAACTGAAGCAAATAAAAGTTAAATAAATTGTTCAGAGTCCCATAGAATTTTGTAGCAGAATTTCATTTCCAGGGATGAATTATGCCATGCTCATTAATAATGTAAATTGTAGCAATCTGGGTTGCCATTTAGCTTTTCCTCCTTTTATAAAAAGCAGGAGCTTTTCATATGTGAATAGAGAGAACAGTACAAAAATAATTGTACTTTCTGGAGAAATGCTCAAAATAAATCACATTGCTGCTGAGTCTATGGGGGTTCTATTAAGCTAAACCATGGGGGATGCCACTGAGTAAAAGACCCACTGACAGCATCCTGATAAGTACAGGCATCCTGATATTAAGTCCTCAGGAAAAGACATTTCCTTGCTATTAGCATCCTGAAAGACAAAGATATGTAAGACAAAACTTAAGTGGAAGAAAAGACAAAAAACCTTACATTAGGCATAAGCGGATTTTAAAATGTAGGATTCCTATTATTCAAGCACAGATAAAGGTAGTACATATCTAACAAGTAGTTGACCAAAACCAGGTGGATGAAAGATAAAAATTATTAGCATCTATGTGAAAGTTCATACACTTTGTTACTACATTTGAAAATACCTATAAATAAATAAATAAATAAAAAGATTCTCCCAAGAGTTCCAATCTTATATTTTTCTCACCACTATTTATCACAATGGAAGTGATGATGCTTAGCCCTCATAAATATTTTTTTCTAAAAATATGTGAGCTGATTGTGGAAGATACATATATATTCCTTAGACACAGCTCCTCTTTGAATAAATACATGCTTTGTTTATTGGACATGTGCACACATCCTTTATTCGTGTTCAGCTCTGAATAAATTCCCACTTATTTGTTACCAAATCTAACACTCCCTCTTATTTCAACCAGCTGTGAGAGAGACTACTACTCAGAGAATGTACTCAGGGTGCTCTAAGCAATCAACAAAATACAGGATAAAACTACAGCAGATCTCTGCTCTAACTCCAGAAGAGACACTTTAAAAATAAATAAATATGTTTATTAGGACAAAATGCAAGATGCTAAGGACAGGAGATCATTCTTCTGAAACGTTGTTTTTCAAGACACGTGAGGAACGTTGTTGGGGCTTTTGGGTGTTTTTTGGTTTTGCCAGAGGTATTGTATGCAATCTCTTCCTGGATTTGCTCAGGGCAGTGCAGCATGCTCTTAGTTGGGACTGATGAGGAAACCACATTGAAAGACAACAGCAGGGATTAAAATTTCTCCAGCTGCTATGGCATGACATGCCTCTGTGTGCTACACATTATCCAAAAGGATGTGTATTACCTTGCTCCGGAGGAAGAGAAAAGGGAATATAAATGTCCATAATATATTTTAAAGAGACAAAACAAAACTAAAAGCTAGTGGGTGATCGTCCCTATATGAAACCTATAATAGAATAGAGCCTGCCATTGGGCAGGTACTCAGTTACAAGTGACTGAGTCATGAAAGATACACTTGCTCCCAAATTCTTTATTGTTTAAAATGTATTTGAAAATCCCACAGTACTGTCTTTGCCTGTGACTCTAAAGATTTTGCCAGTGTGGCACTGTCAGGCACCATGCAAAATCTTTTTGTCTAACAATTATTTAATGTTGACATCAATTAATTCAAAGTGAATTAGAGATGAACATCACAGAGCTGATACATACTTAAAACAGCCACAAAACCACCGTAGTTAGAAGAAAAAGAAAAATCAATTAGTGATACAAACCCTCAAGACTTAAGGGCATCATCAACTATTAGCAGATGAGCTTTGGATCAAACTTTCCCTTTGAGCAAGTACTGAAGATGCCTGCAGCCCTCCAGCTGTTGGCAACAATAGCATACCAGACAGGATGAGCTGCTGTTCTGATCCAGTGAGGCAATGGATTATGCTGGTTAAGGTGAGATAGCTTTTGTCTTTTTTAACACTTCACACAGCAGTCATGCAGGGCCCATATCTCAGTGCTGATGGCAATAGTGCCATTGCTAGAAATTTAAAGCAGGACAGACAGCATATCATTCCTTCAGGGAATCCCAAAGCCTGCATAAACATTTTACATGCTTTTTTTTTTTTTTTTTTTTTTTTTTTTTTTTTTTTTAAGAATAGAACAGTGTCTAGTATGAAATTCTGCCACTTCTAGAGTTGGAGTCAGCTAATCTAAATTAGCACATGCTTTCATACACAAAGTAAAAAATAAACATATCGTTTTAGAACTACGGGGGGAATTTCAGGTAGGCAAAATCTTATTACTCAAAATGGAATAAAGCCAGTAAAGCCAAGTAATGCGCTTACTCTTGTGCAACGTGCTGTACGATTTTCTTTTAACAGTTAGACTTGCTCTGGACCTTCATTTTTTATTTAATCTGAAAGATGGACAATGTGCTCATTTGTGTAGAATCAGTTATAATGGATATAATGAAAATGTACATAGGTCTTGTATAACTGGATTTAACAGCTAGAATCTGAAGTTCAGATTTGGGCGGCATTAGTCCACAAAGACACCTTTGTATAGTGTTGAAACTTTTTGGCAGAGACTGGAGACAAGTGGCAATAAAAATTTAAGTGTTGAGACTGTCTTCTAAAACACTTCACACACTTCATAAATAATACTCTGTATTTTTAGAATATTAATAAAACTGTCCTGCTTCTGCCCCTCCGGTTTTAGGATCCATCATGTCTCTTTAAAGCTGTGACCTTGAAAAGGGGAAGAAGGCAGAAAGTGAAGCCAGTAACAGGGCTTACATCCTGAAGAAACAAAACCAGAAAATGGTCCAATACCCCACACCCCAACAGTTCAAAGCCTATCTGTCTAATATCTAAGCAGGACTAATTTATGTGTGTGTGTGTGCTTAATGCCAGCAAAATGACATTGGTAATTACGTATGACTTCCATGTTGCACAAAGGTATAGGTGGCCCATTGAACTGGGAGCCAAGTTCAGTGAATTCTTCATGTGTGATGGCAAGCATTTGGCAGCTTAGCACTGTTGATCATTGCAATGGTTAGCGGTGGTGCTCTGTACCAAGAGCTGACATTACTGGCTCACTAGCTTTTAATCCCTGCCTCATGCCTTTGGGGTAATTCTGCTGTGAAACAGCCAGCTTCATTTGCCTGCCACTCAAAGGCAGCAAAGAAAATCACAGTGTACAATTAGCAAGGAAAAATAGAGCAGCAGCGGGCATGGGCACACCAACCTCTTGTAGAGGTAGCTCTTTGGCTTTCTGATTAAGGCTCACTGAAACAAGAAGAGAAGGAAATCTTTTGTGGGAGTATTTATATCCCACACGCTAGCATCATGAAAAAGTGAGAAAAATAAATCAGCAACTTTTCTTTTCTTATTTCCCCCCAGTTTCTAGGATCTTTTTAATACATGGAGCAGCACAAAGTCATACCCCAGACATCTCACATTACACCTAAATCTGGCTTGCTCCTCACCACTCTTCATCTGTTCAGGTTCCAGAACAAATAAAATCCTCTTACATTTGTTCACAAAAGAAAATTTGTTCACCCCCGTCATTTGGTAAAGAGATTACAATCAGTGTGATTCCTGGCTATCTCTGCAAAACTATTTTTTTTTTTTAAAAAAAAAAAAGTACTTTTAATATGCATATATGACCAAAAAAATAATAATCTCTAGTTGTGGGTGTCAGTAACCACAATAGCTTTACTGTTGTAGAACCACTTACAGACCCCATGATATAATATGTCAGGAGCTCCCATTTTCAGTGTCAAATCTTGAGCTGACAGCATATGATGAGTTTGTGGTTTTATTCGTTCCCATTCATACCTCTTTCTCAGCAGATGGCAAAGACCAGGCATGGGCAATGGGCAGAAATGTCTTCACAGCATACTGCACCATCTGCAGGCATCCAGATTCATCAGGAGACTGCCATGGGTCTTTAGTTCCACAAAAGTTAAGATAACGGAGGTAGAGGGTGAGACTGAGGGCACCGTTTTGCTGTAGATGGGGCTAATGTGGACAGGGGCAGGAGAGCAGGTGAGTGGTCCCAGCTCCTGTAGCAAAGGTGCAGAAGAACACTTGGGCTTACCCAGCTGGTGCTTCATCTCCCCTAAAGCTCCAGAAACTGGAGTGAGCTCCCTCAGACCCAAACTGAGTGAGTATACTCAGCTTAATAAAGGCCACTAACCTGCTTTACGTATCAACAGAAAGTAATTTTTGTTCCATTTTGCTGTTTTACTCTCCTTATTTTTCAAGTACAGACCCCAGATTGTTGAAATTGATGGTGACCAACATACAGCATATGCACAGTCCTGAACTTACAGGCATTTTAGAAGTTCATCTTTTTCATCTTGGAATTGAACAGAGCCTGTAGGCTGGAAGACCCAGCTCTTGCTCTATGGTTAGAATCATCTCTTTTCTTATCAGACTCCATAAATACAAAACTATCTGATAACTAACTGTATCAAGTAATCTATCTTAGCAAAGCAAACCCGTACATTGATATGTTATAAAACCAAATATATAGGCAAATGTAAAAATATATATATATGTTTTTTGAAAGGAATTCAATATATGTGTATTTGAAGATTTGTATCAATAGAGCAAGTATCCTCTAGCTGTAGCAATTCAACTCATACGTACATTGTCATAATTTAAATTTAGTTAGTAAAAATAAATTACTTTTCTTTACAAACAAAAGTAATACTTCAGAGAATGTATTGTTGGGATAAGGGGCATTGTTAATATAGTTCCATCAGAGAGCTGTAGCCAAAGCCAGAAAGCACAGATTTGGACCAGAACTCTCCTTATGTTCAGAGCTGCTCAGAGGCAGAGTATTTTATTCATGTCTCTGTGGAAATTGTTCCTGTAAGCACAAAATCTACTCTTTGACTAGCTTCTAGCACTTCAAAGCCTGGGTTCATGCCACAGGACGAAATAGCTATTGAGTGAGAGAGGGAGCAAAAGATTTCTGAAGCCACCTTGCCAACATGACTCAAAACAACTATGAAGGGACCATCTATAAAGCTTAAGTTAGTTTAAGTTCTCTTCATACAGATTTTTTTACCTTTCTCCTAAACCTACCCAAACCCATCAATTAGTGCTTTAAAGTTTTCTCGAGGTCCCTTCCAACCCCTACAATTCAGTGATTCTGAAAGTTGTTGGCATCACCAACTGGACTGAAACCCCCAATGCACCTACTGCAGGGCAGTGATTTTTTCACCTCTTTGCTTACTGTGATCTATGAATTCTTTGTATTTCTCTTGAATATTAATTGCAATAACAGGAAAATGATTGTGCTGCAGACCCAGTGAGTGGCTAGACAGTAGAGAAAATATTTTCACAGTGAATAAATTATATGCAGGACATGGGTATGCATGAGTTTATTTCAGGTGATCAAGAAATTAGCTGTTGTTTCAATTCCTGAAAGGAACGTTCAAAGCTGCCATCATAAACAATTTTTTTTTCTTTTTCTGCAAAGTAAACAGGTATATGTAGAGGAGATTTCTGCTAGTTACCTTAGCATCTACATTCAAAGCATGGGCAAAGCATCTGATAAATGAAACAAAGAACACCCTTTAGCCAAAATCAGGTTGTATTTATTAGTGTTCAGATATCATTTAAATGAAGATACAGAAAACAAACATCAGATAACAAAATTAAAAATAAAAATAAAATAAAATATAAAATAAAATATAAAGGACAAGGAGAACAGAAAGGGAGAAAACAAACCATGCATGTGATTCTGTTTAAACACTTGCAAAATAAACTATAACTACATCCTAGATATATATATGATAAAGAAAGGAGGAAAAAAACAGTTTGATGAGCCAAATTCTGGCTTGTTTACTTTTATATATCATAAATGTTTTTTTTTGCGTTTATCTACAGAACTTAAAGCTACTGTAAATAAATAGTTTTTTAAAAAATCTTTTGCTTGATCTGGAAGCAGGCATTTCCCAATCACACACCAAGAAACCTGGGATTTTGTCCACATTCTCTCTATGCCCTCTGTTAGCCACTTGTCCTTCACTTGATTGGCAGTTTTCAGCATCAAAATATGTGCAAACTATTTCTTCCACTAGAAATATTATCAATGCATTACAGTCATTTAAAAAGCAAGAAGAAATATGGAAATAGGAATCTTAATAATTCTGTTCTCTGACGGTGTCTCAATGTAAGAAGTACTTGGTTTCACAGGGAAAAAAAAAAAAAAAAAACTGTATTCCAGACATAGTCAGTAGATGTTATGCTCAATATGAGGAAATTATAAAGCAAATAAACTTGGAAATAAAAACCTCAGATCTTTTAGGTAGTTTAAAATTATGTGGTGATGCTGGGTTTGGTGTTATTCTTGATATTTCTTTCCAACAAATCACAACTTCCTCATGCATTATTTACTTTCAAAACTTCTATCTCAAAGCCATCAGGAACTGCATTATCAACTAAGCTGTACCAGTGCTACCAAAACCACTGTCCTCTATATTGTTGACAATAAAAACTGAGGTGACAAAAATTCAGTGTAGTATAGAACCTGCTAAAATTTCTTGCTTACCAAATTATTACAAAAGAATCACCAAATGACAACTACCCCTTTAATATTATTTTAATTTGGAAAGGTTTTGATTTAAGCAAGGAAAAAACTATTTTAATAACAATAAATGCTGATATTATAGAAAAAGATACAAATCACAACCACTCTAAACCTGTTTTCCTTTTCTAAAGGCTATGAGAAAAAACAATACCTGTGTGAACTCACTAGATTATTGCTAAAGCTTTTTTCAAACGTTCAAGTGATAAAGTGGGTCTTTGGCCAGCCGATGAGAATGAATAATGGTATGGTTAAAATGAGAAAATTGTACAGAGGCCAAAGTGGTGGTAAATGGAATCTTCACTTAGCTGTACATAGATTATATTGTAGTAGACAAAAGAAATAAAGCTGATGGTATGCATTTGTATCTGGTAGTGATAGCTTTATAATTCAATATGTGCAACCACCAAAGAGGAACAAAAGCATGCCAGACTTGGTAATAACTGTGGATGCTATAACTAAAGAAACATTGCAGAAAGCAGTAGTATCAATCTAAAGTAGCTTATCAGATCACGGTAAAAGTAAAGGCTGTTAGGAAAAAGAGACAGCTATTGAGCTCTGAAAAGACAAGCTTTTGGGAAGAGCAGTTAAGTATTTCAGTGCATCAAATTATGGTGTTGACCTCTTTCTTGAAACAGAAACTTGTCTAGGAATCAGTGGACTAGAAATCAGAAGATCTGAACACTCTTTTCAGCCTAAATACAAGAAACTGAGCACATCATGTAAATCTCAGAGACCTACTCTGTCTCCAGTATAGGATAATCATTTCCTGTCCCATGGGACTGTGTAGAGTGTAAAGGGGAAGGAGGAGGACCAGAGGGAAGAAAAAAAAAAAAAAAAAAAAAAAAAAAAAAAAAAAAAAAAAAAAAAAAGAGAGAGAGCAAAACACAGATGGACAGAAGGAAGATTTGAAACAACTGTGAAAAGTTCTGAACCTGCTGTTCTAATTCTCTGAGCAGGACTTTGCCAAGCCCTGAACAGCACCCCCCCTCCCCCCCCCCCCCCCCCCCATGCACACACAAACACCTTAGAAGGTATGGAAAACAAAAAGGCCAGCCTAACACTGTTCTGGCCACAATCATAGGAATTCTGCGTAAAATCTATCCCCACACATGCCCCACATCTCAGTCAGCTCTAGGTGAGACGACCACACGCAATCAAACCCAGTGAGCAGCATAATGCAAATTTTATAACACCCTTTCCCTCCTTTTTTCTCAGTTTCTGTGGCCAGAACAAGTCTCCTTCTTGGAGGGAGACTACTAGCCAAGACTATTTCTGCACTTATTTTATAAATAATATAAAACTATTTATATGCCAGAAATGGAGGTTTGTCCAAAATGATGTAAAGAGCTCTGTGCTAGCTACACTAAAACAGTGTCTAAAAGGCTTGGACCTACCAAGAAATGTGTGTCTTACATGCTCTTTTATAATGGCCAGTGAATCCATGGGAACAGAAGGAAAGATGAAGTATAAAAACTTGCGTCCTGAGAGAATGAACAAGGGAAATGTACCATGAAAAGCATGGATAATAAAAATACATTTGGGATCAAAACTGACCCCTTTTGAATAATATATAAACATATTTAGCTAGAACTGTTATTTAAATAGGGAGATCCTTATCATTTGTGGAGAAAACAACACCAGCAAACTCAGTGAAATTTCAGACCATTATACTCCGTTTTTTTATGTTTTGTTTGTTTGTTTGTTTGTATTATCATATAAATGTTTTAGAACAATTAACTGGTGGTATCCTATTGTTTTGAAAAAGTATATTCTTAACTCTGACACCAAGCCTATTCATAGTGAGAAAGCATTTAAAACATAGAGTTCTTATTGTTTAATTGGGACAAATAGTGCCATGCAAATCATAAGCAATATGAGAAGAGCAAATAGGAGTTGACTATTTTGTGTAAGACAAGAACTAAGGAGCAGTCAGCAAAACCACTGGATGCCAGATTTGAAGCTAACGGAAGGAAGTACTTCTCAATGTAATGTGTAATTATGCTGTGGAATTCATTGCCACAGGACACTGTAGATGCCAAAACTATAAATACATGGCAGATAGGTCCATCAGGGGCTATTAACGCACCAGATGCAACCTCCAGTTCAGGAAGTCCCAAAACTTCTGACAGCCAGAAGCTGGGAGGGTATACCAGGGGAAGGGTCATTTTATTCTTGTACTGCTTCTCATAATCTTTCTTTAAACATTGATCTAGTGACCCTTGTGAAAGGCAGGACAGAGGCCTAGAAGAGCTGGAGGTCTGCTTATATATGGTTGGCTTTATATTCTTGTAATGTAGAAACACACACCAGAATGCAGCCTAGCTGATCACAGGTTAATGAAAAACTAGTAAGGAGCTTGGCTCAGTGTGGCTTGGAATGCATCATTTCAAAAAAGAAAAGGGTGTAATGACAGATCTATAAATTCAAGCATATAGAAAGACTACTCAGTCCTTCAGAATCATGGCAGGTTTAACTGAGGGAGATCAGATTAGTAGCTCAAAGAAACCCATTTAAGTTTATGGAATAAGCAGCTGGTAGAAGTCCTACCACCCAGTTAAAATCAATCCAAGTGGAAAATTGAAGCATTTTTGGCAAGCAGACTATCAACTGACGTACTGGATGGCTGCACAACTTTGGTTTGAGATCAGGAGATAACACTGTTTGATGTTTTTATCATAAGCATATAGTGTAGAAAAACATCAGGTCAGGTCAGCACATAGTCAAGCTTTCTTAATTATGTTCTGAAAGAATTATGAATTTTGGAGTTTTCAAAATTCAGACTAAAGAGATATTCTTTAAAGTATACCCAATATCTAGCACCACTCTTATTACCATATGTTTTCTTTATACTATACTAGTGCAGTGCTCCACACAGGTACACAATACATCACCTTTAATGCGTTAATAATGCTCACTTTAAAACTAAGCTAGCAATGAGAGCACTGCATGAATAAGTGAACCCTGTAGCTAATACCATGTGTGATGACAACAGCAATCTGTATACTAGCTGGCATGAAATTAAGGTAGAGGAGTATGACCATGAATAGAATAGAAAAGAACAGAACAGAATGTCATGGATTACTCTGTCCCAGGTACAGAACCTAGCGTTGATCTTTGTTGAACTTCATGCTATTCGTAATTGCCCAGTGTTCCAACCAACTAGGTCCTTCAGCAAGACCTCTTGTTTCCAGAAAGTCAACAGCACCTCCCAGTTCAGCATCATCAGCAATCTTGCTTAGGATGGGTTCAACTCCTGCATCCAGATCATTGATAAAAGTGTTGAACAAAACCAGCCCTGGGGAGCAAAGCTAGTGAACAGCCACCAGCCAGATGTAGCTCTATTTGCTATAACCCTTTGAGCCCTACTGTTCAGTCAGTTCCTCACCCAGTGTAGCATGTTCATCTCACAATTGGACAATTTGTCCAGAAAGATACTGGGAGGGACAGCATAAAAGGTCTCAGTAAAATCCAGAATGATTACATCTACTGCCATCCCTTCATCCCAATAAGCAGATGACCTTATGGTAGAAGGATATCAAATTAATAAGGCAGGACTTTCCCTGATAAAAGCTTTGTTCTTTAAATACCTTTCAATAACACTCAGGATAACATTCTCCATAACTTTTCCAGGTATGAAGATAAGACTAACACAGTAGTCTACAATATAAAACACATGATCAATGAAATAAAAAATGCTTATTTGGAAAATAAGACATGAAAATGCAGCTCAGAGGCAGTATTTAAACTTGTATTACAAATTATGGATTATATTACAGATATTTCAAACAAGCATGAATTGTTTGTTCAAGCTCTGTAATTTTAGTCTCTGTTATTTCAGGAATGTCCCAGATGCATAGGTATAAAATAAAGGTAAAACTTAACTTTTTTGGTGGTATAATAGAAACCCTCAGCTTTACCTGGGTGAATGTGATGCAAATGACTCTGTAACTTGTGAACTGTCTGCCTGCCCCTAGGTAAATTTATGTCTAATGGTTGGTACATTAATTTGAATGTCAATAAAGTCCACCTGCTGTCTTACAACCTAACCCACTTGCTAAAGGGAAGGCAAATTTTTTGTGTGTATAATGTGTGGGTACACTAGTGAGTCCATGCTTCACTAGCGTGGGAAAGCTTAAAGTGTCACTGTTCACATTTTCATACCCAAATCATGGACAGTCCAAGTGTTTTAAGAAGAATGAAGAACAGTCCTTTGTGGAAGTCCCCCCATCTGTTTTAATATGCTAGAACAGAAATAGGTCTAAATAGAGAAAAGTTACAGTTTGTGTACATGTAGAATAAGCAGAAGAGATCTTTAAGGTGACCACTACTTTCCTGCCACCAATAGAAGCTGCTTCCTAGAGAGAACTCAATTCCCAATTGACTGCATGTAGATTAGTTTTATACGGGACAATTGCCTCTATAAGAAAAGCTGTGTGACAGTTAAATCCCGCTTTTGAGGTGTTTTGGCGGATGCTCTCACAAATTAAATTATTGTGGTGTACAAACATCACCTGAAGTTTCACTGCCAAATCTGTTAATACACAAATGATGATGGGAAGATTAAGTGCCTATACACAGGCAGGGAATCCATTTTAGAAGCAGAATCATAATGTATCACCATAAAAGTTCAAAAACTTTCCACCTCCCTGAGGCAGATGGTAAACATCATATTTTGGTAGTTCTGGCTACAGTCAGGCACTTGGATATGAATAAGAGGCAGAGATGACACTGGCTTAGTCTGTAGAAACTGGCTTAGTTTGTAAGAACCTAGAGCCAAGAGCCACAAGTCTGTTTACAATTGTACAGGTTATGGGATGAAAGATTAATATCTACAAAAACAGTAATTAACTTTCATATCCATTAAACATGCTTTATTTTCAGGAAGGGAATGAAAAGAAATATATTTGTCCTTTTTGAAACCTGAGATTCCAACTCAGCATTTTCAAAATTTCCAGGTTTCTAATTTACAGAAATCTCACACTCATGGGACTGGTGAGCCCTGTAGTGTGGTTATACTGGAGCAGAATTACTTAGAGTGGAAAAATGAATGTGTAACACTAAATTCATTTTAAAAATTATTGCAGGACTTTTTTACAAGTGTTCTCTCAAGAATTCTCCAGAAGAAGGTTCTTTTGATAGGAAGAAGTATTTCACACAATTCAGAAGCATACGAGGCTTTCAATAACTTTCACAATTCTATCCCAAGCTGCTTTGGAGGACAGGACTACTGCAGACAATCTAACTTTAGTGTCTAGTAATTAGTTCAGCATCTCCACACTGAGTAGACATAGCTCTTTTGTATTTTATATTTTTGATCATATTGATGAGCTATGTTTCCAAGTAAGTGCAATACTAGTTCTTCAGCAGACACACTGATGGCCGTTCCAGTTTCAGAACAGGGACCTCTGACACAAATAGTTCATGGTTTCCAAGGAAGCTTACTGCTTATACTCCAAATATCTGGGAAGTGTGGAGTTGCAAAACTCTGATAGAAAAAATAATAATAATAATAATTTCACTTCAAACACTTATATAACTCAGTCTAAGACTTTAATGTCTATATCTTAAATAAATGTCAAGAGCAAAATACTGATTCCGCTCTTAACAAAACCACATGCAAACCACATCCACTACATCCAAAGGGCCAGATCCATGCTAAAAGCAGCAATATTCAGAAAGAATGGTCTCAGAAAAACTTATTTAATCTTCATTCTAATCTGGTTTTCTCACAATTGTTCTTCTTGTGTCATATATTTGCCTCTCACTTTTCTTTGTCTGGCTTCCAATTTTTATGCCTCCTATGCTGTCTTTTTCTCCTTCACTTTTTCTCAAGTAGTATTCACCAACTTCTCATAACCCCAGCATACACTGTCTTTTTCATTTCCACATCAACACAAATTATTTTCTGCATCCATCTCTAAGTGACCTACCTTTATAAGGACAGTTCTACTTTGAACACTGGAGTGAGGAGCAAGTCAGAAAGCAGACTTTTCTCTCTGCTTCTATCTTATCTGCACTTTTCTTCTTGTTGCTGTCTTTTTACTTATTTACTTTTTTATTTATAAATAAATAAAATAAAATAATAAATAAAATATTTAATTTATTTATAAATTAAATAAATAAAATAAATAAATTTAATTTTATTTATTTATTAATAAAATTAATAAATAAAATATTTATTTATAAATAAATAAATAAATTTACTTTTTTATTTATAAATAAGGATATAAATATATAAATAGAGAAAATACAGAAAGAGAAGTTTTGAAAATTTACAAAGAATCAAATTCTTGGTTTGCAACTCCTTAGTACTGGGGACTGCAGATAAAGATGATAAGTGCCTGCAACTAGCAATTTCTGCGTGTACTACATCTATAGAAGCAGAGTGGTTTGCATTTAATTAAAATATCTTAGATCCAAGTCAGCAAGGTTAATTATGTGAGCATTCACTGTAATGTGAATGGCAAGAAAGCCATGATGTATGCTTAACAGCCAAGAGTAATGATATGTCAAATTAATGCAGAAGCAGATATTACTCGCTGTAAATCCATTTTAAGGGATCAAAAATATTTTCCCCATTAATCTCCATATTGTAACCTAATGTAAAGGACTGTTTTTAAGAACAGTGACTGTGAATGGGTATGGTTGCTATATCTGGATACCTGTTTCCTGCTCAGTTGTAACATTGTATTTTCTAAGCTGAGTACTTTTTAATACATCTTTCTTTATATAAGGTCCCAGAATCAAGATTCTTAGAGACTTGTCTTCAACTCAAACTACAGCTGTGCAACAAAATGCATAGAAAAATGCTAAAATAGAAAAAAAAAAAAAGGAAAAAAAAAAAAAAAACTTCCCTTGCACAGATGTTCATGTTCTTTGCACAGATTTGTTTGCTTGAAAAGCATCAGGGGTTATATTGTTAGTTTTTTAGAAGATCTAAATCCCATCTTTCTAGAACTCCTCCAGAAACCAAATTATCTGCCAGAACCAGAGTTAGTAAAAGCATCTCATCTTTTAATTTTAGTGAAGTTTTTATCTCAAATGTTGTACTGCTTAAGAGGGTGTGCCTGGGGTGTGGAGAAATGTTGGAAAGTTGCTAGGCGAATTGTTGATGATTTCTAATGCCAGTTCTCATATCCAACACTCCCACAATTTGCCTTCTCTGCTTAATATGAATCTTATCTCCCTGGACTCTGCTGATTGGACTGAAATGTTAGAAATTTAGATAAGTTCACATTACAGATCTTCCATTCTCCTGCCTGGATTCATTATCAATAATGGGCTCCTGAATTTCATTAATGTAAGCATTTCACGGTTCTCATTTTCCAGGCATCTTATAGTGAGTCTTTAAGTACTGCACAGGGGTTTCCGGAGAGTCTTTTTTTTCTTTTATTTTTATAAAACTAGAAAAAGTTTTTTAGGTTGGATCCATTCCAGTTACACTTCTGAAATGGTTTCACAGGCACGGGAACTCTTTCCCTAGCAGCCATCCCAGCCCCAGAGCAGAGCTGCTGACAGCGCACGTACCCAAGTGCTAACCGCTGACATACAAGCCTCCCCTGCCCCAGTCTGAGCATGGATATCACCAGTGGTCTCCCACCTCCCTGACAAACACTGCAGCCAGAATACAGCATTTTCCCTTTAGTTGTTGGACCTCTTCTGTTTGTTAAATATATTTCGTTATTAATTCAGAGTGGGTAGAGGCAGCAAGGGAGAGTAACTGAATTTTATGGCCCAGAATCAGAGCATTCAACTGGGATGTGGGAGACCAATGTTCAAACTGCATGGATTAAAGTAGGTTTTCCCACACTATGGATGGAGGAGCTCAGTGACTGTGCCAATAACTATAACATACTTTCTAATTTATTTTGTAATGTCAAGAGTATACAGTGCTTGCTATTTTTTCTTTTGCCAGTTTGGCTGGTCATGTCTTTTTCTTTTAATTTATGGGTTTCAGAGACAATTTTCTGCTGTTAATTTTAAAGTCTTGCCCATGCCTAAGTTAACATCAGACAACTTTGGACAGGCTACAGATGTTTAGAGATGCCAACCAGTTCACCTACCAAGCAATGTCTGAGCAATACCAGACCTTCAGCCAGCCCTTGTTGTTATGCCACTGCGACTGCTGTTGGGTCTACTTAAGACAGATGGAGGGAGTTTACATTTGCGTATTTGTTCTACATTTTAAACTAAATGAAATGTATGAAGATTACCCATGAATTTAAAAAATAAATAAATAAATACTGTGAAGAGTGGGTAAGCTGAGAAATTCGGCAACACCAAAATGTAATGTACTTCCTGAGCCATTATTTTTACTCTTTTAAACCCACCAGTGTGCAATGTTTACTTACAAGAAACTATTTGTTTTGGTAGCTTCAGTGTTATCTAACAAAAAATGGCCTTACATTGCTGCCAACCTTTCTTTACATTACTTCTCCAGACATATTCTCTCTTATCCACGTTTCAGATCATCTTCTCCACTTTTGTCTCCCCTCACCTCTTTCTTCTCAAAAGGGTCTTAATGCTTCTGGTCAGAGGGCTTTTACACACAGCAGTTAGAGCTCACAGGAAGAAGATTCACAGAAAACTATTTCCCAGTGTGTTACTTTTATAAAGCAGCTCAGCAGATGCTGCTCTTATTTAGCCCTTTTTCACACAGTGTGTTCTGAACCACTCTTTAAGAGGCACCATGCTGCATGAACTTGCTACATGTTTACACCAGAACCCCAGCAGACTGTGCTGTGACTAGGACCTAGTGAAGGATGACTAGATTTACCAGTCGCAGGCCAAATTTTAGTAAACATCCCTAGGTAGTTTCAGATATTGAGTTCTCTCTGTCCTACAGGAAAGGATGACAGATTCTCAGGCCTCTTTAAATCAGTCAACAGATGGGTAATCACCTAACTGTAGCAACCAAAGACCAAAGAGAAGTCTATTCACACCTATCATCAAATTCAGATGAATTTACTTTTTACCCATGGTGTATAGATTCATAATGAATTTAGTAGCACAGTCTTGTGAAATTTATTGAGTTAACAGAAAGGAGCTCATGCATTCTTTTGACTTCTCAGCTCACATCAGCCTATTCTCTAGGAAACATAGGAACTGCCATGCTGAATTAGTCTAATGGTCCATGGAGTTCATGGACCAGCATCCTCTTTAGGATGGGTTTCTGTGTTAGAAACTTCAAAAACAGTGAAATAGTGAAGAACTGTGGAATAACATGCCATCAGGAATGTTTCTCCCATCCAGCATCTGATTTATTTTATGTTATGAGAGCTGATATCTGTTTCCAATATGTTAAACGGAACAGTGATCATCACTGATAACCCAGAACATTTGTTCTAAATTCCTAACTTAGGCAAGAAGTTTTTAGATACTGCAGACACATTACCCAAATACATCCTAGGTTCTGAGCTTTGTTCTCCAAAGTATTTCACAGACTATAGCCTGCACAACACCACTACAAACCGAGCTATATTTCTCCATGTAATATCACAAAACACAAACAAAACAACAGAGATTTGAAGCATCTGAACTGAAATGATTTATTGCTAACTATGTAACAAACTTTCAGAGAATATAAGGCAACTCCAGATTTTATCTATCTTTAGGGAACATCAGCAAATTTGGGTTTTATGTAATTTATTTTTATTGCAATTCACACAATAGGCTTTTTCTTTCTTTCTTTCTTTCTTTCTTTCTTTCTTTCTTTCTTTCTTTCTTTCTTTCTTTCTTTCTTTCTTTTTTCAGTCTTAGCCCCTATGGTATAGTTATGTGGGAATATCTGACTTAATCTATGTATTTTGGTAAGAAGACTCTATCATGCACAGCTACTGCAAAAGGCTTAGAAGTATATACCGTAATAGCTAAAATTATAAGATTTATTAAAGAAAAGAAAATGAATTATTTCTTAAAATCTCATTACATTGTACAGCTTTCAACATGGTTTCATGTAACAGGTGATCTAAGGGTAAAATTGTGAACTACCTTCATTGCCTCAATTCTTTCCTTGGTCTGTCTAAAAATAAAAAAGTAAAATAAAAAAGTTGTCTTATCCTTTAGCTCCTAGAAATGTATGAACATCAAGATAGTTACAATAATTCTCATTCCTGACTGAAGGGAACTTCTTGCTCTGTTACAATAAAAAGAAAATAAGTTACTATTTTATTTTAGCATTCACTTTTTTATGTTTGTCTTGTTTCTCACATCGTATTTCCTACTTCCTTTTTCAATTACACAGTCTTGTTGTATTTAAATAAGGAAAACCTTCCATTCTTCTTCTCGATGAATATATGCTACCAAAAGAAATTTCACTTTTCCCTGTTGTATAAAAGGAACATACTGTACCAATTAAAGAGCTTTCTATGAAGCAATCTAATTATAAAAACACAGGGCCTGATTCAAAGCCTATTTTAGTCCATGGAAAGACTTCTGTTGACTTCTTTGGGCTCAAGTCCATATTCAGCAATGGTTAAACTGAATAAGAAAAGAGCTTATTTCCAGTTAACAAACAATTCATAGGCATGTTGAATGCAAAAATACATATACATTATCTCCACATCTTCCATTAAAGAATACAAATTGACTGCTTTGGGAAATATGGTATTTTATCAGTTCATATGTGAATTCATATTTTCCTTGTATATGGGTCTGCTTTAATATGTCCATCCAATTTATCTGTAGAGCAGTACAGATTTTTACAGAAAACATATGGAATGAGTAAAGTATGTTCTACTGTGAACATCCCACAATGGAGACGTGAAGCCTGTTTTCTGAAACATGAGCATTCTTCAAGTACTTTAAAATTCCTCATCCAATGGCTTTCTATGTCCCGATTTCTATGCAGTTCCTGGTCAAAAAGCCATAGGCTACTCTTTGATGTTAGTGGGCATTTCTACAGCTTTGAAAACCTGTCTCCATCAAGAGGCCTAAATACAAAAATTACTGACTGGATAGACTTTTTTCCTTTCCACCCTAACAAAGGGACAATGGAAGCAATGGGATTTGCTCCTTTCTTGCATTGCCTGTATTCTGAAAGATGCAGCAAGTAAATGGAGCTCCATTCATATGTGGAGCTGGCAGAAGAAGGACTTTCTTTGGTCAGTAATAGAGACTACATCTAGATCCAGCCTCTGTGCCTGAGACAGCTTGCTGTGCAAAGCAAAAGTCTCTGTGCGCAAATCACCCTTCACACATTTCCTTTCTCCACTGTGTGAATTCAACCTGGCTGGGAAACTGCCAGAGCTACTAGCTGAGTAACTCAACAGAGGAGAGTTAGCTTTGAGGCTAGAAACGGGGTCTTTACCTCCAGACTATATAAGTGAAAGGAGCTGGAAATAAACCACAAATCCATCTGAGTTTGCACTGTTATCTCCCTCTGTAGAAAGAATTATACTTGCAGAATTTGGCCATCAACATGAATGGGATGAAAACTAAACTTCCTCTTTGTTGTTGTTGTTTTGTTGCTTTGTTGCTGTTGTTTGGTTTTTTAAGAGATAAGTAGTTGAGTAGTAACTACAGCAGTTAGAGATTGTTGAGGTAAAGCTATCTAGGAAATATGTATATAGATGCTGAATGCCAGCCAGCACAATCTTTAAGGAGAGGTGTGAATTTTCTTATCCTGCAGAACCTTTAGATAAAGCAGCAACTTTGTTTTGGGTATGTGTTCTGTGAGCAAGCAGAGTATGTGCTGTTTCAAAGTGGAGATGAGCTTGAAAGAGACAAATGAATCTAAATTCCTGCTGAATTCAGTGTAATTTCAGAGGATAATTTTGCATTTTGGGCTTATTCTCTCTTAACATACATTTCAATATTTATTCACCAATGCATACATTTAACACAGCTGGCTAAAACTGCCTTTCCACAACTTCAGTTAAGGACATCTCATTTCTGGACATTGTTAACTTTCCATTCACATCAAAGCTAGGCCTGCAGAAAGCAAAATTCCTTCTCAAAGGCACTTTGTATCATAGCACATTTTCACACATTTTCAGCAGCAAAGCATTATCAAGCTGAATAGTTTATATTGTGAATTGTGCATCCACAATCCTTTAGGAAGTAAGAATAACAAAAACAAATTTCCTATGCAAATATTCAAGCCTCATAAGGGTAGGCACTGGCATAACAGACCTTGATCGATATTTTGGGAAATTACATCCATGTATGTAATGGTGTAAATATATTAAATTTTAATTACTTAGGTACAGAAAATTCACTGTAACTCATTAAACGATTTTGTTTTAAAAAAGTAAACACAGAAAAGTCAAAGCATAATACAAATAGTCATGTAATACATAGTATCTGTAGATATTTTTCAGGATTCAGTCAAGTCAGAACACTTCTCTTGACTGATTTTACAGGATTTATTGATATGTGGAAAATTAGTTCTTGTATCATCTAATTTCCCTATATCTTTTATTTGCCAGGACTCCCCCTAACAAATTTAGCTTTTCTCATTCAGAAGAACAACTATGGTAAAGCAGAAAACATATTCTATATTTAATAAGTAACTCCCTTTGAGGCTTCCAAGGCAAGGATGAAACCCTGGTCAAAGGATGTTCTTATTTTTCATGCTTTTCTGTTCTATCAGACTAATCAACCTGCTCTATTTCTCTATAATCAAATCAGTAATCAATTTGATTATGTAAATATGTAGAGTTTAAAAGAGAAAAAATAAGGTTACTGATGTAACTCCTTTTACTATAAATCTTTACGCCCAATCCATCACTCAGTTGTTCACCCATCACATTGTGTACTTGCCCAGCTGTATGCTGGTTATTTTGTCCAGAAGGATACTGTGAGAGACAGTATAAAAAGCTTTGCTAAAACCAAAAAGATCACATTGACTGGCTTTCATTGGTCAACAAGATGGGTAGTCTTGTGGTAAAAGGGTAACGCTTTGTTCTTCAATATGAAAAACTCTGGAGATATTAAGCCCTATAACCATGTCACCCATGGAGATGACATTCTCTGCTCACAAAAAGCAAAAGAAAATAACATAAAAAGTATACCTGGTGGGGACAATCACTGTGAATACAATTATCTGGTACAGAAATCCAGAAGGGGGTTAATTTCTTTTTTAATCCAGGACTCAATTATAGCATATTCCCAACTTCAGTGTTCTTTTCAGGCCTTCAAATAAATAAATAAATAAATAAATAAGTTTTTCTGCTTTTAATTTACACAAGTTTTTAATTAAACATGAGTCAGCATTTTAGTGTTCATTTTTCTGTGGCTTGCTTTCTATAAGTTTAACCTTTTCAGTTAACATTTCAGTCCTCATCATTGTTTCCGTATAAATATTCTATTATACTCTAAAACAATGAACAGTAGTAATTCATGCACAGCTGTATTATTAAGCAAACATGATTTCTGTATGTTATGGATTATTCAAAGAAGCCCAAGACTTCTGAGTTACAAAAATCCACTGTATCTAAGCAACTTAAAAACTGATTATTTAGAATTATCTTTAAAAAGCAAATCAAAGCATATTACTAGGATAGAAAAGCTTGTCTGCTAGAAAAGACCTGTATACAGTAATGGAGATACAGAGATGAATCATCTACAGTGGTTACTAAAAGCTAGTCAACAGAAGATCAGATGTCTCAAAAAAGGAAGTAGCAAAGTGGATTGTGAGCAATCAGAATTAAATTAATCAGCTAGGCTGTAATGACTGTCATATATATCTAGCCTAAATGTTGTTGATAAATATTCGAGATGCAGTTTCCTTAACCTATGTGCAGCAGGCAGGGAAACCTGCCCATTTCTTTCCTCTCTATTGCTTTCTTTGATTAGTTACTGGATCAAAGGCCTAATGAAAACTTCAAAAAAGCCAAGTGGCGTATTTCTACTGATTTCTGTGGACTTCAAATCAGAACTTCAATAGGCAGAGAGACTGAACTCTTCTATCACTTTTGCCCTTCCCTTAAATAAAAAAAAACAAAAAAAAACCACCCTTTACCTCTGTAGGGTTCAAGTAAAATGACCTTAACATGCATCACATTCATTTGTTGCTGACATTTTAAAGAAGGTAAAGAGCAAGTCAAAAGCTTGCATACAGTCAGCACATAGCAAGCAAAAACAAAACCAAAAACATTAACAATTCCATAAACAAAAAAAAAAAAAAAAAAAAAAAAAAAAACTGAAAATAGTGAATTGCAAGCTGGCATGCAGAATTGAAAATGGGTTATGTTATACACTAGTTTAGTATAAGAACGGAGGCAGGTAGAAAATGAGAGTGATAAATACTCAGTACCAAACAAAAGTAATACCTTCCAATTTTAAGAAACATCTACTTCATAGCATAAAAAGATAATATGAATTAAACACATTGTAATCGGCCACTGAGTTTATCTCTAAGGTCTGTATGGTTTATTTCTTCCCTGTTAAAGCTTTTTCTATGCCTGTTTTCATGATGACATCACATACATTTTCTTTTAATGACTCTGACTTCTTCGCCATTCCCTACTTGACCTAAGACAAGGACTTGAGCTTTTGGTGTCATAAAGCAACTTCCAGGGAAGCCAGTTACTAGGAAAATGTAGGAAAATCCTTGTAGGTATTTGACAAGCCTATGTGCCACTGCTTTCAAAAGCTATAGGAAGCCAGTAACAAAGGCCAACTCTTACAAAAATAAACCCAGCTAACACATGCATATATGAACGCTGTATTGTGCATTTACCTTTCATTTTACATGGATGAAACATTATTCTTGACCTTGACTCCATTTAGTGCAATGAGGTTGAGACAGTCTTGTGTGTGTTCAGAGGACTGACACACTATTGTGTTATGGAAACAGAGTGGGAGGGGAAGAAACTAATCCAAGTATCCCCTCTGGTTTGCTTCAAGTCCTGTCTCTGAGGAGCTGCTGTCTGAATTCCTCGGACCTGGAGATGTTCCAGAGCAGTCAGACTGTGCATTCCCCGAGACAAGACTGCAAATTTTGCTGAGCTTTTTTAGCACTTTTTATTCTTTTCTGCTCAATTAAATGGGAAAGAAAGCCCATGGCTGTATCACGTGCTCATACCCTTTTTAAGCAGAGAAAAACACATGGGTCTCAGTCAATGCCCACTTGCCAATGCAGCTAACCCTTTCTCTTCTTCATTTCTTCACCAGTTCTTAAGATGTTTTGGAAGTCTATATGGAAATAATCTACCAGTCAAGTTCAGCACTATTGAACAATGGAAAGCTCATTTTTATCATGTTTCTTTTTAGCAGGCTCTGTATTTGATTCAAACAACATGAGAGGATCAAGAAAACACACACCAGAATCTGTATACCAAATGTATTCAAGAGATACGTGCTAGCAGACAAGTACACGCAGTTGTTACAACTGAAGGAAGGGATGCCATCCAAAGAGACCTGGATAAGCTTGAGATGCAGGCCCATGCAAACTTAATGAGGTTCAACAAGTTCAAGTGCAAGGTGCTGCATCTAGTGCTGCATCTGAGGCATGAGCACAGACTGGGAGAAGAAATCACTGAGAGCAGCCCTGCAGAGAAGCACTTCTAGTGGGTTCTAGTGGACAAAAAGCTCAACATCAGCCAGCAACATGTGATTGCAGCCCAGAAGGCCAATTGCATCCTGGGCAGCATCACCAGAGGAATGGCCAGCAGGGCAAGGGAGGTGATTGTGCGCCTCTGCTCTGCCCTTGTGAGGCCCCACTTGGAGTCCTGCATGCAGGTGTGGGGCCCCCAGCACAAGAAGGATGTGGGGCTGTTAGGGCAAGTCCAGAGGAAGACCACAAAGATGAACAGAGGGCTGAAGCACATCTCCTATGAAGACAGGTTGAGAGAACTAGGGTTGTTCAACCTGAAGAAAAGGCTCATTACAGCTTTACACTATTTAAAGGGGGCTTATAAAACAGATGGAGAGCAACTTTTTGCCTGGACAGATAATGACAGGACAAGGGGGAATGGTTTTAAACTAAAAGAAGGGAGATTTAGGTTAGAGGTTAGAAGGAAATTCTTCACTCAGAGAGTGGTGAGGCACTGGAACAGGTTGCCCAGAGAAGCTGTGGATGCCCCATCCCTGGAGGTGTTCAAGACCAGGTTGGATGAGCCACCTGATCTAGTGGGTGGCATCCCTGCCCATAGCAGGGGGTTGGAACTAAGTGATCATTATGGTCCCTTCCAACTCAAGCCTATGGGTCTATGGTATGGGTCTCTGGTACATTCAAGCACCAGTTCATCTGAATTATCCATTCTTATTTCCTATTTGACAATATGTTCATACGGCTTCTTGTATACAACCAAAATAAGGCTATGCTAAATCTAGAAACCTTTAGTCTGAAGAGATATTTAAAAACAGAGGAGCTCTAGCTAAAGCAGAAGAAAGCTGAAATGTTAGCAATGTTGAATCATACAGACCACAGAAGTCATTTCTACTCCTCTTTTAAAAGGTGGCTCTTTATATTTTGACAAAACTCCAAGTTTACAGAGCTACTGGCTGACTACACAGGCTTCTTTACCTCTTCAATATGATATGATATACCTACCAAAGCTTTGTCTAGAAGCAAGCTGGGCAAACAAATGAGCCCTCTAGCTATTAGATTCTTAAAACCACATTTTTTCAAGTGCTGGCACACTGTCTAAGACAGGCTTCTACAAATCTCTTCTTGTCTGATTCAAAAAATAAACTGGCTGGCTGGTGAAGAGAAGACACTAGCAAGTGAAATATTATAGAAGGTAGGAATACAATGCCAACATACATTCTTAGCAATTCTTCTAAGAGTAAATGCATGATACCTTGCTGAACCTGTGAAACAAACTTTAAACAAAATTAAGTTCTCTGGATCAGAATTTGACTAATAGCATTTTCAACAGAAGAGAAACATTGCTATAGTTATTGCTTGTTTTTCTTTAACTTCTAGCTATGTGATGATCTTCCAAATCATGTATTAGCTAAGTCTGTGTCCTGAGGTAAAAAGTGACACTTTCCAACTCATCTCCATATATTGCAGCAAGTTCTTGAAGATTCTGTAACTTAAAATTCTGGTATCATTTAAAAATACTGAGCTTGTAAAGTCTGATCATGCAGGGCAGACTGCTTGTAAACCATACAATGAATCTATTTGTATTCCACCTTAGCTGCAAAAACATTTGCAAATAATAGTAAACAGTAAGAAAGTCAGCTGTGGATTCAGTGCATGTAAAAATATTTTGCTGTCTCATCTCAAATCTTGGTAAAGGAATAATAATGTGATATGAATTTTTATTTTATTTGGTCGCATAAAAAACAAGTGTGGGCTTTGCAAAAAAGGTTCAAGACTCACAAGCAATAATTCAACTGTTTAACATTCCAATCTTGAACTCTCCTAAGATTTCTGTAAAAATTTACCAGAAGTACTGTCTTTAGTAAGTACATGCAGAACCATTTGCTGTATTTTCAAAAAACTAAAAGAGAATGAAAGGAAGGCCTGTCCCTTGCCCACCCCTGGGGGTACTCCAGCTCTGTTCAGGCCCAAGCCTCTATGTCAGCCCCCAGGGCCATCAGTGCCTGCCCAAAAAATGCCACAGCAGGGCTGGGCTCCAGCTCCCCACATCCTGGTTCTACCCCACCAGGCCTCTGCCTCAGCCTGTCCCCATCCCCAGGGAAGGGCTGGGTCTGCCCCCTACACCCTCTGCCCTGATGCTGGTGGGATGGTGGGACAGGGCCTGGCTGCCAGGGCCTGCTATGGGAGGCCTGGGGAAGACCCCAACACTCCCGGCTGCCAAGGAACCCCTGGCCTACGCAGTGCCTGGATGCTCTAACAGATATTTACTTTTCATCAGATTCAATCTTTGCTTTCTATCTTCTCTATGAAATCTAGTTAAACTATTAAGAATATGTAAAATATGTGCATGCACAGCATACGGCCGGCCACTGGTCTTAGCATCAATGTAGGAACCTTCATTCAGGATAGACACTTTTTGCTACATATTCAGAGCGTTACAGTGCTTCTCTGAAACTATTAAATACTGAACATGGTTTTACACTGAAAATACTAAAGTACAGTGGAGCTGCAAGAAACTACCTCAGGGCTGTAGCACAGGGACATTCGTGTCATGTCTTGATGCTTTTCCCTTTTCTGATCACCTGTGCCAATTTTACCTCACCTATCCAAAAAAATGATTACTTGATTAATGTGTGAGGGCATATTACCCATGATTTTATTTTATCTCTGCTAGTCTCCTGGTTCATATTGTATCACAGACAGCAATCAAACTTCCCCTTACTTGAACTATTTTACATCTCCTTAAACTATTAAGATACACCACACAGAATGGTTTCTAGCAGCTACCTAAAACTGATCCTGGTATTGTCATGAAGCAGTAGACACAGGAGAGCTGGCCAGTTGCAAACTTTTCTCTGTCTTGACATTTCAGCCTAGCAAGAAGATGGTCCACTCTGCTTTCTTAATATCCCAGGGCAGTTGACAACAGGTGGGGCTAACAAAAAACACATATCTCTGTTGTGCCTCTATTGGCTGAAACTTCCTCCCCTTCCATTAAATGCCAATGTGATTTCATTTTCTTTAAATGGACCAGTCATCCACTCAATTTCTGCAATTAAAACAAAAACTTCCATGCTTGCTAATGTTCTCAAGAGTGCATGCCTTATCCTTGACAAACTCTGTAGGTATCAACAGATTTACTCCTGTTTTGCAATATGCGTGAATCCAAAGAACTCTCTTAAATTGTGTTCACTATCCTATTATTTCCTATTTAATGCTTTAATGCCACAACAGTAGCCCAGTTAACACTGTTTTCTATTTCTAATGGGAGTATTGTTATTTCAGGTAGAAATGTATGTTAAGTTTAGCAGACATATTTAGCTCTAATAGAGTTGTTTTGTTCATAGACCAGAAAGAGTTTTTTTTTTTTTTTTTTTTTTTTTTTTAAAAAAAAAAGACATTGTTATCCCAATTATTGAAGTCAGGAAGCTAATACATCTGGAAATAAAGGGACTTTTCCAGTGTCACAGAGCCGACAGCAAAGCCAGCTTTCTAGTGGTCTGCTCATTCAGCCTTCTGGCCTCCCCGGGAGGGTTCCCCAGTTTCTGTAGAGGATTTTCCAGACAGAAATATTAGCACTGTACAAATGACCTGCATACCAGTGTGGGTACAGTCTGACCATATCATGCTTGTGACAAACATACTTCTAATATTTACCAGCTTAAGCACTGTGAATGTGGCAGACTTCCAGTCATTTCACAGATACTGCTACCGCTACTGCTACTGCTTTCTGCTTCTGCTCAGTCTGCAAGACATCCACCAACCCTTAGCAGTTTCCCAAAGTCCTCTTTTTCCCCTCAGACAAGACTTCTGAGGGGCATGGGGAAGAGAACAAATTACAGATATTCAGACGTGGTAGCCCTAAATTCATGGTGTGTGTTTCACTTTAGTTTTATTTCTTATTTTTGTCGGGAGAGAATGGCTTTGACCAACTTTGACCCTGTAATTATACTTCCCAGGTATACTCTGTCTCCAGAAATATTTGACCCAGAGATTTATAAAGTTATGTTAAAAATATATGTAGTGTCCTTCATGTCTCCAGAATACATATGGTTCAAGGGACAATGGAAAAATGTAGTTTCCCTGAATAACCAAGTCTTTGATCACAGCATATTCACCAAACTTAAAGCTAGAAAAAATGCCTAATTATTTCCCAAAGGAGTAATACTGAACCAATGTGTGTTGATACATGAAATTTCTCTGAGCAAGTTTGGCCAAGATACAATACAAGAAATTGATTAGATAACATAGCCAAATCAGTTTATTGCTATCGGTATTTTATAATCTTTTTGTATTATTTGAAGAAAGAGAAGGGATTTCCAGGAGCACACAAGAGGAAAGATCATTCATATTATTTATGAATTCTAGGCTCCTACAGCCCTTGAGATGTAAAACAATTCCACCTTTGGGTAAAAGGTTATTTACAAGGGCAGTTTGTTTAAATATATCAATTTTTGAAGGTGTTCAGATGAAGATTTACTGTTGCTTGCTTGATGGTTTGAATAATTCATTCTTTTCAAGACAGGCATACACTCATTTCAGAGAGGAAATACCTCCAAAACCACATGTATTGACTTGGGGACCAGCATTCACTAGGCAACATCAGATATGTCATTCACATTAGGGAATAACAGGAGCTTTAAGGAACATGCTGAAATATTAATAATAATAATAATAATTTAAAAAAACATATTCCCCTCTTCTGGTAATAAAACAAAAACAAACAAACAAACAAAATATTTCTGGAAAAAAAAATAAACCCCAAATAAATAGATAAACAAACTATTTCCCATTAGAGCCAAGAATCAAAATGATATTTTGGCTGCAGGGGTGAGCAAACAGTGCACCAAGAACAACTGGAAATAAACAACTGCATCCTGCCCTACCCAGTGAATGGAGCTCTCCTGCACAGGGGCTGGTTAAGAGGCCAAGCAGTGTACCCTGCCCTTGGAGAAATGCAGCCAACTGGTTTGGGGACACAGCCAGATCCACATAACTGCTTGTGGTATTTGGCTGCAAGCTCTGAAGGGCTGCACAATGCTTCATTCTTAATTTTGCAAGTGGAGCACTCTTCTGCATTGCTCCCTGAGGTGCCTGCCTGTGACTGCTCATTCTAGGTAGATGTCATTATAGACACTCTAAGGTATTCTATCTATCAGTTTATAAAAAATAAAAAATATTCAGACTTTTCAGTACAACAGGTTACTCTCTGATTTATAGTGAAAGTGAAATGAAATGAGATCTGTGCGCTAAATGAAATGAAGCAAGGAATTTTGGGGTACTCATGATAGGTGATGGCAAATTCATATTTTACTGAAGTTCAAGGATCCAGAAAATATACTTCCTTAAGAGAGGAAATAAATAGCCCACTGATGTAAAAGGCACCGCAACACAAACAATAAGGGTATTAGATTCACAAGCAGGGTCATATTATATATGTGAGATGATATAACAGACACTGAAGAACTGTTTTCTGCTGTGCCGGAGTCCCATTCACTCTGCAGAGCTGGGGTTAGCAGCTGCTTTGCACACTCACGTGCAGCAACAAGGACACCAAAGAACTTCTGACATCTTTCAGTATTATCTTAACGGAATCTTTTGCCATACAGGATGTAGAGCATTCTCTAACAAAAAAATATTTAAATTAATACAAAGTAGATATTTATTTTATTACATTTTGGAGGAGACAGGGAAGGAGGGAAATTTTCAGATGTAAATCTCCAATTGGTGCCCTCGACCTTATTTTCATATCTTCACTCTTTTCTCTTTCTGAGCACACAAAATCACTTGAAACCCACCCGTCAGAAATAAGTTGATGGCAAGCTTCAGAAACAATATACTTTTCTAAAGCAAAGCAATCTTACAGCTCACAAATTCAGTTACTGTTCTTCAGTGAAACAGCCAGAAGGATCCGCAATTCCAATAAATTGTAGCAGACATGCCATAAAAATCCCTTATGTACTTAACAGCCAATACACTGCATATATTAGAAGTGACTTTATCAGTGCTAAAGCCAAGCATCAAAACACAAATGTTAGCTATAACAAATGAAGGTATTACTGTGAAAGCAGTTATGACATCACAGTGACTATGTGTTAATCATTCAAGTGTATTCAGCTCAATAGTAATATTTTTTGGCCACACTCTAAGCAATTGAATACCTCCAAAAGTAGCCTTTGTACCCGTAGAATGTCTGAAACTCATGGGAGAGGCAGAGAAACTCTGGTCTTGTAAGCTTTTAATCATGGGAACAGTCTAATATGTTTTTATAGCAATATTCATACAAGTAATATTATAGCATATTAATATTTGCAAGGCAAAGATTAAAAGCACTTGTGCTGTGGTGGCAGTTAATTAGTGCAAACTGTATGAAGCCAACCAGAAATGAGTACCTCCAGGAAACTAACAAAAAGTAGTACCCTGATTGATGTTAATTGGCAGGGCTGATAACAAGCCTCCACAGACAGATGAACACAAGCCCACAGTACTCCTAGTCAGGATCAGAAGAGCATTGAAAAAGTTTAAACCTTTTTTTTAAACACACAAAGTACTTTAAATGTTACAGAAATCTAGAGAATTTATTAATGAACCATATTAATACACACATTCACTTTTCTCAACCCAAACTATTGATCATTGTTTGTTGGCAACTGCTTTTGAATAAAAAGATCCATCTTCCTCTAGGAATGTGTCCTCAGTCATCTTTAATCCTTTGTTCCCGTTATATTTTAATTATTATTATTTTTTTCAGTGTCTGTAAACAAACCAAGAACATAGATGTATTGTGGTGCATACCACACAGACATATGCTAACATAAAGTATTGTCCTTACAGTACTCAGCTTATGTACAAATAAAAAATTAGATACATATGTCCATTACACAAATGCCCTTATGCACCAACATAGACACAGTCATAAGAAGAGGGACATATTTTACAAAGCAACCAGGAGGGAACATGCCAAGTTAATATCTCAGAACATATGTGAGCTGATGTAGTTTCAAAATAGCTGTAATATTTTCCATTGTATTTGTCAAAAAAATGTTCTTATGATTGTACCTAGGGCTTGAATACAAATAAGGAGATCAGCTTTCACACACTGCCAGATAACTTTGAGATCAGTTCAGCTCTTGCCATAAAAGCAGCAAAAGCTGTTCCAATATCAATAATATTTTCCTGTTTTAATAATCATTATATTTGCTCACACAAGCTTTGATTTTACCTTTCATGAATCTGGTACAATAAGCTGTACATTTATATGAAAATGAATAGTCAAGGGAAAAGGTTATTTCCTTTGGCTCAGGCCTCACTCTTGCTGGGCTGGGCAGGACTGTTCTTGACCCAGTTTTATAGGTTTCACAGTTGGCTGACCCATTCATTGTCAACTGATACGGATGTTAGCTCAAAATTGTCCTAGCAACCATGCAAGCACACAAGATCTGAAGGAACTCCAGCATTTAAGCATTTAATTTGAGATCTCCCATTCAGTGTGAGTTAGCTGGTATGGAGTAAGTAACAAGTTGCTTTTGCAAAAAGGTCACTAGCTCAGTGGGCTACTGACCCTTACTGGGTCAAAGAGTTTATAGGTTTTATTCTGGTAATTCTTGTAAAAGCTTCTTAATCATATTGTATTATCTGAGCTACTTTTATTAGTCAACTTTTATTAATTATTTAATTGATTACATATATTTTTTGTCCTGTTTCTTATTTTATATGTTCTTGACTATCATCCTGCTCTTCCATCAGAGCAGTTTAGACAGAGCTAAATTTCAATTTGTGACTGGTTTATTTTTCATTAAAAAAAAAAAAAAAAAAAAGGCAATTTTACCAAAGCCAGCAACAATGTTACAGAAACCATTGAGTGCAGTGGGCAAATCAGACAATCAGACCAAAGTGTTGGTGTCAAGCCTTAATTCTTGCCAAATATCAGGAGTGCAGTTAATTGCTTTGTTATTTATATGCTTTACTTACTAATATGTTGTACATTGCTATCCCCTCTAAAGGAGCAAGCAAATACAATCAATTCTAACAAAAACAAATCAGGTGAACAGAGGTAAGTAGTGCCCCAGGGTTGTATGTACAAGAAGCAAGCATACCTACCACAGCTTCTTCCAAAAAATCCAAGTAGCATTGGCAGAGCTGAATTTTGCCACACAAGAGAAGACAAACTATCTATCCCCATCCAAAGAAAAAGGTAAAATAGGTAACTGCTGTTCATGGCTCAGCCTAGTTACTACTTTCAGCTGTCAGATTTTTGTTTGTTTGTTTGTATTTGGTTGGTTGTTTCTTTTGTTTGTTTGCTTGGTTGGTTGGTTGGTTGGTTGTGTGTGTGTGTGTGTGTGTGTGTGTGTGAGTGTGTAGATCAGAGTTGGCTTTGTATTTTGCTTTCCAACAGTCTAGGTAAAATTTGAACTTACCTTAAAATCACAAAAAGAGATTTTACCAGTATTTCATGAATTGAGCTCAGAGAGCTGATTATCTTAATGGACCAGCAAAAATACATGGAGTAAACAAGAAGTTGAGGAGGCTGTTTTAAGTGTTCATTTGCATACTTGGAGATACAGCACAGATCAGAGTCGGTCTGGAGACCAAATTGCCCTCACAGATGTCTCCCCAATATCAGATACAAAATTTGGCCTTTGAGTTGCCACCTGTAATACATTATTCAGCTACTCAAGTGGCAACCTAATCTCAATCCTATCTACAAAACGCAACAAAAGAAAGCAAGAAGGAGGAGTTCAAACAAACTTATGCACCCCTATAGTAATAACAAAACTTCTCCATCAGCCTTATTTCCCCTGCAGGCTGTGATGGTGCATTCCAGGCTGAGTTAAATCTCGCGGAACAAAGATTCAAGCACTACCTGGACAGTTTCCTGCAAACTTTAATTTCTCTTGTTCTTCACAGAAATGGGAATTAAATTAAATATAGGTGAAAAAAAAAAAAAAAAGTATTTCTTGTATTTGTTTACAATTTTAAGTGTGAATTGAAAAAGTGATTTAATACATTTTTGCTGTGTGATAGCTAAACACATCTGGCAATCCACCTAGCATTCTATGGACAAATTATAGTTTTTCCTTAGTTTAAGTATGTGTGACACTATATACAGTTTGGTACTCATAGATTTGGAGGAAAACTCATATATAAAAATCCTTGTAACACCAACTACTCTGAAAAGTTGTATTTACCTTTACCATGGTATTCCTGTTATTTCCTATATTTAGAAGGAGAAATCTCAAACCTAGCATAGAAAATCTAACTATGATAGGTCTTAGAGAGTCCAATTTTAAATGGCATTCACAGCACTCATTCTTTCTTTTTTAAAGTCTGTTACTGTGCTCTATAGCACCTGCCAATTTCATTATTTATCTTGCAAGATTGCCTACCCATGTCAGACATCAAGCAAGGTGCTGCTCTGTCAGACACTGCTCTAACACAGAGCAAATAGATGGTTCCTATCCTCAATCTTACTATTCAAGTAGCTGGAATGAGAATAATACAGATTACTATAACAAGCAGTGTCTGATGTATATGGGTCACCTGTCCACTGAAGCTAATGAGACCATATATTGAAACCCATAACAAGAAAATTCTCTTGCTGTTTTCAAATAGAGTATCTGAGTCAGCATTTGCCATCAAACCAGCAAAACTTGCAGTTAATGGTTTCCAGTTTGTGACTGACAAGTTGGATCCTTTCACTCCACATCTGTTGAGTTAAATGCTCTGGCAAGGATATCATTTTCACCTGTGGGGACCAGTTGTTTATTGGCAATGGTGTGCTTGGCCAGTATGTAATATATGAAACAAAATTTTGCATTGAGGAGGCTGGAATCAAAACAGACAGATCTAAAAAGATTGTATCCACTGGGAAGTCCAGGGATTACTTGTTTAAATTGTTACATTCTTGAAGAAATCAAAGTTGCATTTCACTGTGGATGATAAATACTACACAGTAACTGATGACACAATTTTGCTGAAGCTTTAATAAATGCTGAATGTGGTAATGTGTGTTTATAACATAAAATTAAACAAAACTGTTTTCTAGATTATAAAGGTTTGCATAACACACTTTAAGATTAATCACATGCTGGTATTCGAAATTACTTTTAAGTAGACCTCCACCCATCAAGTCCATGCATGGTGACACACTTTAAAGGATGCGTTCTTTGTTCTTGTATTCTTAACATGTCTGTTTTTGTTGTGGTTTAACCCTGGTAGCAGCTATGCACCACACAGCAGTTTGCTCTTCCCTCCCATTGAAATGGGTAAGAGAATCAGAAAGGTAAAAGAGAAAACTCGCCTTATAAAAAAGATGGAGATAAAATTTTTGCTTGGGCAGATAATAACAGGACAAGAGGGAAAGGTTTTAAAATGAAAGGGCAGATTTAGGTTAGATGTTAGGAGGAAATTCTTCACTCATAGGGTGGTGAGGCACTGGAACAGGTTGCCCAGAGCAGTTCTGGATGCTCCATTCCTGGAGTTTTGTTTTATTTCCTTTCTTAAATCTGCTCTTCCAGAGGCCCAACCAGCCTCACTCACTCTCTCAGCTCTTGCCAGAGGTGGGTCCCTTTTGGAGCCGGCTGGAGCTGGGTCTGACCTGACAAGGGGCAGCTGCTGGGCTTGGCTCACAGAGGCCACCCCTGCAACCAAAACCTTGCCATGTGAACCTAATACAGTCATACTCAAAAACATTTCTGGAAAAAGTAAGAACACTGGTGTTCCTTTTGCTGGGGTACCACGTTTTCATACTTTGAATAAGAGGGGCATTTCAAATTGCAAGTGCTATTAAATTAGTCTGTGAATGTTCAGCATTCTTATTATTCCTCACATTTTGTTGCTCTTTGATATTTGAGTATATGAGTAGCATTCAGGTCTCAGTGCATTCTTCTCCCAAGTGTGTATGAAGTCCACAGCACGAGTAGACAAAGACCCCCAAAACTTTATATGAATAACCTGAGCATCTACTGGTATCCATGACATCTGACAGTGCTTTTCTGTGCAAGATGGTCCTCCCTTTTCAAAAAGTTGCCTGTTTTGGGTAGAGATTGTATTCTGTTGTCAGAAATAATCCTTTTGGCTTTCCACCCGTGCTGAAAATAATAGAGAAGAAACTAAAGTTGTAGGTGGGAATTGTGACATTGGTGAATAGCCAGAAATACTGCAGAAACAAACAATACAGGACCAATTAGTCCTCTTATGTCAACAGTAATTTTATCCCATGCTGAATGTGGTTAGAGGGACAACTTGCAGTCAGAGTGAGCAAATTCTTACTGTTCCATTGTGGGATTTAGAAGTAACACATTTTTTAGAATAATTTTAATTTCAGTATTGATAATTCCTAATTAAAACTAAGCACAGAGATACCCTCGGAGGAAGTTTGCATGTGGCTGCAAAACACATATGAGTACAAGTCAGAAGAAACTTGTTTTATCTAAGGTCTAAGTGAAAAACAAGCAACACAATTAGGACAAGCACAGAAAGAAGACAGAATCACTTAAGGAGGTCTCTGCCTTTTCCTTTGTGAGCCAAACAGCACCAGCATCACCACATCTTACAGACAGGAATAGCTTTATGTTAGAGTTATGAGGGAAAACTATCGTGTTGTTTTCTTAAATCTGATGTATCCATCAGGTTGCTGAATCTTGGAATTCTCTGTCTACTTTCTCTAAATCTACAGGTGAATCACAGATCTCCCCACTGGCCTCCAGAAAATACATATTCTTTATCCTCCTTTTCACCTCTGTTTTATCTACTAGCCCCTTAGTAACACCATTCTAAGAGGTTAATGTATTCATTACTCTGATGAAAAAATGACCAGGTAATGTAACTACAAAAGAATACAAACTACACTCAAGTCTACAAGTCTAAGACATTCACCTCCAAAATTTGGTGCTGTCCAAAATTGGCTAGAACATGACTATTCTGACCATGTTTTTAAATCAAAATTATTGAATTATATTCAGAAGACTGTATTCTGTCATCTTCTACTATAGAAATTTTCATGTAGAAGTCATAGATTAAGAAAGAAGCAAATAAGGTTGTGACTCTTTTATTGAGCTATTTGAGATGTTTCTATCAATGTTAGACTTTCAACTGTTTCATCAATGTTAAAAATGTTAAAAATGTTAAACTGTAGTTTGTAGATATTTCGTTAGATAAATCTTACTTCTTATATCAACTGTTTGGACTTTTCTGATTACTGCATTTTTATAAGCTGAGACCCCTGCTTATTGTGTGTACAACACATGAAATTCAACTTGTAAAAACGTTGTGGCAGAAGAATAGAAAATGTTCAAAATACTACAGAGATTTTATGTGATATTGCTTAGCAAATGCACATTTGTTTTCAAATAGCTAAAAAAAAAAAAAAGTTTCAGAAGAATGTAAGAATGGAATTTGAGTTGGAACGGCCATGGAAAAGTGAACTAGAATGATAAAATAACGGTTTCACCAGAAGTGTTCAGTTTTTAGACTGTTAGTTATGATCTAATTTCTTCCATCAGCAGCAACACTCAAATTGCAGTATGCAAAATAAAGAGTCAGGAAGAACTGAAAGCTGATTTTCCATCTATGGAGAATTCATTTTCAAATAAAGGATTTGAAGAGAAACTGAAAGTCATATAATCCAGTTAAGAATGAGATTTTAAATAGGCAAGTGGCATGACTTTTTTTTTTTTTTTTTTTTAATCCCTCATTTTGATAGTAAGAGTTCAGAGGAGAGTTCAGGTTATGGTTTTCCATTACTAAATCAAATCCATCATAGCCCCATGCAAATACATATTTTCCCTAGTAAATGACAAGTGTTTTAAGTCTATGAAGGTGCTGACTGGTTTCTGTGTCATCCTGAGACTTTCACTAATAATTTATCTCCTTGCAGACTAATAAATACATAAATAAATCATATTGTTATGAAATTCTTGAGTCTCAAAATTAAAATGTTTGCCCTTTTATGATGACAGGGAAACACTTCATATAGTATTTTGTACAGAAGTATTGAAATGTTTGCTAGTTGTAACTAGCCAAGACAACAGGAAATACAAGAATTGTAGCTAGCATTTCCATGTGGAATAATACTTTGAGGTTTTTGCTTAACGTAAGCTTTGTATATGAAAGATTAATATCATCTACCTCATCTTCCATATATATCAGTAGAACACAGGTAAAATAATATTGTGCAAACTGTACACACAACTTCACCTCCTCCAAACTCAGGAGCAATGAATCCCAACAAAGAGAAAGTTGGGTAGAAACACCAGCATGGATGAACAAGAAGATCCTGGCCAGACTCAAACAGGAAAAGGAGGACAACAGAGACTGGAAGCAAGGACAGATAGCCTGGGATGGAAACAGAGACATTGCCTAAGCAGCCAGGGATCAGGTTAGGAAAGCCAAAGCCCTGTTAAAATTAAATTTGGCCAGGGACATCAAGGGCAACAAGAAAGGCTTCTGTAGCTACATCGGTGATAAAAGGAAGACTGGGGAAACTGTGGGCCCTCTCTGGAAGGAAATGGGAGAGCTGTTTACTTGGGATATGGAGCAGGCTGAGGTATTCAATGACTTTTTTGACAGTCTTCAGCAGCGAGAGCTCTAGCCACATAGCCAAGGCCGCAGAAGGCAGGGACTGGAAGAATGATAAACTGTCCATTGTAGGAGAAGATCAGGTTCAAGACCAGCTAAGGAACCTAAAGGTGCACAGGGCCATAGGACCTGATAAGATTCATCCACGGGTCCTGAGGCAGATGTAGTTGCTAAGCCACTCTTCCTCATATTTAAGAAGCTGTGGCTTTCTGGTGAAGATCCCGGTGACTGGAAGAGGGGAAACATAACCCCCATTTTTAAAAAGGGAAACAAGGAAGACCCAGACCAGTCAGACAGCTCTATCCAGTACACATTATTAGGAGCAGCAAATTAAAACAGGAGGTAGTTAGCTCAAGAAAAAATAAGGTTCCGGTTTTGTTTGTTTGTTTGTTTTTAATCCAGAAATGTTCATAGAAGCTGTGAAACTCCTAACCTGGGATTTAGTGGAAAGTCAAATTCACCTAGATTTAATACTACCTGTAAAATTTGAGAAGGGCAGGGGGAAAGGGGGAAAACAACTCCTTAGACTCTAGAAGTCCCTGAATCTGTAATTGCTTGAATTTGCAATTATTTTCTAAGTCACCCCTACATGTCACCAGAAGAGATGAGATTGGTTCTATCAGACAACACTCCTAAATTGCGTTTAGTTTTTTAGCGAACTATTTATTTGCTTTTCCTGGTGTTTTATCATCTTAAGATGGTTGTTAAAACTTCCTGCTTTCCAGAACACGGTCATCTGCTCAGCCACATTGCCTGGGTCTGGCAACAATATTACAAGCTGCTTTTGCTGTTATAACTTATTTTTCTAACTTCAGAGTTCTTCTTTTGCTCCTGTTTTTCCTCTATCTTCTTTGAATGTCTCTTTTTCAGGATTTGCTTCTCTTTGGGAATCAAATTAGCACTCTGACTGCATCCAAGAGGGTGGATGCTGGTGTACCATTCCCCTGTATGATTCTGCTGGCAACAAGGTTTTTGCAGTTCTGCTCCAGGGACTCTGCCTGCATTAAGTCACTACTGGAGACACTGGAGACTACATTAGCAATCATGTCATTACAAGTGAGATATTCAGATCACCAAGAAAGAGTTAATTAGTACTCCATTAGCTAGCATTAGCTAGTATTTCCCATGTTCATAAGCTCTCCCTGTTGACAACCCTTGGTGTTGACAGGGTTGACTCCAGCACATCATTCTTCTTTATAGATGGGCTTCTTTTGCTCTTGGCTTGAAGTGTCTGTGCTTATTTTCTCTAAAGATATTCATAGTTGCAGTAGGTTTTCCCCATTAGAAATAGGCATCACCCTATCCCTTACCAAACTAAACTCTTAAATACAGAAAGATACAGAAAGAAACCTGAGGTAAGCCACATGATTTCAGGAGACAACAAATGGAAATAAATAAATAAATAAATAAATAAATAAAGGCAGGTATAAGACTCAGAGGATCAAAAACTGAAAAAACAGGGAACTAGGGAACTAGAGGAGGATGAAGCGATGAAGGGCTGCTGCCTAACAGTATTTGCTGCTGAGTAGGCACACTCACAAAGCACAGCAAGCCAATGGAGAGCAGTAGAGGAACAGAAAGACAGTGGCTGGAAGCAGGTTCCTTCTTCTGTCCCCATCAGAATAACTCATTTGGCTTGCAAAATGCTTCTGGGAATAAGCTGAATAAATGGGTTTAATGGGCCACATGTGGCCCATCAGCCACAACTTGAATACTGACACAAAGCCTTTCCTCCCACACATATTAGCCCTCAGGAAGATACACCATGTAGAATATTCACTGTAAAAATTAAAGGTGAGACCAAGCATTAAACATCTATTATTAATTTCTATGGATTAAAGAATTCATTAGAAAAAGCAAGTGAATTTGACAAGAAGAAAGGACAGTTGTTGAACTCCTATAGAAATAAGTTCCCAATTAAGGGCCAAGAACATAACATAACTTACAGTTGTTTGGATCAATACTTCTTTTCTCATAGCCACTTGAAGTCTAGATCCACCAAACACCAGTTAATATAACAGTCAATAACAGACAAGTTAAGGAGAAGCCAGTCAAACGTCAGATTTTTTTCACATTCAAATGCTGGTGCATTTTAATGGTTGAGGTATAAGAACCATACCTAAACAAGCAATTAACTGATTCATCAACAACATGAAACAAGCAACAAAAAACATGCAGGTATCTGGAGAGTAAAGGCCAATTCCTATTTCTGTTTTGAGCCAAAGGAAAACCGCTGTCAGTTTAAATGGGAGAAGAATTCAGCCATTGGCCAAAACACCATTCATTTAAAAATCCCAGTTTCCTCGTGTTGTACACAGCAATTTTAGTTGCAGACCCACCTCAGGTAAACTTAATTAAGTCAGTCCTATGTTCCGTGCTTCCAACTAAGAACTCTTTGTCATTTTACAGTGATTAAAATTATTGTGGCCCAGACTAGCTGATATCACACATCTAAACTCTTTCCTCTTGTTTTCCTAATTTCCTCATTCAGACTTTCATTTTTGCACTAGCTGGCTTAAAATTTCATTTTATTGGAGTGCACACTTCTGTGAATATTTAACACAAAACACATGTTCACTTCTTAGACCTCTGAGAACTGTGAAATCAACCAGGAATTTTAACAGCATTCTATTCACTTCACTATGAAGTCTTTGTATCTAATAACTCATATCAAAATGAAAGGTTTTTATGAATGGATATTTTCCTCAGCCTACCAGCCTATGGTATTAGGATGTCTCACACCCCAGAAAATTGTTTTTCCTCTTATATGCCTATAAACTCACTCATCAACAGGCCTGACATCAGGAACTGAAAGAATTTCTAGAACTTCTTTCACAACTGGTTAATGGCACAACACAAAACCATGTTATTCTCTTGAACTGAAATACCATGTTATTCCCAGCTGTACAAAAGAAACTGCCATTTGAAGGAAAAAAAAAAAAAAAAAAAAAAAAAAAAAAAAAAAGTCATCAGAAGCTTTAAAGGAACAAATTTTAAGTGTCTTCAGGAATATTAGGTCCATATAAATGTCTTAAAAGTAAATGCTTTCAAAGGCACTGTTCAAGCAGTAGGCAAAACAGTTTCCATTTATAAAATGGTTCCTATTTATGGGAAGGAAGGGAGTGCCCACTCCAGCTAACATGCCAGGGGCTGTTGTTATGCTGCCATTAAAACTTACGCTCAACTCATAAACAGACTCATTTCAGTTTAAATGAAAAGGGAATAAGTCATAAAAATATAAAGAATGTGTAAAAGGATGAGACATCTTGTAAAAAGGTTAATTGCACTAGCTTCTGGTTTTCACAAACAATAGGGCTGTTTAACAGAGGCAAAACTTTCAGCTATAATGACTACAACTCAGGCAATTTATGAATTAGTTACATGAATCCTTTCACTGCCCAAGTCTTTTTCTTTTTCTTTAAAAAAGCATATTGCTGAGAGGATCATGGGAAATCCCACATATCCATCCACTTTCTAGGTTGAATACAAGTACTAACAGAAGACAAAACATTACATACAGCTTTCAGAAATTGTCCCAGCATACTTTTGGCAAGATTTTAGGTTTGTCTAGCAATAACTTGCTAGACAGAATTCTAATTCCTTCAGTAGTTAATGAGAACCAAGGACTTCTAGGACAGGTGTATTTGGCAATAGCATTTACTTCTTCTGTGAGAGCAAACCCATCTTCTGATCAATAAGCATAAACAGATTAAAGTAAGCTATATGGCAATGACAGAGTATTAATGATTGACAGTATTGTCAGGTACTCCTCCACCTGTGTGACCCCTATAAATGATAGTGATAATACAGAAAACGTGTGCCATAGTTCTTTCAAACATCATGATGGTGAAAGATTATTTTTCCTTCTAGCCTTGCTTCTAGATTGCTAGAGGAATCTCATTGAAGACACGTACTTTTTAAAGCATCTAGTTTCTTTCTCTCACCTAACGCCCCTTCTTTTTGCCTCTTTATTAGAACTGGAGCAATTACAACAAAATAATGTTTACTGAAAACAACTCTAAAGAAAATAAGCAAATTTTACAATATTATTTTAAACCTCCTCTGATCTCTGAACACCACTCAGTATCATTTTTGGAAAGAGGATAATGTGCACTAGGAGTGTTCCTTGGGTGTTAGAAATTAGGAGCTGAGTTCAATCAGAGATCTGGGTACTTCCCCAGGTAAGTACTTCGAATGAATCAATGTGAATAAATAGAAAAATAAAGAGAACCCTCTTTTAATACTTTTTTTTTTTTTTCATTCAGAGGAAAGACCGGCAGTTGAAGCAACAACAAAGGCTGCTCTTCAACATGTTAAATGTTAGTTTCGGGTCTTGCAGTGAAACATGTTATTGACACTTGGCACAATAAACATAAAAGCCAACTGCACCAAAAGGCTTAAAATATCTTTCCTGACATAGAAGCAAAGTTGAGATCTATTCTAAGCAGTAGTAAATCCATTAACTGTAACAGTATAATCAATTAAATTAGTATTTGTCATAGATCTGAATGTAGCATTATAAACCCACATTGACAACAGAAAGAGTGCTTATTCCAATTCTACAGTACGGCAGGGACAACTACAAGATGATAACCTCAGCTTCTGTAAAATGCAACTTTGTTGACTGCTAAAAGCTGAAATCAGAGCCAAATTATAAACCAATTTGATTTATGAACTTCAATGCCAAATGAATGCCATTCATTGGCACAGTGTCTGCTTTGAAGTGTAAGAAAGCCAATTCTCTTCTCCAGGAAATGTGTAATTTTAAGATCACATGACAAAAACTGGGAGCACTCATAATAAAATAGTCAATAAACCTGAAGGTGAAGCATGATGCAATCTGGAGCTAGGTCCCCAACACAACAAAGTATATCATCATCCTGGCCCACACTATACAGATTCCCACTCTGCAATCGGAAACATAGTTTTAGGCCCACATTGCTTCCATGATATGCCATCAAGTTAGAAATTTCGTCATCTTAAACCAGGCTGTAATTCCCTGCAGCATTCCAGTGTAGACTAGTAAGCGTATCAAGAGCCTGTATTTTCTCATGTCTTTGCAAGACTGAAAGTTGCCATCCCCATAGGTTTGACAGCCACTTCAGTACAGGATTCTTCTGGATTATCAATTTATCTTCAGCTGGTTTTGATATAGAAGCTACCTCCACTAATCATTTTCTCACATTAAGACCAGAAAGCTGCTTTAACAGCTCAGATCACTAATCTGTTTTTAGAAGTGTTCTTTGGCAAATGTTTCCTTAATTAGACTGGTACAACAATATCAACTTTAGCAAAGTTGCACAAATATAAATGAGAACAAAACTTGGACATACAAATCCAAATCAACAATTAGCTGGTCCTAGATGAAAGGCTCTGAATAGGCTTTAGTGATCTCAGCTCTCATGCTAATTCATTGAAATATGCAGAACTAAAACATAACACAATCTCTGGAAAATATATCAAAGAGGTATTTAACAAGCTTAATTATATGAAACAGTCAAATAACATGAGTTGGTAAAAGTCTATCCAGAGGCAAAAATAAAGAAACAATTGATGAAGCTAAATCAAACAAATGGACTGATTCTATCTCAGAAAACATGGAACCACCAATTGAAAACTTGCAACTAACACTTCAAAGCCATAAATAATCCACAGTTGTTTAATGCAAATCATGGAAAAGAATAACATATTCTCAAATTCCAGTTTTAAAATGTTAATTATGCATATTTGTACAAGATAAAATATGGTATTAAGAACCATTCTCTCCTTTAGGAAGCAGACCAAGTGTTTATAATTGCTGTATAAAGAAGCATTAGCATGAAGCGAAGAAAAGTTTGATTCAATCAAAACGTTCAGTTCTGCTTTTCATGTCTGTGATTCTAGGTTTTGATGTTTTGCCTTTAGTAATGTTTACCCCTTTTGAAAACTGCTTTCCTACTAGAATACTTCTTTTATTTAACTGCACTGACTTTTATCAAAGAATCATAGAATTTGGGTTGCAATGCACCTTAAAGATCATCTAATTCCAACTCCCCTGCCATGGGCAGGAACACCTCCCACCAGACCAGGTTGCTCAAAGCCACAGCCAGCCTGGCCTTGAACACTTCCAGTGATGGGGCATCTACAGCTTCTCTGGGCAACCTGTGCCAATGCCTCATAGTAAAGAATTTCTTCTTCATATCCAGTCTAAGCCTATCCTCTTTTAGTTCAAAGCCTAAATTATTGCTTGTCCTGTCACTCCACTCCCTGACAAAGAGTCTCTCCCCAGCTTTTCTGTAGGCTCCCTTTAGGTACTGGAAGGCTGCTATAAGGTCTCCATGGAATCTTCCCTTGTCTGGGCTGAACAGCCCCAGCTCCCTCAGCCTGTCTTCATAAGAGAGGTGCTTCAGCCCTCCGATCATCCTCACAGCCCTCCTATGGACACGTGCCAACAGGTCCATGTCCTTCTTGTGTTGGGGCCCCCAGAGCTGTACAGTCATTCATTTCTGTAGCCTTAACCAGGATGAACTTAAATTTCAGCCTCACAGTCTACTAAATATTTGACATTGAAGTGGATTTTCTAAGGCCTTTGTGCAAAACAAAAAAACAAAATACAGATTCACTTTACAGCCCTGAAATAAATAAATAAATAAATAAATAAATAATCAAGCTCTGAAAGTGGAGGGTGGGGGGCATCTGCATGGCTTCTTATTGGGTGTAACATCATGAATAAGTCATATCTGATTATTTTTAACTCCAGTTTCTACACCCCGCCTTCTCCACTTTGTGAGAAATCTCTACCTGTACAATCTCTAATAATCCATTTTAGAGAGCTATCTATCTTTCGTTTTGGACTCAGAAAGGTAGCTTGGCCCATGAGTAAATACAGTCATCAGTGATAAAGTTTTGGCCTTTTCATGGGTAACAGTCTCCAGATTTGCCACCACAGAAGTTTGTAGTACCAGTTGGAAACTTTCTTTATTTTCATGATATTAACAAAATGAAGGGTTGTTAGGCATTGGAATAGGCTGCCCAGGGAAGTGGTTGAGTCACCATCCCTGGAGGTCTTTAAAAGACGTTTAGATGTAGAGCTTAGGGATACGGTTTAGTGGAGGACTTGTTAGTATTAGGTCAGAGGTTGGACTCAGTGATCTTGGAGGTCTCTTCCAACCTAGAAGATTCTGTGATTCACTGTCTGGTAGATGACAACCCTTTCTCCTCTAAAATTAAATGTGTTACAATCAGTAGATCTGGATTATTTGAATTCAAAATCTTTAAATGATTCACCCAAAGAACACTCTGAACAGAGAATGTTGATTATTTAATAAGCCTTGTATAACTTGAGGAGTTTCAAAGAACTGAGAGGAAGCTGGAGTGTTTTAAAAGGGTGAACAAAATGTAAATCCAATAGCAATAAGCTTTTAAGCAAGGCATTGATTATTGACAAAGTAGCAAAAAATAGCTAATATAGAATTCAATAGAGGACAACTGTGGATGGGAGTTACCAAGGAGATGTGTTTTTGAGATCTACCACATAGCGCTCTAATATGTATCACCATTTCCAGTAATGGGCTATCTAAGTCTGAATTTGTAATGTTTCTCATGCTTGTGCCGTTTGAGTTTTTTTGACCTTTCTGTTGCTTTGTTTTACTTGGTTTAGCTGTGACAGCCATTTATCTGATTGACCAGGTCTGTATGATTAATTTGTTTTACTTTTGCTTAATTTTGTATGCTGCAAATATATATATATTTATGTATATATAAATAGGAGTAGCAAGCAGTTATTCTAGAGCAGAATGAGATATTTATTACTAATACAAAGATGTGGTTTAGAGAAATACAGGTCTGGTACAACAGAGGCCTTGAAAAGGACAAACAAGGATGTGATGTAGAGAAGTACAGGCAAGATGAGAGATGGGGCAGAAGCCTGATACTGGAGAACTCATGGCAGTAAAGTTCTCAGTAATGGTGAAATGGGAAAAAAAAAATGAAGATGTGGAGCTGGACAAAACTGCTTTTACAGGTAACAAAGAAATAATACCTAATGTGTACAGGGCACTATATACCATAGATTCAGGTGTAACAAATATCTGTAGACCACTGAATAAAGAGAAAGGTGTAAACACATTTTATTAAACATAAAAATAACCCCGGTGCATAACAGCAGGAAGAAAAAAGCATCAACATGAAGATCACATTCTTCCTGACAAAAGACTTCAGATGCTGATGACTGGCTGTAATAGCCCCTTACTACATCACCAATATTAGAGTGAAACTGTTGATTTTAGGACCCAGAGGAGCAATGAAGTATTGCTCCTGGGAAAAAGCACCTGGGAAAATGCACAGAAACCAAGAATTATGTGTATACCAATTCTAACTGCATTATTTTTCCTTCTTCTTCTCTTACTATTACATCTGCACATATAATGATTGGATTTTTTGGATTTCAATTATACCAACAATAAATTCTTGGCTTTATTTATACATAAGGTGTGATGTCCCTTTGCCCATAAGCAAGATTTTGAGTGCAACAACCTGAAAGATATGAAGTTATACAAAATCTGGAGAAACATCAGGTAATGGACCTACTAAGTCATCAACATGGAATGCACTGGCACAGAATGGCATAAAGACACCCAGCTGGTATCCCTCCATGCTTCCAGAAGAACCTTCGCAAGCTGAAGTGCCACTACAATAGCTATAGACTGAGAAAGCTCATAACAGTTGCTAAGACTTCAGTCTTCTAATACAGCCAGACTCTGCTGTTTGCTTCAAATTTCTTTTCCTGTTACACTTTCTATGAAAATACTGTTTTCAGGCTTCCCTAGTGACTACTCAAATACAGAAAGAAGAAAGTAGAATGCTAACTAGCTTAATGGCCTAAACTTGTGTTTAGGGCCATATTTAACAGGAGATACAAATACCTGCACTTTGAGTCTTGTTGAACCAGACATCTCCAGAACTTCAAAATAATAAGATCCATGTTAAAACATGATCACAGGAACAACTGTTCAGGCTGGAAGGGACCTCTGGAGCTTATATAATGCAATCTTCCACTGAAAACAGGGCAATTTTCAGAACTGGATCCATCTTTGAATCTACGTCAGTTCTCTCAGGGCCTTGTCCAGTCTAATATTTAGTAACTCAAAGCACAGAATCACAGAATCATGAGATTGCATAGAAGAATACAGAGTTGCAGCTTCTCCAGGGAGACTGTTCCAGTGTTTGACTACACCCACAGAGAAAAGAATCTTTCCGAACATCTAACAGGAATTTCCCAAGTCACAACGTGTATCTGCTGCCTCTTATCTCTGTGCACCTACTAGAAACATGTGGCTCAATTTTCTCTATAGCCACTTACTTGTTGAAGAGAGCAGTAAGATCCTCCCTCAGTCTTTTCCAAGCTAAGCCCATTCTCTCATGCCACATGCTCCAGCCCTTTATTGCCTTGATGTCCCTCTTCTGAGCTTGCTCCACTATCCCATTCCAAATGTATGGTCATCAAGCAAGTTCTCAGTGTATAATAAGCTGCCCTAATGCATGTATTTGTCATTTATCACATCTGCCAGAAGAACGGTGGAATAAATATGTAACTTCTCAGCAAATGTACCCACCAGTCAAGACACTGCACATAAGACTTGGGCTCTGACAACTCATCACAGAAAATGCCTCCCATGTAAAATACCTCCCACTATAGCACTTAGTGTCCAAAGGACAGAAAGATGCATTTCAAAAAGCAATTGGTTGCAGGTAAAAGCAGGAAGGGGATAAAGGTTTAAGGATACCAGTAATGGGCACTGCAAGGTACTGTAGTATTAGCCAGAACTAAAAAGCAGAATTAAATGAGTGAAACTGAATTGGAGAGTTGACCTTGTAAAACATTGTAAGATTCTGTAGAGACAATGATGAATTCCCAAAGAATGGTCAAGGACACTGAAGAAACAGTGTTGTCATTGGATACTTTTATATTTTAAAAGAAGATTTATTCCATAAATTGCATAAAGAAGATTTATCCAATAAATCTTCTGCCATATGAAGAGTGGGTCTGCTTGGTTTATGGTTAAGCTTTCAGAGAGGAGGAAGAGATGCCTGAAAAGTGGGAGCTGATGAAACTAGAGAGGCTGAGGGAAGTGTCTGTCTGAGAAGGCAGATAAATGCTGGGAACTGCACCAAGAGCAACACAGAGAGGAACCTTTGCAGTATACAACACTGGGACTCTGAATCCAGACAAGTCTCCATACGTGACTGTTGGAAGAAACCAGGAAAGAAGCTGTGATTACAGCTGCACAGTGCTGCATTTCACTGTATCTTACACTGGCCTAAGAGTCACCTTGCAAAATAACACAGGGCATTATTCTGATCTCTTTCCTCCTGTCTTCCCCCTCCCACACACGGAAAAATAAAACCCCTGGGATTATGCATTAGCAGATGAAGGAGAGGACATTCTGCCCAGGTTTTATCTGAACACGGTGACAGTCAAAATAGTGTGGAAGAGGTAAACTGTATGTGCCACATGTCAGTATGTGGCATACTGACATGCAGTATGCCACATGTCAGTAGGGCTTATTCTGCCAAGGAAGATGAAGTACTGTTGGTAAATCAAACGGCACTAAGTGTGTCACTACAGCAAGCTGCCCAACAGGGAGGAAAGCTTCCCACCGCATTCTCTGCCTGTGCACTACAGGAGCTGGGTACAGATCCTGCGTGATCAGCTGCCAGTAGTTCAGTTTAGAGCTAACACTGATACTGAATAACCTAACTGTCAGAAAATAAGAAAATAACCTCTGTCTGGGGGTCTCTGTTTAAAGATTCTTCTTGTCCTACAACACCAAGTTTTACAGTAAAGTCCCAATTCAACTTCACTTTAAAAAATACTAATATTGGAGGTCAAACATTAGGGAGAAGGTGGGAAAAAAGTCCCAGGGAGAACAGAAAGGCCCCTTTGGGTGGTACGCTATATTTAGATTGGCTCACATTGCTTGTGAAACCACACCTTCACTCTTACTAACCATTTTTTCTTTCCCAGAAGGAGTTCTTTATTTTACTGTACGCTCTGACAAGAAAAGAAGGTTCTGTGACCTTTTGACCTGTATGATAATAACAGCTCTATTTGACAGTAAAAACATAAACCAAAATGTTTTCTAGGCATAGCAGCAAGATACTGTGCAAAAAACACCTTTCAAATGCATATTTCATAAATTACATTTGGTTCCGCAGTACTAGTCATTTGGTATCAAAGAGTTCATTAAAAACATTTGGTTACTAAGAAAAAAAAAAATATTTGTCAGTTGATGCTTCAGGAAGAAAGTTTCCTGACTAACACAAAACAGTATCAGAGAAAGAATATGGTTTTCCCCTCTTTTGAAATATAGACTACCAGATATGTTAGGGTTAGACATGTAAGTATCTAATCCTGCTTGTCTGCAAAAGGAAGCAACCATGTTGTATAATCCCATTCAGAATTATCATACAATCTGAAAACACACTAATGCAAAAGAAACTCCTCCACAATTCAACTGTTTGGATAGGAAGGCTGTTCCAGAACCTCAGTGGTTCTGTAGCTGGGAGCTCTTTCCAAATTTCTTGCATTCTTTTGTTCATGACCAATCCAGCTGTTTTTCTTGTGCCAAAATATTCTCCAGGTTAAAGAGTTGAAACAACATATCTCTATTTACTTTCAAAGTAGCTTGCTGGCCTCCCCAGCTATATAGGGACACACAAGGGATAGACACAGGACTCCAGTTGAAATTAAGGCAACTCCCTCTTCTGTTACCATAACATGAAAAATAGCACACCAGTCCTCCTGAATCTATCTGAACTCCCCTCAACACAAGAAAAGCAAAATAAGAACAAGCAACCAATAAATTTTGTCATTAGCAAAACCCACCATTGTTTTCACTCCAGAAGGATGGAACAAAAGTCTAACGTAACATCTACACAATATTTATTTGGATGAAAAACAGGTTGGCAAGATTACTGCTTGAACCATGAAGTCTGGGGTCTTGTTTGTGGGCAGTTTAGAGTTCTTGACCAACCTCCAAAAAACATCTCATCACTATTGTTTTAATAGACATTACTCTCAAAAACAATGTCTGGAAGAACAATAGCATTTCTAGGAACAATTTTATAAAATTTTCAGACGAGGGAGGTTACAGACAATATTTTAGGGAGACAGGAAGAAAAAAAGGCCTTCAAAAACTGAAGAAAAAAAAAAAACTTGGGATGGGAAAAAAACAAGTCTTTTGAATTGCACAGCCTTAATTTATGGGACACTGGTGGATCATCAGAGCATAAAGAAAACTATGATGATATTTTCAAGGCTAAACTAAGTGGTTGGGGAATGTAATTGGCTCCGGGATTTTATTCCTGTTTTAATTCCCAGATTGTTCTTGACTTCCTCCAAAGCAGTGAAGTGCCGTGACTTTCAGTGAGGTTAGACTCTCTCAGTTCAACTCTGAATCTGTCACCTATGGCATGAATGATTCCTTCTTATTCTTATCATCTTATTTGGAATGAAAGCAGCACTTTCAGCTATCTTATCAGTTAGCATTGCAAGACTGTTCTCACTCCCATCTCAGGATGTATTATTAATGATCGAAGAGCATAGCAGGCAACAGAATTTTACACAATTGATGATGCTCAGCACCATGCCAAGATATTATTAATGTGGCTTTTGTGAAAAACAAAAACAGTTTTAAAATACAGCCTCTTGCTTATGGGACCTTGTTTTAATATTTCAGTATTGGAATCTTCTGTTACGGGCATTTTGATTCAGAACAAAAAAGCAAGAAGGCTCTAGGTCAACTTTGCCTGTATCTTTGTCCCTACATCCATCCTTATCTCCCTGAATTACTGGGCATTGTCAGTATACCATTGGTGCTTTTTTCTGCCTGACCTAAATTCCTGTGGAAAACTTGGAAACCAAATCATTTGGTTTTGTTGTTAAAGTTTAGCAGGAGTCCTATAGCACAGTCCCTCAAAATAGTTATTCAATCAGAATAAGAATGGAATCTGATTTGATTTCCATTCAAGACTTAGTTTAACTGCTAATCTTTATCCAAAAACAAAAAACAAAAGCAGACTTTGTTGTTTTAGCTGATTTTCATTATTAGAGGTAATTTGCCTGCTATTCACATCACTGATGAAACATAAAATTTACCAGCAAGTGAACAAGAAGAAAGGAGTTGATACATCCATTCTACAGTGCTAGTGCTCCCTCATTGAGACTTTGATCCCAGGCTACTGAAGTTCTCACCAAGCAAAGGTGTTTTGAAGAGAACCTGATACATCAGCCGGGGGTAAGACCACGTGAAACATCAGCTCATGTCTAACAGCAGTCAGGTATCAATGTTGCCTTTCTGCTTGCCAAATGCCCAACCCTGGAGCTGTGGCTTCCCTAAAGGAATTTTCTCTCAGCAGTTTCCTGAAAGCCAGAGAAAGATGAACTTCATTTCCACCAGTGAACTGTAACGGGAGAGCTCTGATGATACATTACGCATAAGAAATGAGTCATGCTGCGGTTTCCTGCTTCAGTTTATTGAGTGCAGAGTTGCTTGGCCTTTTTCTCCAGTTATGACCCTTGTCCTGCTCAGAAGCCCTTGAAGATAGCTCTTTCCTTTCCCAGTCTCCATAGTTACAGTCAGGATCGGGGATACAAGTATGCAGGCTCCTACTCTTGGCTCAGAAGCAAAAACCTACACCCACATCTTGTAAAATCATGGTGGCCAACAACAGTCTGAAATGCAGACAAGAACAGCAGAACTGTATAACTGGCTTACAACTGCACCAGTGTTTTAAATTTCTGTACTTATTTTTCCCTCACCTAGAAGCATCTGAGTATCTCACATTGTTGTGAATTGCAACTAGTTTCACAGGCTATTTTGCTGATGTCAGACTTCTCAGGAAATAGCAGCAAGCTGACAGTGAGCAGACTGAGAGCTAGCTGCCCACTGATCAAACACAACAGGGCAAGAAGTTCAGGCATTCTTAACGTAACATACTAGCTGAGGGAAAATTTGTGCAGTGCCTGACAACTCTTACAGCTAATAAGATAATGTGTTCTCATAAATACACCTTCACCATGGGAAGTCAAATGCTTATAATCATGGTTTAAAAAAATAGATTAATTAACAGCTTACATATCAGGTAAGTATAGGAAAGGAGAGCAGATCATGAAGTGGAAGTGCCTAAGAGTTAGTCAAAAGATCACTGCTTCTTAACAATGTAAACAGGATACAAACAAGAAGGCTTTTTTTTTAAAAAAAGGTCCTTTTTGACCCTGTGATATGTGGAAAAGTGGTCAGTGGTACAAAGCCATGGATTTCCTGGGAAGCCAGTCACACTGCTATGGTTTACACCTACTTGAGATCTTGTCCTTGAAATCCAGAATTCTTTTGGCTACAAAATCAAAAGGCTGAAGTGTCACGTTTTGACTAAACTTTATTATTTTTCTGTATATACTCACTGTCAGCCAGCAGATTACCTACAGTAATTGTGGATTTCCAGATAAATTATTAAGAAGTGTTCTAGATGTCATTCTTCTGAACTGGTCGTCTCTCAGAACTCCCTGTTTGCTTTCTCTGTCCACATGCCATCTTCACATTCCTTTCCTGATTTTACCTGACATTTGAGAAACACCTTCCTCACACTATCTTACAAGTTTCTTTCAGAATAATTTAGATTTCTCTTGGAGGAGCAGTGGAAAGAAGTGGCTTTTTCTCAGTATTTATGTAGTTGTCTCTTCTCCAGGGACAAGCTCATCTTTAAATTGCTTAACTTTTCGGGAAAGTTTCTTGGACAATTCATATGCTGCTTTCTTTTCATTAGAGAGAGACAGAGTATATATATCTTAAGAGCTTTTTTGTCATCACTAGTATTACTGTAATGCCATGGAGCAGACATTCTGAACATTGGTGGGTTGTTCCTGCTGATGCCAGTCTTCATTCTTTTAAAGCCAGATCCTTAACATCTATAGCAAGCATAGCTCTGCAGATACCTGCAAGTGATTATCCATCATTTTGTGGGGGACCCAGATTCAGCAGATATCACGGTGGTCTCTCAGCATTCATGCCCTGGATTTCCTAATGAAGAGGTATAAATTACAGCCAATTAGGATGACAGTTATTCCCCGAAGAAAAAAAAAAAAAAAAAAAAAGAAGAAAAAAAAAAAAGTCTACTGAAAGGAAGCAAACACCATCTGTTGGGAAACGTTTGAAGATGACATTCACTGATGGGAATAACTAAATTTTCTGGGGTCTTTGCAGTTTGGTTTCTAAGTGCAATCCTAAGTGGTTCTGAAAGCACTACAGTAGCAGATAAAGTATTTGATGCATTAGAGTCTAATAGCACCCAGAGTAAGATGCCCAATCTTCAGATAAGAGCAACTTTAAAGGCTAGTTCATCCTTGAACAACCGCTGAATGAATACCTTTTCCGACATCAGCACAGACCCCAGTCTTGCTTCCTGCCTTCCTAACGTTGTAGAGCCACATTTTTAATCACAAAACCGAATGCTGGTAAGTGACTGTCGCTGGCCTCAGCCACTCAAATACAAACGGAGATCCGCTGAACACTTCCTCCAGACATTGGTAAACTAAATATAATTCAAAACTATTAATCTAAAAAAACTGTTATGCAGTCCGTAAATTACAGCAGGATTATTCTATTTGCTTGAATGGTCATTATTGTTTGATTTTTTTGTTCTGTTTTAGCTTTGACACAGCTGATCACCTGCGTTCTATGGTACTGTAAGAAAAATACAACGTGAGGAGTTATAAAACAGTGTTTCTTTGAAATAGCTTGAAGGGCAGGAGTTCAAGTCTACTTTAATAATCATTTTTGCTAGACTTGTGTTACTATAATTTGCAAGCAGATGAGGAAAACAAAATCATACCAGGTTTGTCTGCTGTAACTCCTGCTGTGGCATCACAGCTTGTTTCAGTAGAATAGGGATTAAGTCTGTGCTTATTGCAATGTCCCTAAACACTGTCCCTTTGGTTATGCCTACATTCAAACTGATAACCAGGGCAAATGATATTGAGATCTTTAGAAATAGATTAGCACAGTCTGGCAGAGCAGTTCCAAAGGCATTACTTTCCTGTCTTTTTTCTGCACTTGTCCATGTGTGTCTGGACACAGGCAGAATTATTTGTTTAAATACTCCTTAAGATCATTTAACAGACAATTACATCATTTGCAAAAGATTGTTGCTGCTACTTAGGTTTTTTTGGTTGGTTGGTTGTTGTTGTTGTTATTTTTTGAGTATGTAGAAAGCTCTCAGCATTCATATGGCATTTTCTCCTACAGGTGCATTACCAAAGAGCTGGATTCCAGCGACAGCTAAAATTGTACCTGGTGTCCAACACAGTGATCCAAGTGGTTAAGCTTCAGTGAATTCCCAGCTCTTTCAAACTGTGCTCCAAAATGTGTTTGCTTTGTTTAAGAAAGGTAAAACCAAACATAACTGCACATGTAATGTCAGTGGCTAGGTGTGGACATGTTCCTCCACACCTTAGTTACACACATGGTATAGCGCAGGCGTAGAATCACAATCACAGAAAAATTTGGGTTGGAAGGGACCTTAAAGATGACATAGTTCCAACTCCCCTGCCATAAGCAGAGATGCCACTCACTAGATCAGATTGCCCAGGGCCTTATCCAACCTGGCCTTCAACACCTCCAGGAATGGGGCATCCACTGCTTCTCTGGGCAGCCTGTGCCAGTGCCTCACCACCCTCTGAGTGAAGAATTTCCTCCTCACATCTAACCTAAATCTCCTCTCTTTTAGTTTAAAACCATTCCCCCTTGTCCTGTCATTGTCTGCCCAAACAAACATTTGCTCTCCATCTTTTTTATACAACCCCTTTAAGTATTGAAAAGCTGCAAAAAGCAGCTTTTAAATATAATAAGATAGCATCTGGAAAGATGATCATAAACATATAGATGTCACTGCTTTCCCTCTCAGTACTTCTAACTCTCTGCTTACAAAACTAGGACCTAATTATGTTGTTTTCCTCCCAATAAAAATGGATTTCCTTTAATTACTTGTTTCATCTAAGACACAAATCCAGACTTCTTGTCCTAAGAATTTCCAGAATTCAAAAATCCTAGGCAGGTAGTTCTTTTAAATTACATACAGATCTGATCTTTCCTTCTCCTACGACTGTATGTGAAGAACACCACCCAAAATTTGCAACTACGGTTAATATCCTACTTTTCTATCCAAGCCTTCTTAACAAAAAACAGATGAATCAGGAGGAAGAGATGGCTGCAGATATGCAAACAGGCAGTTAAGGTCAGTCTGCTAACTTCTTTGGCACTTCTTGGGTTTTCCTAAATACTAGTCACATTTACAGCCAGATACTAGAGTAGTTTGGGGCTAAGAATCACCTTACCATGACTAATCTAGAGTTCCTTCAATACACGTCTGTGCTGAACTATAAAATTTCTTTTCTTCAAGAGCTGTACACACAACTGCACCTGTCCATGGACAATCTTCCATGTTCTTCCAAGTAACATCTAAGATTCTACAGTAAGATACAGAAGTATGAGAAAATGTAGAAAGTATGACTAATGGTTAACAAGCACATGTGAAACTCTTTCTAAAAGAACTGCCACACCGCAAGTAGCACTATCTGTGGGACACAAAATGGACACAAAATAATATTGAACGAGAGAAGCATTTAATCGTTGCATGTTTGAAATGAGATGTGAAACTATTACCCAGTACAATACACTCTGTTTGAAGTCAATGAAAATATCAGGAAAAGAAAGGTAACACTTATGAGTGCTCATTCACTATTTGTCTCAAAGCAAATAGGCCCGTCAGTCCCTTCCGTAGAGCAGTAAAACAGGTACAAGATAAGTACACACGCCCAGAGTCCTCTGGACCAGTGAATTGCAATCCCACCCAAGCAGGGAAAGACTGATGGGTGCTATTAGACTTCCATCCACCTCTGTGGCTTTCTTCTTTCCAGAATCCAGAAGATTACTAGCTCTAAGAATATACAGTGAGAGCTCATTCTATGGACTGTATTTCTCTGCAATGGCAATAGCTGCTGATTGTCTTCAACGACACATCCCAAAAGTGCCATCAGCCGACAGCAGTCCTCTTCCTCAAAGAACTACAAGCATAATGATAACTGTGTCAGAAAGACATAAAAGAGAATATGAAGAGATGTAAATATAATATTTTTATTGCTTGCAGTGATCTCAATTAATCGCTTACAGATTGAATGTGTTTTTATACACTGGGTGTTCAGGATATGCCTAAGACAATTGCTTTAGGAATGTCTGGTCCAAACAGACATGATTATATACTTTGGTAGTTTTCTGCAAATGAATAAACTATTACAAAAACCATGTGTTCCCATTTGAGAAATAATGCATGAGATAAACTTTAACATGGGGAAACAAAAAAAAAAAAAAAAAAAAGACTTTGTAAGCATGTTGTTCATGAAATGGACTAAAAAAGATGATTTTAAGTTAGCAACATTTTTCTAACAGCATTTATATATCACTTATTAGAATTGGCAAAACTAATCTGCTGAATTTCAGCTTTAGAATGTTTTCTTCCTTTGAAAAGAAGTCAAATTTCATTTATGGATGGGATGAGGGTAGGCTCAGATGTGTTGGGATGGGAAGGAAAGGGCCAAAAAAAAAGAAGCACTGGCTATAAAATTACATTGCAATTTTCAGTACATAGATCACAAGCATATAAAAACTTTATAAGTCAAATATAGATGTGAAATTTCTGCTTTGCAATATATCTATGCATCGTTAGAAGTAAATGTTTAATCTAAAAAGCCAGGGAAAATTTTTCTATTGATATTCAAGGAAAAAAAAACAAAACAAAACAAACAAACAAACAAAAAAAAACTGTGCTTAACTTATAACTCTGAATTCAGTGTCTGGAGGATATAAATCATAGAAAAACAATGAAGTTACTAAAAGGAGCAGAGTTCTGTGATGGTTCAGGTATTTTTTTCCCCCCTCACACTTTGTAATGTTGGAACTACAGCAAAGACTAAAACTTCTGGTTTTAACACCGTAATCTCAGATTCTTATTCCCTGTCAGCTCCATTGTGAATTCCACTGAGAGGATAAAATACTAAGAATTCATTTATAATTAAACTTGATTCGATCTCAGCAGCAAGGCAGAGCATGATAGAAGGCAGGCAGTGTAAATGGTGAATAAGTTTAATTAGAATAGTTGAAAAAAAAATAAAGTCAATTAATTTTCTTATATTCTATCTAGAGAAATGTGAAGCAAAATAGAGACTTCTAAATTAAATATGCTAGGTAGATGATAGAATTTGTGTTACAGTTAGTTATGACTATTGATAGAAGCTATGGGAAAACAAAAGCAGCCTTGTACTTTGAATTTTGCAACCAAGTTAAGGGAAAAAAATGAAGAAAATTCTTTAAATACAGTGTGGTTTTTTTTCTGTTTACTATGGGGATGTATTTAGCGTATTTAACATCAACTCTATCTTCTAAATTGTGTTCTTTCATTTCTGCACTTTCTTGTCATAATACATGAAGTTATATATAATTATATATTATATATAATACACAGTATTTTCATAAAGCATGAACTCATAAAATTCCTTGCTTGCATGAGGACTGGGGGACATCTTGCAATACCAGCATTTACTGGCCATTTAAGTCTAGAGCCTGAATGTAGGTAAGAAAGAAAGATGGCCCTGGATGCTACAGCTTTTCAGGTACAGGTAATGCACTTAAAACATTACAGATTTATTTACCTGTTCTGGAAAGAGACTTTTGTTCTCCTATGAGAAACATCTCAGAAACATCTCTCCTCTGAGAAACATTGCAAGAAATTTCCTCCAGATGAAATGCCATTGTGTCTATCACCCTTAAACTAATGCACAGAGCTCCTCCCACTTCATGCTTATTTTTACTTAATATTGTTACTACAGTAGCAGTCAGACAGCAAACGTCATTTGCAAGATTTCTGCTGAACTGTAGACTTACTTTAATACTGCTGAAAATCTGAAAAGACAAAGAGACCCTCTGCTAGGTTTTTCCAAATCATCCCACTTTGGGTACAGCTTGCTTCTGGTAGAAGCCTACTGTTTGCATTACACAGGATATGCCTTGAAAACACGCTATTCCTGCCAATCCCAAATACAGAAAAAATCTTGAGGAAGTATCCAAGTATTAATGGGTAACAGCAAAGAAACAAGCAAGTTATGAAAATATTGGATTTAAAATGCATTTTTATTTAGCTCTGAATATCTCATGCACAGTTGTAGTCTCACTTTTTCATGCTTTCCCTCCCTAACCTGTGGTTTAGAAATTCTTCCTCAGTCAATCAAAGCCAAAATTGTTGCACAATCATATGACTACAACAGTTGGGAAGAAGTAAGGAAAACACTATCAAGTCTTGTAACAAAATTAGGAGGGCTGGCAGGCCTGATACAGACACTATTTCCACTGTATTTTCCACTCAAATGTCCACACAGCTAGTAAGAACACAGAAGATACCCACTGCCCACCCTACTGAACAGCTTAGATTCCTACCCTCACTGCTAGCTCAAGATGGAGATTGGTGCACCAAGTAACTCACCAGCACTTCTGAAATTCAGCTCAATTGCCTCTAGTTTTCAGGAACTTGTCTTCAGGTTCAATGAACAACAAATAGTGTAGTCATTAAGTCTCCATTCACCTCTATCAATACTTAAATTATAATACTTGTTAGGTGCCCTACTCATGCAATTGAACAGAAAGGATACATACCAAATTCATTCAAAACGCATGCAAAAGAGAAGACTCAAGTTAGATTTTTATGTGACTTTAAAAGGAGTCACAGGAAGCTGAAATTTGATTCCTACTTAGCCATCTATAAGATAACGTAAGCAACAAAACCAAAAAGCAAACTTACACAAATGCACACAAATGTGAACTCTGGGATGATACATCTAAAACTTCAGCTCCCTGCATTTACTTTCCCCTTCATCCTTCCCACAGCCCATACTTAATTACATATTTCACTGGAAAGAGACAGCAGTTTATCCAGGGCATTGGCAGGTGCAGTGTCTCTACTCCAGTTCATAGACACGCTTGTACTGATGCTGAACTTTGCTATTGAAAGTTGCCTGCACACTCACAGAGAAAAATTTGAAACAAGGAGAGAAGTAAAACCCACAGATTCAAACCAAAATGTAGGCTCATCATTTGTTTAAACCCTAATGAGATGGATTGTTATAATTCCTGATTTGTAAACATTTGAGGATGCTCTGATGGGTGCTTTGTACTGTGAGGATCAAGTACGACCACAGAAAAAGTCGTCCACTTTTTGCAGCAGAATGCTGTGACTTCACAGAGTAAGGAGATAATTTTATGGGCAATGCCTGGCATGGAGGTGCACATCCAGAAGCTGCGTTCCTCCAGGCAGCAATCTTTCTCCACACTCTTAGTTGCATGAAAAAGAAATGAACATTCTCCTAATTTTGAAAGACATTGAAGTTAAATAAGTTACCAAAGTTAAATAAGCAATTCCCAAGTGAAATGAGTACAATAACACCACAACTGAAAAGTCTCATTTTGTGGTTGTCTCCAGTAGAATAAGCCACACAGGGACAGTATGGCCTGTTTTTCTTTTCTTTTATGATAATTTACTTTTAACTGAAGGCTGTTTGAAAGGGAGAGCAGAAAAATAAAGAGTCCACACAGCTACCAAGAGTCAGCAATTCACAGCCATTTAAAGCAGTATAATAATACCATGGGACAGGGCAGGTTTGAAATCATTAAGGAGACCAAATCTTGAGAGAGGAAATTGTAGCAAGATTGCATTATTTATAGAGTTAAACTATTTGCTGGACTGAATCCAAAGTAGTCGTTATTAAGCAGTGAAACTTTGCCTGCTATGAACAAGCCATTCTGTTCTGTCTCATATCAATATTACAACAGCTGGTTTCAGTCAAACTTTTGGTAATGAATTTTGGACCTATGTAATTCTGCTTCTGATCCACTTTTTAATTTTATCATTACAACTTTTCTTTTTGAAAGAAATTTACAAATATGCACACACACAAAATTACTCCAGCTATAATTACAGCAATTTCAAATGAAAGAATTTGAAGTTTGATCTCTAAATTCTCTACTTGCATTTCAGTGTCTTTTATCTGGATGCTTTATGGCTTGAAAATGTCCCCTGAAATCCTCTCTAAAAATTTAATTTCCAGATTTGGTGGTCAGTCCTGTAGAAATGATGCAAACAGACCCAAAATCTCATAAATTATCCATTGGGAATTTGACTGTACCAATCATTCCTATAAAGCTTTTCCTTTTCAATAATCCACGAAGAGATTTGCAAACACACTTTTGCTTTAGGCACTGTGAGGTTCAAAAAAAGAGTGCTCTAATTTTCATGTAGGTTGGATGAAATAATTTGCTGGAGACAAAGTCATTATGCACTGTGTCACAGTCTTCAGGGACACAACACAGAAAAAGATGTAGTTGGGAAGGTATGGAAATAAAGAAGGGGTGGAGAATGACACCAAAATAAGCAGCATAATACAGAGATTTCTGCCTAAGTTCTCATATAACGTCTTTTGCCTGAAAGGGAAAATTCAATATTCCTGCCCATGTTTTTATTTTTCTATTTCTGTGAATACATTAGGATTGAGGGGCATAAAAGTTCAGTCTCTAGTTTCATAAATACTGAAAAACAGAATACTCCAATGAAGAAATGGTGAATGGAAGACACATCTAAGCAGGCTTGCAAAATATATTAAAAAGGGGGGGGG